>SJXQ01003538.1:0-325309 GCA_006408695.1 Aepyceros melampus
ATCCTTATTTTGACCACTTGCCTGGTAAATACTATTAATACACCAGCTTGTGTTTCCCCCTAAATTCATCCCAGATGGTTTGACAAGAAATGAACACTCTAGTCAAACAACTTTTAGAAATACTGGGCACTGTTTACAATAGCCAGGACATGGAAGCAACCTAGATGTCCATCAGCAGATGAATGGATAAGAAAGCTGTGGTACATATACACAATAGATTATTACTCAGCCATTAAAAAGAATGCATGTGAATCAGTTCTAATGAGGTGGATGAAACTGAAGCCTATTATACAGAGTGAAGTAAGCCAGAAAGAAAAACACCAATACAGTATACTAATGCATATATATGGAATTTAGAAAGATGGTAACGATAACCCTGTATGTGAGACAGCAAAAGAGACACAGATGTATGGAAAAGTATTTGGACTCTGTGGGAGAGTGCAAGGGTGGGATAATTTGGGAGAATGGCATTGAAACATGTATAATATCATACGTGAAATGAATCCCCAGACCAGGCTTGATGCATGATACAGGATGCTCGGGGCTGGTGCACTGGGATGACTCAGAGGGATGGTATGGGGACAGAAGTGGGAGGGGGGTTCAGGATGGGGAACATGTGTACACCCGTGGCAGATTCATGGTGATGTATGGCAAAACCAATGCAATTGTAATTAGCCTGCAATTAAAATAAATAAATTTATATTTAAAAAAAAGAAATACTGGATAATTTCCTGGATGATCTCTAATTTCGCTTATTACTTTCACTGATGTAACTGAAAATAATGGAAAGAACTATTGAGTGGTAGTATTCATATTTTATGAATATTAATAGAATTTCCAACAGTGGTTAATTGACTAAGGCTTACAATGGAATTAGTTACCTAAAAAGTCTTCCTGAAGCAAAAGCAAAGAACAATTTTTAATGGGAGAAGCTACAAGTTGAGTTTAGCCCCTTAATGTACAAAACTGGATAATGGAAGAGATAATGTAGTCCCTTTCGCTGAAAAAAAAAAATGGTGCTAAGAAAAAAATGAAAAGTTAAATGAGTTGCCCAAGGTCACCCAGGGAGTTAGTGGTGAAGCCAGAATTCATACCTAAATTCATAGTTTGGACTGCAGGCACTATTCTGTGTTCTCCCAAAAGGATAATTCAGAAATGAGAGAGGATATTAACTTGAGGCAACTACACAATGAAAATAAATTTGGGATGTTAACTGCTCCTCCTTTATCTTGAAAGACAATTGTTTCTGCCTCTAATATAAACTACTTTCCCTATACAACCCATGGAGCATTCATTTCTGAAAACTCACTGCTTTCTGCATGTCCTCTTTCTCCTTCGCACAGCTGCCAAAGAGCCACACCATGCCCTTTCAGCAAGAGACAGTTGGTATCCACTTGTCCATTTGTTGAATGGACTCTTGCTGCTACTCAAAATCTCAAAGGAAATTCAGAGGCTGGTTGTCACTTATGACTCTTCATTCTACATGAGCATATATATGTAAGATGTCCACATTAGTAAAACAGTTATTTTTCGAACTGGGAAGATATCAAATAATTTGATTAAGCAAAATTTTCCATCATTATATATGAAACTGAGAGCTAAGTTGAACCAAGGGAATAAAACACAGAATTTTTTAATAAGCAAAGTTAGGGCAATATATAGAGAGAACTCTATACCCTCTCCTAAGTGTATTTATCTCTGCTCATTGAAATATTATATGAAAACTAAAATTATAACAACTTTTATTGAACAGTCTCCATGTGCTAGGCACTGGATTAAGACATTATTTGGATTATCTCATTTCATCCTCATAACAACTTTTTGAGTTATATACTTTCTTCCCATTTCACAGATGAGAATACTAAGGCTCAGAAGGCAGGGTGAATCTAGAACTTAGAATTAGGGTTATACAATATTGATTGTCTAATTGCTCTCTGCTGCTGAGTGCTGAAACTGAGGACCCAGCTTTGTCAATATGGTCCCTGCTATCCTCCAGTCTACGATGTGACTCAGAGAAGGTTTAAAGAAGAAATTTTACTTGAACTAAGTCTTTAAAATCAGGGGATAGTTAAGATTTTAATTAGCAGAGAAAACAAGGAAGGGGTAGCTGAGGGAAAAGAATAACATGTCGGGAATGATGAACACTAATACTTGACAAGAACATTATGTATTAGCTTCAAAAATGTGACTCGCTGACTCTTTTTTAGGGATAATGACCACAGACTTTCATTTCCAGCCCTAACAGATCTAATCTGTTACCAGCGTACCAAGATTCTAAAATCACTTTCTTCCCTGAGATGCAAATTTTAGACACATTAAGACATGCGGTACTGTGAATGGTTAAAGGTAGAGATAATAAAATGGAAAACTGAGTCCTGTTTGGAGCTTAAGTGAAAATAATGAGAGTCGCCTCCCATAGAGCCTACTCAATACATATAGTCTAAAAGTTGAAATGAAATTAGAATGTTAATGTTTTTCATGATGCAATCAGTCTTATCAATTACAGTGACAGCAGCCTTGAGCACCTTGTGAAGAATTGCCAATAAAAATACTAAAATAAGCTTTGCACAAGATGGGAGTATCATGACATCTGTTTTCAAAATTACTCTGCTGTAATTGTTGAATCTCATTAGAGTTGGTGAAAATTGTATTCTTTCACCTGGGATAAGTGCCTCTGATTTTAAGTAGCATCACTTCAGAAATGACGATTGTGAATCCATGCTAATTATGCTGTTGTGCCGTGCTTGCCATGAAGAGAGGATTCTTGCCAGTGACTTATCAGTAAGGATGTTTATGGCTGTGGGCAGCAATGAACTTCACATCAAACTGACAGCTTAGGCAGGGAGAACACATGCTACAGGAAGTCAAGAAATTGGGTTAGCTTCAGGGATTCAATAGTGACATTAGGGACTTGAATTCTTTCTGTTTCTTCCCTCTGTGGATTTGAAATTTGTAAAAAGATTTAAAAAAAGAACTAGTTTCTTCTCAAGCCTCTAGGGTTGGCTTCATCCTGAAGCATGTTCCCTTTGTGGTTACTGGATGGCTACAGGTAGTACCTGCACCCCACTCACCCTCGCTCCTGTCTCTCAGATGAGGGGAGGCTTCTCCTAGGTCACTTCTAACACTGAGGAAGCTCCTTTCTCGATGTCCTTGGCTAGTCTTTCCTAGCCTCTCTCTTTGGTTCAAAATGGCTTATGCCTGCCCAGCCCTGACTAAATTACTGTTAAGAGAGATGGAATTTCTGTGATTGCCTTGGAGACTCATTGGCTGGAACGGAATGGATTCTGGAGAATTAAACACAATATACAACACACCATAGTACTTTGTAGCTCAATATTAAACCTCAGTGCATCAAGGAAGCTCTCTCTGAAAAACTGAAATAATCTCAGGAAGTATGGTTTAGTTTATCACACAAAGTCAGTCTCCTTTGATGCAATGCAAGTCATCAACAATAAAAGTGTGAGTATCTACCCTTCTATCATTTTCTGTAGTTCCAAAGATTGTTGAGACAAAATAGGCCATGCCCTGAGAAGCACAGCCCCTTAAGATGACACCTAGGTAACTTTTCTAATCCCATTCTCTTTTTCTCTTTTGGTTTGAACTTTGCAAAAAGGAAGTAGTATCTTCTTAAAACCACTGCACAGTTCATCAGCTTTCTCTCCACTCATGTCCAGCAACACATTGTTGACCCTTACCCCCATAGTGCCCTCTGTTCAGGTACACAATGAGATATGATAACCTTGGAAAGGTTTGGGTTCAAAATAACAACTGCTTATTGGTGTGTTACTGTATAGTTAAGTTGCATTCACAAATGCAGTCCTGATTTAGGCCAAGATTATAAACCCTTAAGGTGCTGCATACAAATGAACATGATCTTATTAAAGTGTAGATTCTGATATAGTAAGTAAAGAATCTGCCTGCAGTGTAGGAGACCTGATTTCGATCCCTGGGTTGGGAAGAGCCCCTGGAGAAGGAAACGGCTACCCACTCCAGTATTCTGGCCTGGGGAATTCCATGGACTGTATAATCCATGTGGTCATAGAGTCAGACATGACTGAGTGATTTTCACTTTCAAAAAGGATTATAATGCTGGCAAGAACAAGACCTCTGGGGGCATGGTAAATTGACAGACCCCTAGGGAAAGACTAGGAAAAGCTAAATAAGCGTATTGTATTCCCACAGAAGATGGAGAACCAAAATGGAGGTATTGAATCTGCTCTCTGTTATCCACAGGATTTAGTCCAGCCTACCATTCTTCCCACACAAGCTTCCAAATATTAGACAACCTCATGTATCCAAGTTGTTTTGACTTATTCCTCTCTTGGATTTCTCAGTTCTGGATCTCATGTTAACTGATACACTGATTCCCAATACTCCAAGTAGAGAACCTACATGCCAGATTCTGCATACAGTTTTCCAGTCAGCCACCCAGCCTCAATTCACTGCAACTGTATGTAACTGCCAAGCTTTGGAGCTTCCATAAAAGCTGATGCCCTTCTGCTCCTCTGTCTTCTCCTCATTAACATTCTTAATGACATAGCTGACCACAGCCTTGAAGACCCCACAAGAGTAGGTTTGGATGACATAAACAGAAAGCCTACCCCTCTCCAAGATCTTAAGTGTACCATTACACAAAACCTAAAGTCAGCAGAAGGAAGGAAATAATAAAGACCAGGGAGGAAATAAATAGAGATTGAAAAAAAAAAACAATAGAAAAACATCAATAAAGCCAAGAGTTGGTTCTTTGACAGGGAAAACAACACTCACAAACCTCGGGTCAGGCTCAGCAAGAAGAAAAGAGAGAGAACCCAAATAAACAAAATAAGAAATGCTGGCACCTCCCTGGCAGTTCAGTGGTTAAGTCTCCATGCTTTCACTGCAAGGGGCACACAGCCAGGTTCAATCCCTAGTCAAGGAACTAAATAAAGATCCCACTGCATGAAGTGGTCCAAAAAAGAAAAAAAGAGACATTTCAACTGGTATCACAGAAATACAAAAGAAAATCATAAAAGAATAAATTTTTAAAAATAGTTAATTTGAACAGACCAATCATTAGAAGTGAAATAGAATCTGTAGTTAAAAAACCCTCTGCAGTCAAAAGTCTAGGACCAGATAGCTTAACAGGCAAATTCTATCAAACATACAAAGAACTTATATCCATCCTTCTAAACTCTTCCAAAAGACTGAGAGTAGGGGATATTCCCAAAGACATTCATGAAGCCACCATCACCAAAAAAAAAAAAAAAAAAGAAAACTGCAGGCCAGTATCTTTGATGAATATAGATGCAGACATTCTCAACAAAGTATTAGCAAACCAAATCCAACAACACATAAAAAAGGTCATATACCATGACCAAGGGAGAGTCAACCCAAATTCACAAGGATGGTTCAACATATGCAGATCAGTCAATGTAATGCATCACGTTAACAAAAGAAAAGTCCAAAACAACATGACTGTCTCAACAGATGCAGAAAAAGCCTTAAGTGTATCATCTCCACACTCTCTTCAAGACATGTGGACACACTTATGATGTCTGTAAGACCTAGAGGGATTCTTCTATCTATTGCTTCAATGCCCCTTGATGGAGGGACCACCAGAACTGGGTGAGCAGATTCTTGCTTCCCTCTATCAGGCCAGTGCTAGAGAGAATGATAGATAGTACTATAATCTTAATTTTTTGCATGTGAAAAACCTATAACCATGCTTCTCGATCAGAGTTTTTGCACTGTGGCATTACTGAGATTTGGGGCTGGATACCTCTTTGCTGCAGGGGCCTGCCCTGTGCACTGTGGGACATTTAGCAGTATCTCTGATCTCTACCCACCAGAGCCAGTAACACCCCGCCTCTCCAGTTGTGACAACCAAAAATATCTTTAGACATTATACATATCCCCTGGGGGAGCAGGGTGCAGCAAAATCACTCCTGGCTGAGAACCACCGATCTAGAGCTTTATTCTCTGACTCACTCTCCTTTGCCTCCTATGATAGTAACAGAAGGTCCTGCCAGATGTAAGGTTGTCAGAGCGTGGATAGGAAGACCCCTATTACCTGGAAGTTAGAATTATATAGCTAAGTTAGACCAGTACACGTAAGCCTTCAAGTCTTAGCAAAATGAGATAATCCGGAAAAAGAAAAAAAACATGTAAAGGCAACAAAAAGTAAAACAAGTATTGAATTTTATATTCTAGATCATTTTATATTTAGGAACTGAATGGAGATATTTCTAGCTATGCTTGGGAATAAGATTTCTACTTATGCTTACTAGGTTATTTATAGGTGAATGTCTCAGTATGTCATATACACAAACTGAAGTAAAAGCCTCTTTTCCATTTTAATCTACTCTCATTTATATTAAAAAGAAACCATAATCACTTATGCTTACTGGACTAAAATAGCTTCTTTCAGATATCACCATGGACCTGAAAATTAATGGAGAAAATAATTATGATTTGAACAGCAATTTCCATATAATTATAGGATATTTCTATAATCCCCAAAGTTTTTTCATTTAAGAAAGCCCAAATCCTTAGGTTGGTTTATATTATTAAATTGCCTTGAAGATCTGGGACATTTGTAGTTGGAATCCTTTCAGTCAGTTTATTTCCTTCCCCACTGGGGTTGATCTGAAGGACCTAAAGTGAATCTCTCAGAAAAATCTATCTTTTCTTGGTCAAACAGAGTATTTTATTACTGTTAAAGATGTGTTCAGATAAGCCATAGCCAATGTAATTACATGCCCCATTTGTGAACTCTTGGGCCATTCCTACTGATCACAAAGATACAAATGAGCCCTAGGGAGTAGGAGCAGCAGGGCCTCAGGGGAGCAAGAGGACTCACTGTGAGCCCAGACTGCAGATACACCCAGATGTACCCTCACTGAGAATCAGAGATGCCCTTAGGTTGGGGAGAGGATGAAGAAGCTGGGGAGAGTAGACACGTCTCTAAAGAGCTTTTTGGTTTTCCAATTCACAAAAGGTGAAGGATCCTTTCTGAAATGTTGGCTCCAAGGATAAAATTTAAATGTGTTCCACTTGTAGAAACTGTAACTCTAGCAAGGCCAATTTATAGCATCTACAGAGCAATAATGTTTAATACATGTTAAATACTAATAATCCCTGATTTTGCCAAGGCCTTCTGCCCAGGTTTCATTGCCTGATGAAACTACCCATTTTTCAAGTCCAAAGAGATAATTAAAACAGAACATGTCAAATGTTGCAAGAAGGTTACATGAGAGGGTACGAAGGAAAGAGATCATGATGCATCAGAGAAGGCTAAAATATACATATATATTTCATTAGGGATTCTTTTAATTTTATCATATAATCTGTTATAATTTATATTGTGATTTCAAATACTTTTTTTTAAAGAGCTGTTTTAGGTCCACAGAAAAATAGAGCAGAAGGTACAGAGATTTCTCATATATCCCCCATCCCCACACATGCACTAAACTCCCCCATTACCAATACCTCCACCCGAGTGGTACATTTGTTACAATGGATGAAACTACAGTGACACATTATTATCACCCAAATCCATAGTTTACATGAGGGTTCACTCTTGGTGTCGGACATTCTATGGGTTTGAACATGTATAATGACATGTATCCTTTATTATAGCATCATACAGAATAGTTTCACTGCCCTGAAAATCCTCTGTGCTCTGCCTGTTCATCCCTCCCTACATCCAGGCCCTGGCAACCACTGATCTTTTCACTGTCTCCATGGTTTTGCCTTTTCTAGAATGTCTTAGAGTTGGAATCATACAGTGTAGAGACTTTACAGATTGGTTTCTCTCACTTAGTAATACCCATTTAAGTTTTTTCCACATCTTTTCACAGATTGTTAAGTCACTTCTTTCCAGCATTGAAGAATATTCCATTGTCTGGATGTACCACAGTTTACTTTCCATTCACCAACTGATGGACATCTTGGGTACTTCTAAATTTGGGCAAATACAAGTAAAACTGTTATCAACATCCATATACAGGTTTTTGCATGGACATACGTATTTAATTCCTTTGGGTAAAGATCAAGAATTGCAACCGCTTAATCATATAAGACTATGTTTAGTTTTGTAAGAAACTGCCAAAATGTCTTCCAAAGTGGCTGTGTCATTTTGCACGTTCACCAGCAATGAATAAGAGTTCCTGTTACTCCACCTCCTTGTCAGTTTTTGGTTATGTCAGTGTTTTGGATTTTGGCCATTCTGATAGGTAAACAGTGGTATCTCGTTTTCATTCCCATTTCCCATACACGTGGAATGTGTTTTGGCTGAACTATATTTCAGCACAGAGGGAGCATCAGGGTAGTGGAGAGAGGTAGGTCTTGATAGGAACACAGGTCAGAACTGAAGGAGTGTAACTACTGTGGAGGAGGTTGGTTTGATCTGGAGGCAATGAAGAGTCACTGAAGGGATGAAGGTGAAAGAGGTGATGGGAGAAATATGATCAGATTTATTTCTTACACTAATCACTAGGACTTCATGGAGAGCATGGATTGACCGGTTTAAAGATACAAGTCCAGGTGAGACGATGGATGACATGGAAGTGGGGAGAGTTGGAATTAAATGGATGGATTCCAAAGTTCTTCGGAGGAGGAATAGAAATGTACTTAGACCGGTGTTCTCTCTTCCAACAAGCCCTCCCTAATGGCCCCTGCATATAGGACAAGAGGCAGGGTGGACATTCTATGGGTTTGGACATGTATAATGACATGTATCCTTTACTATAGCATCATACAGAGTAGTTTCACTGCCCTGAAAATCCTCTGTTCCACCATGCTTCCTAGAAGCCCACTTATGTTCCTACTGCGCTTCCTCCCGCATTCATAGCTGGTGAGTTGAATGCAAAGAAAGAGGCACAGAACAGGACTCCATATCCCTGGTTTTGAATTCCAGTTCTACTTATCAGTTCTGCCATCTAAGGCAAATTACTTAGCTTTTCTATTGTATATCTATAAAATGGAGGCATTTTAACCTTACCCTGTAAGGTTGTTTTGAGATTCAAATATGATAGTGTGATAAAAGTGAAGACTGGGAAAGACTGAAGGCAAAAGGAGAAGGGGACAGCAGAGGATGAGCTGGTTAGATAGCATCACTGACTCAATGGACATGAATTTGAGCAAACTTCAGCAGATAGTGAAGGACAGGGGGGCCTGGTGGGCTGCCGTCTATGGGCTCACACAGAGTCGGACACGACTGAAGTGACTTAGCAGCAGCAGCTACTATTCTTCCCATTTTATAAATGAAGACACTGAGCCACAGGGGAAGTAAGTGTGTACTCAAGGCTATACCTCTAGTAAGTGGTAGAGCTGGGATCTGACTTCATCCAGTCTGTTTTAAGAGCTCACATCCTCACCCATGACAGGGCCCTTCCAGGCATGAGAATATCATTCCATGCTAGCCCTTTGCAGAGTTAGCTGCACTTGGGTGTCCCAGTCTCCTTTAGAGAATGGGTTATTTGTGTTCTCCATTTTTATCTTTGGCTCTCTTTGGTGATTTGGCAACATGTATCTCATTAATTTTCTGGACTAATCTTCCCATCAGTATTTCAGAGCTAGACAAACTCTCCTAAGACGTGCTGTGACTCATCCCTCCCTATTTCAAATTACTTGATGCTTGGTGACTTCAGCTATTTCTCTAGGGAGCCGAGTTCCTCATTTCATATCCCACTAATTCTTTAAATGAAAGTCAACTCTAAAATCACCCTCTCCATTTCCTTTATCCCTTGTTTGTGGTCACAAGTTTTATTTGGCCCTTCCTACGTGTTCCTAAACACAACCACATGTGACCCAAGTCAGCAGACCTTCATCCTGATAATCCACAGTATTTCTCAATCCCTGTTCTAATAGCTAAAGGTAAATAGAAAAAGCAAACTTGACTTTGATGAATATTTCATTCAATGAATATTTTTTCATGCTCTGTCACATGCATAAAATACATTGAATTCTGAGACCTTTCCAAGCTCTTCCAAAACTAGATCTTGAGGCCCTCCCTCACATTCTCATTTTCTTCTAACACTAACACACACACGCCCCTTTTAAATTCTCTCACCCTCATCAGAGACCAGTAAATGATTTTCTAAAATCCAACTAATACCTCTGACATGTCACCACAGTGTTCACTCACAGCTCCAGCCATGATGGAAACCACGGGATAACACATCCAAATGTCTTCCTCTTGGCCTGGTGTGGAGCTCTGAACCTATTTAGAAATAGTCAGTCTTCTAATGGGGCACAATTTTTAAATAACAAACAGTTTAAAACTCTGTCCAATAGTCATTTCAAAAACAGTGTTTAGTAGTATGTAACCCATTAGTTGTCACCCCTGGGTGATGTGGCACCTCACAGGAATATTTGCAATATCTGGAGACATTTTTATTTGTCACTACTTGGGGAGGATCCTATTGGCTATCGGAATCCAGTGGGTAGAGGCCAGCGAGCTGCTAGACATCCAGCAATGCACAGAACAGGCCCCGCAACAGAGAATGTTCTAGCCCCAAATGTCAACAGGGCTGAATTTGGGAAACTTTTAAAACTTCTGTCAACATTTGATATGATTTATACTTGCACAATTCAACTTCCTAAAACTGTGCTCTCCGAACAATTATGTGACATTTTAGCCTGCACACAACTTTGGTGCCACTAAAGTTTCCCTCATAAGTCCTTCATTCTGGAAATCAAAGCACGGATACCCTGGGGTATAAAGACAAACCAGGGCCCAAACCCTAAGTAACTAGCAAAATCAGCAATCCACAACCCATTTTTGAATATCTCTAAAATTTCTTAATTTTTTAAAACAAACATGCCAACTTTAAAGAGCAAGCTAAATTTCTTCTTGTCATTTAATTTCCTGTCTTCAGAATTTCCAAGATTCTAAGACTTAGTGTCAATCTGATCTCACTTTTACCTTAATTTTGTTTTCCTATGAAAGGCTATGTGCTATCAGCCCTCTAAAGCTGCTAAATGAGAGAATCGAATGTTCTGACATATGACATAGTCTCAAAGTGCACCTCCAGATGAGATCCAAATCTGAGTAATTAGAGAGAGGGCTGGAAAGGGTTGTGTCTTTTTAGCTTTCACACAGAAAAAAAAAAAAACACTATTTTATCAATCTAATTTCCACAATGAGTCATCATTGGAAACAAAATGGCACCCTCTTAGTCACTCATGGCCACAGTCTTCGAAACCCAGCCTAATGGCCCTTCTCTGCCTTGGCGCAGTGCCACTGAGAACTGTTGGCTTGCCCCAAAGTCAATCCTCTTGCCTACTCTCTCATATTCATTTAGAAAATTTAGAATTTTATGAAGAACCCTTCTAACCCTCTCTGGGATGAGGTCCAGGAGCCACTTAGCCTAAACAAAGTCATTGATTTTAATGGAACAAATGAGAGAGTCAATTTGTATTGTGTGGCACCCTGACAAAGATGGAAAAATGCAAGGACTTATTTGTCCCAAATTCTATCCCAATTATACTAATACCTTAGCAACCAAAGTGATCTTTCAAAAAGTAAATGAGATCATGTCACTCCCGGGCTACACTTCCTTCATAGCTTTCCATTACTGTTAGGCTAACTTCCCAAATCTGCCCCTTGGGGTTGTTTCCTAGTCCCTGCCTTTCTTGCCAGTCTTAATGCATTCCCTTCACTACTGAATCCTGTGCTCCCTTCCACTGGATCTCTTTAGCACTCTTCCCTCTTCCTGAAAAGCTCCTCTTCCTCAAATCTGCTCACTTCCTTTGTTTAGGTAACCTCTTCTCATCTTTTTAGGGCTTCCCTGGTGGCTCAGCTGGTAAAAAAAAAAAAAAAAAATCCACCTGCAATGCAGGAGACTTGGGTTCAATTCCTGGGTTGGGAAGATCCCCTGGAGAAGGAAACGGCTACCCACTTCAGTATTCTGGCCTGGAGAATTCCATGGACTGTATAGTTCGTGAGGTCACAAAGAGTCGGACACGACTGAGCGACCACCACATTCCTTTTCCACGCGTGGACAGGCAACGGTCAGGGGAGTGCCAGTGCCTATCTGATCGGTCAGTTCACTTCTAGACTTGAACAGCTGTCTCTTTTGGGTTCTTTGTTTACACTTGTTATCCCCCTGAAGTTTTATCACACCCTACAACACTAAAGCAAGAGCTCATTCTTTCTTTGAAATTCTACTGAAATTCAATCTAATGGAG
Organism: Aepyceros melampus; assembly: GCA_006408695.1. Taxonomy (NCBI): domain Eukaryota; kingdom Metazoa; phylum Chordata; class Mammalia; order Artiodactyla; family Bovidae; genus Aepyceros; species Aepyceros melampus. Next base: position 12,172 of record SJXQ01003538.1, read on the forward strand.
TAAGTAAATACAAGAGGCTAAGGGCAAGTCCTAAAGCCATCCTGGTCAGGGAACTGAGATTTCACATGGCGTGGAGCAACTAAGCCTGGGAGCTGCAACTAAAACATCTGTGAGTTGCAATGAAAGATCCCACATGCCATGCTGCAACTAAGACTGGGGAAGCCAAATAAGAATATATATATTTTTTAAAAAAGAAAACAAAAGCAGCCCTACTGGAGCCAACCCTACTGTTCTCAACTGACCATAAGCAAAGCTGACAGAAAATGCCCTGACAAGGTCACCCTGTGATCATGGCTGAAACACGGCCAATCCACAACAGGGCAAAAATGATGAAGTACTCTTCTCTTAGGATCAACCCAAGTACCTGCTGCTGCTTTACCAATAACCACTCAAGCCTGGCTTTAACCTTCCTGCCTCCTAGACAGATACTATTAAAGTACCCAACTCTGGTGGCTCAGACGGTAAAGCGTCTGCCTACAATGCGGGAGATCTGGGTTCAATCCATGGGTCAGGAAGATCCCCTGGAGAAGGAAATGGCAACCCACTCCAGTACTCTAGCCTGGAGAATCCCATGGACAGAGAAGCCTGGTAGGCTACAGTCCATGGGGTCACAAAGAGTCAGACACGACTGAGCGACTTCACTTTCACTTTCATCAGATCATTCCAGCTCAGTGATAACAAGCAAGTTAGAAGAGGCCCTGGTTTCTTAAATCCTCCTTAGAATATTTAGCTCAAACCAAAGCCCTCCAAGGCAGCAGTCCCAAGCCTTTTTAGTACCAGGGACCAATTTCACAAAAGACAATTTTCCCAGATTGCGGGGTGGGAGCATTGTTTCGGGATTTCAAGTACGTTACATTTATTGTGCACTTAAATTCTCATCTAATGCTGCCATTAATCTGACAGGAGGTATGGGTCTGCAGCCTGGAGGTTGGAGACCTCTCCTCTAAGGAGACCTTCCCAGATTCCTCTTACTGAGATGTCCATGGTCCTCTGACAGATGGTATTTCTTGTGGCAACAATCTCAATAAAACTGACTTTGGTCAAGTGCAGGGATATCCTTGGTGTGTTTGTTCATTGGCTTCATCTCACTCCTTTTGGTAACTTACGTCTGTTCAAAGGGGTAAGTACTCTGACATCAGTCTGAAACACACTGAATTTCAAGTACACCTAAATAGCATTCAGTTCAGTTGCTAGTCATGTCCAACTCTTTGCAATCCCATGAAGTGCAACATGCCAGGCTTCCCTGCCCATCCCCAACTCTCAGAGCTTACTCAAACTCATGTCCATCGAGTCAGTGATGCCATCCAACCATCTCATCCTCTGTCGTCCCCTTCTCCTCCTGCCTTCAATATTTCCCCGCATCAGGGTCTTTTCAAATGAGTCAGTTCTTCGCATCAGGCGGCCAAAGTATTGGAGTTTCAGCTTCAGCATCAGTCCTTCCAATGAATATTCAGGACTGATTTCCTTTAGGATAGACTGGTTGGATCTCCTTGCAGTCCAAGGGACTCTCAAGAGTCTTCTCCAACACCACAGTTCAAAAGCATCAATTCTTCGGCACTCAGCCTGCTTTATAGTCCAACTCTCACATCCATACATGACTACTGGGAAAACCATAGCTTTGACGGACCTTAGTTGGCAAAGTAATGTCTCCGCTTTTTAATATGATATCTAGGTTGACCATAGCTGTTCTTCCAAGGAGCAAGTGTCTTTTAATTTCATGGCTGCAGTCACCATCTGCAGTGATTTTGAAGCCCAAGAAAAAACTAAACATGTCTCATTGTTTCCCTATCTATTTGCCTGAAGTGATGGGACCAGATGCCATGATCTTGTTTTCTGAATGTTGACTTTTAAGCCAATTTTTTCACTCTCCTCTTTCACTTTCATCAAGAGGTGCTTTAGTTCTTCTTCACTTTCTGCCATAAGGGTGGTGTCATCTGCGTATCTGAGGTTATTGATATTTCTCCTTGCAACCTTGATTCCAGCTTGTGCTTCATCCAGCCTGGCATTTCTCATGATATACTCTACATATAAGTTAAATAAGCAGGGTGACAATATACAGCCTTTATGTACTCCTTTCCAGATTTGGAACCAGTCTATTCTATGTCCAGTTCTAACTGTTGCTTCTTGACCTGCATACAGATTTCTCAGAAGGCAGATCAGGTGGTCTCTTTCAGAAATTTCCACAGTTTCTTGTGATTCACACGGTCAAAGGCTTGGTATAGTCAATAAAACAGAAGTAGATATTTTTCTGGAACTTTCTTGATTTTTTGATGATCTAGCGGATGTTGGCAATTTGATCTCTTGTTCCTCTGCCTTTCCTAAATCTAGCTTGAACATCTGGAAGTTCTTGGTTCACGTACTGTTGAAGACTCGCTTGGAGAATTTTGAGCATTACTTTGTTAGCATGTGAGATGAGTGCAATTGTGTGGTAGTTCGAGCATTCATTGGCATTGCCTTCTCTTGGATTGGAATGAAAACTAACATTTTCTAGTCCTACGGCCACTGCTGAGTTTTCCAAATTTACTGGCATATTGAGCGCAGCACTTTCACAGCATCATCTTTCAGGATTTGAAATAGCTCAGCTGGAATTCCATCACCTCCACTAACTTTGTTTGTAGTGATGTTTCCTAAGGCCCACTTGACTTTGAATCCAGGATGTGTGGCTCTAGGTGAGTGATCGGACCATCGTGGTTATCTGGGTCATGAAGATCTTTTTTTGCAGAGTTATTCTGTGTATTCTTGCCACTTCTTAATATCTTCTGCTTCTGTTAGATCCATACCATTTCTGTCCTTTATTGTGCTCATCTTTGCATGAAATGTTCCCTTGGTATCTCTAATTTTCTTGAAGAGATCTCTAGTCTTTCCCATTCTATTGTTTTCCTCTATTTCTTTGCATTGATCAGTGAGGAAGGCTTCCTTATCTCTCCTTGCTATTCTTTGGAACTCTGCATTCAAATGGGTATAACTTTCCTTTTCTTTTCTCCTTTACCTTTTGCTTCTCTTCTCAGCTATTTGTAAGACCTCCTCAGATAACCAGTAATGCTGAAAAAGCTGAAGTTGAATGGTTCTATAAAGACATATAAGACCTTCTAGAACTAACACCCAAAAAAGATGTCCTTTTCATTATAGGGGACTGGAATGCAAAAGTAGGAAGTCAACAGGCAAATTTGGCCTTGGAGTACAAAATGAAGCAGGGTAAAGGCTAACAGAGTTTTGCCAAGAGAATGCACTGGTCAAGCAAATGCCATCTTCCAACAACACAAGAGAAGACTCTACACATGGACATCACCAGATGGTCAATACCGAAATCAGATTGATTGTATTCTTTGCAGCCAAAGATGGAGAAGCTCTATACAGTCAGCAAAAACAAGACCAGGAGCTGACTGTGGCTCAGATCATAAACTCTTTATTGCCAAATTCAGACTTAAATTGAAGAAAGTAGGGAAAACCACCAGACCATTCAGGTATGACCTAAATCAAATCCCTTATGATTATAAAGTGGAAGTGACAAATAGATTCAAGAGATTGAATCTGATAAACAGAGTGCCTGACATAGCATTAAGGAGACTTAAATGGTATCACTGAGTGAGTTTAGGATTTAGTCAGGCTGGGCAGTGTGCTGGGTTCTAGACAGATGCAGGAAGCAGTCACTGATAAAACTCAATGTTCCTTTTCTTCCATTTCTCAATAGGATAGTCAATAATGTATTCAGAGCAACTCAATTCATTCTCCCATTCATGCCAAGACTCCAACAAGAGAAAGTAAGGTTTTGTAGTATAAAATGGCTCCCACCACCCACATTAGCTCCTTATCAGACTCAAATCTGCACAGACTAAGCGAAACCAGATCTTAGAAGGACCCAGAGATTCATTGTTTAGAGTTGGTGTGGCCTGAATTCCTGCCTCATTTACCTTCACATTTTCCCCTGTGTTTTATACTCTCTTATATGACAATGCTTTCATTTGCAGTCACTGAAGAGTGGAAATGAGAAGTTCTCACTTCTACCAGTTTTCCAGATGCCATCAAAATCATACACTATCATATTACTAGAAGCCATGTGTAAACCACTGCAGAAATATCATTAACCATAGTAGTATCAGTAATTGGTATATATTCTTGAAATAAATGACTATTTGCAAAAAATAGATATGTATTCAGTATCAGCCTGAATATTTAACCCAATCAGTTCAGTTCAGTCGCTCAGTCGTGTCTGACTCTTTGTGACCCCATGAATCGCAGCACGCCAGGCCTCCCTGTCTTGACCTTCCTCTGTGAACCCAAGCATTTTTAACTGAGAAAATACTCTCTCTGGAGTAGCTGAATTATTTAGTAAGCTCAGAGCTAATGCAGCTAAATAGAGGTCCTAATGTTTGATTGATTCTAATGTTTTCAAATTGGACTGTGTTAATATTTCAGCCAAAATAACTTTCCCCATTCAGAGCACCTTTATTCAATGAATACTTTTACCAGGCACAAATTGTCAAATAATTTCTCACTATTTATGATGCTTTTGAATATTTCAGTAAAGTTAGATGTTGTAAAATTGCAGGCCTTTTCAATTATATTCCACTTCAATAAAGAATATAAATTGATCCAATTAAAAATAAGGGCTTCATGAAAAGATCTTTCCTACAAGTCAAGGTATTATATACCTCTGAGCTCCACACTTTAATTTCTTCATTTCTTTCCTTGCTTTGGTAGAGACAGTGTCAATGTGTCCCTGAGTAAGCTTGTTTTAGATAATTATAATTCATAAAGAGCTTTACAACCTGAATTTTATTATGCAACATTTACTGAATAATTTATTAAAATATTCCAATTGATTTTCATTAAGATGCAACCAGCATTTAATGAACTATTCCAAAATAATTCTCTAGTTTTCTAGGGCATATAGGTTGATTTACAACATAGTCATTCAAAGGCTCAAACATTTCTGAAATCAGCTTGCTGATGGGCAACAGAGAAAGTGAGAAAATGTGCACTGCCAAGCTGAAGTTTTTATTGTTATTGTTGATGCAAGGGCTTTGTTTTGAGAGGAGTGACTGGATGCTTAATGTAAGCTCTATCAGAAGAATTTTGTACTTTGGTTACTTTGTTTACATATAAAAACATTTGTAATTTTCGACAACCACAGTTTCTATTTCCTTTGATGGAATGTCACAGTTCTTTGGAGACAATCATGGATTGTGCTTGATTACAGTTTTCCAAGTACATTCTGCTCTGCAGCTTTCTTAATTTGTTAAGAACATTATTTTTCCACGAACCTAAGCTTTCCTTAATTTGTATTCTTATTATTACTATAAAACACATCTTATCTTCAGTCAAACTTTTGAACTGAATTTATAACAGTAAAACAACGTCAGCTGTTTTACCTGAAAATAAACTGCAGACAGTTTTACTTTGATTTCATGAAATGTATGGGGGAAAAAGAATCACACCAGAGTAGGAATTCACTGATTTTCTATCTGAAATACCTGAAGACTCTAATATGAAAAGGGTTTTGTGCAAATGTTTGGCATTTCTTTTACTAATGTCACCAACACACACAGCTATTGGTTCACTTGTTGCTTGTACAGACTTGGAATAAAAATAGGCAAAGTTAATTGAGAAGAGTAGTTTGATCTAAATGAAAAGTCATGCTTCACTGGTAAACACACCTTCTGCAGCTGCTCTTGTGAAATTATTGTTTGGGAGCACAGCCTTCCTAAAATAGTTCTAACTTTTGAAGTAGAGGCTGGAACTTCTTCAGTAGACTTGTATTTGGTTTTTGTGTGGTCCATGACGTTACTGGGATCTAGTTCAGTTCAGTCCAGTTCAGTCACTCAGTCGTGTTGGACCCTTTGCGACCCCGTGAATCGCAGCACGCCAGGCCTCCTTGTCCATTACCAACTCCGGGAGTTCACTCAGACTCACTCAAACTCACGTCCATCGAGTCAGTGATGCCATCCAGCCATCTCATCCTCTGTCGTCCCCTTCTCCTCCTGCCCCCAATCCCTCCCAGCATCAGGGTCTTTTCCAATGAATCAACTCTTCACATGAGGTGGCCGAAGTACCGGAGTTTCAGCCTCAGCATCAGTCCTTCCAATGAACACCCAGGACTGATTTCCTTTAGGATGGACTGGTTGGATCTCCTTGCAGTCCAAGGGACTCTCAACAGTCTTCTCCAACACCACAGTTCAAAAGCATCAATTCTTCAGCGCTCAGCTTTCTTCACAGTCCAACTCTCACATCCATACATGACTACTGGAAAAACCATAGCCTTGACTAGATGGACCTTTCTTGGCAGAGTAATGTCTCTGCTTTGAATATGCTGTCTAGATTGGTCATAACTTTCCTTCCAAGGAGTAAGCATCTTTTAATTTCATGGCTGCAGTCACCATCTGCAGTGATTTTGGAGCCCAGAAAAATAAAGTCTGACACTGTTTCCACTGATTCCCCATCTATTTCCCATAAAGTGATGGGGCCAGATGCCATGATCTTCATTTTCTGAATGTTGAGCTTTAAGCCAACTTTTTCACTCTTCCCCTTTTACTTTCATCAAGAAGCTTTTTAGTTCCTCTTCACTTTCTGCCATAAGGGTGGTGTCATCTGCATATCTAAGGTCATTGATATTTCTCCCGGCAATCTTGATTCCAGCATGTGTTTCTTCCAGCCCAGCGTTTCTCATGATGTACTCTGCATAGAAGCTAAATAAGCAGGGTGACAATATACAGCCTTGACGTACTCCTTTTCCTATTTGGAACCAGTCTGTTGTTCCATGTCCAGTTCTAACTGTTGCTTCCTGACCTGAATATAGGTTTCTCAAGAGGNTTCTTCCAGCCCAGCGTTTCTCATGATGTACTCTGCATAGAAGCTAAATAAGCAGGGTGACAATATACAGCCTTGACGTACTCCTTTTCCTATTTGGAACCAGTCTGTTGTTCCATGTCCAGTTCTAACTGTTGCTTCCTGACCTGAATATAGGTTTCTCAAGAGGCAGGTCAGGTGGTCTGGTATTCCCATCTCTTTCAGAATTTTCCAAAGTTTATTGTGGTGGTGGGCTGTAAATATTATCAATGATATTGTACAAGTTGCATATTCATCAGTTCTCTTGATACATGAGAATTCAGTACTTAAATTTAACATGCACATTTTTTTGTTGACTTGCTGCTGAAAACATTTATTGCCAAATTTTGTAAAGTGTTACCAAATAGTAAAATAAATAGTTGCGATTTTATCCATATTTAAAGGAAAATCCCTCTGCAGCAAGAGTATTCAGATTACTTGTTGTACTCTTTACTGTAGCGCTGCTCAGTCTCTAATTCCTGTGTGTTTTTCACCAGAGCCTAACATATTTAATTTCTCTTACTCTCCAAAGACTGCACCGACTGAAGGCCTGGTGGCTTTGTGCATCTTTCAGGCCCCGGCACTGGCCAGCACACACCTGGTGGGTGCACCAGATGGCCGGCAGGAGCTGTGGTGCCCGACAGTTCACCCCCAGCTTTCCAAGACCAGGAAGATTATATACATGCTTCATTTTATCAGCAGCAAGTGCCCCGTGTGCTGTCCTTGAAAAGGAGATGTTAGTTTTCACCTGTTCCTGTTTTCATCTAGGAAAGCTCAGGAAAAAGAGACAGTTTATGGCTGATCATCTTTCAGATCTCAGCATGTATTAGAGTAAGAACCCTATTTACGGCCTGTGGACCTTACATCCTTGCAGGAAGTTGGAAAGACAAAGTGGACACCCACCAGACTCTCTCTCCCCAACATGTGCCTGTGTGCGCAGTCACTTAGTCGTGTCTTTGAGTCTTTGCAACTCTGTGGACTGTAGCTGCCAGGGTATGTCCCAGGCAACCCACTTCCTCTTCCAGAGGATCTTCCCAACCCACTTGTCTCTTGCATCTCCTGAAATCGGCAGGAGGATTGTTCACCACTTGTGCCACTAGAGACGCGTCCTCCCCAACATGTTATAATGCAGTCATCACAACAGTAGTTTACAGAAAAATAAAGCATCTAGGACAAATGCCAAAAACGACACAGGACACCAAGCATGAACTGGGACTGTTTGGGTGAACTGGGATATGTTACCTCACTGGCTACGAGTGCTATCATCATAGCATCCCTTTGTGAAAAATCCCCAACAGCAAGGGCGGTCAAGAAATACCTGAGCCTGTCTTAAGACAGGTTGAAAATTGTCAGTCAAAGTGTGAAAAGCAGGTTTTTAAAAACAGTTGTTTATAAGGCTTTTATTTATCTCAGTTATCACAAAATCCCTATGGGTGGGTCATATGACTCTGATTTTTTTGCTGCTGTTGTTCACCCAGTTGTGTCCAACTCTTAGCTACCCTATGGACCGCCAGGCGCCTCTGTCCATGAGATTCTCCCAGCAGAAATACTAGAGTGGGTTGCCATTTCCTTCTCCAACCCTCATTTTACATGTGGGGAAATCAGGGCTTAGAGGGGGTTAGAGAATTTGGCTGAGGTCCCCCAGCTATGACGTGGAGAGGCTGGGATGCAAGCAGAGGTCTGTGGCTCCAGCGCTGGGGGTCCCGGTAGGTCCACCAGTGGTTCTGCGTGTACACTGGCTCAGTGTTAGAGATGGTGAACAAATTGGGAAAGGACTTCATGTTGGCAAAAACTGGGGTGGGGCTGTCTGATAAGGATGCAGCTGAAGATAGGTGGGGGTCAGGTTGTAACAGGCCTGGGAGGCCAGGCTAACTTGAATTGAGTCCTGAGAGTTGCAGAAAGCCCACCTTGAAACTCTCCTTGCCCATAAAGCCTGGTGACTGCAGGCTTCACTCACCTCTCCCTTCCTCTCCACTTACTTACCGGTCGGTGCTCACCATGTGTGTGTGTTAGTCACTCAGTAGTGTCTGACTCTTTGTGACCCCATGGACTGTATGTAGGCTCCTCTGTCTATGGAATTTTCCAGGCAAAAATATTAGAGTGGGTAGCCATTCCTTTCTCCAAGGGGGTTTCCCAACCCGGGGATTGAACCTGTGTCTCTGCATTGCAGGCAGATTCTTTCCCTTCTGAGCCAGCAGGAAAGCCCACAGTTGTAACTGTGGCTAAGTTAAATACTTTCAGTGCTTTACTGGATACTGTCTTGTATAGTTTTCTCACTGTTGTATGTGTGAGTTTGGTCTTTTCGTGCAAAAATCTCAACTTCTTTAAGGCAGAGGTTGATGTTGCCGTAGATTTCTTAATAATACCCGCTTGGTGCTGAGCACACAAGAAACATTCAGAAAGACATGTCTTGATGGAAGGAGGGTTGTCAGTGAATGGGTTTTGGATTGCATTCTGTTGATTAATAGCTCAATTTTTTAGAACTTTGACTTGAGTTTGAACTTGCCTTAGTTCTGCTTTTTGACACTCAGCTGCTTGGTGGTATTCTGCAGCAGCCCCCTCCACCCCTGAAGACTTCCCTTTGGTTCTTTGTGCCTGGGGCTTCTGTTTAGGTGCTTAACCTTCACGGTTATACTTCCTACCTCCTTTTCTGCTCCAACTGAGTAACAGTTTCATTTTCTTCCAGACATTCAAGGTCGGATGAGTCCAGGTGGGCAGACAGTAGATTTATTAATACCTCGTTGACCAGGCCCATTGGTGGGTTACTTGATTTTAGTCTCGACTGGTTAATCTTCACTGGTTTTGGTCAATCTAGTCAGATCTAAATAGGACTAGAATTCTGGAACTGTGATATGCAGATTGGAAATCACCAGCCACAGGTGACTATTTAAATTAATTAAAATTAGATAAAATTTAAATTTCTATTCCTCAGTCACACTAGTCACATTTCAAGAGCTCAGTAGCCACAGGTGGCAAGTGGCTACCCTATTAGCACAAATTTAGAATCTTTGCATTGTTCCAGGAAGTACAAGGCAGTTGATTGTAGGCAGAAGTATTCAATTAATTAACAAATCCTGGGCCAGCACTGAGCACTATAAAATGAAGTTTTGATAACTGATTCTTCCTCTGGCTGATTTATAATTTAATATAATATTAGTAGGATTTCTAGGGATGAAATGACTCAGAGCACTTAACTAGCCCTTTGTTTAAGTGTCTGTGACTTCCAACAAATCTGTGAGCTGTGAGTTCTTCCAGAACAGGGGCCGTGTGTTAGCTTTCTGTCTCCCAGGCTTGAATTTGTGTCTGGTGCAGAAAGGACTCAAAAAAAAAAAAAAAACAGGATAATGACTAAATAAATGCTTGGAAACATCATTTCATTTCCTCTATTGCTGATTATAACTATTAGGCTCACAAATTATGTTCTGAGATATACCTTTTTTTTTAACCTATTCTTTTTTTTTTTATGCTGTATATTGTGAGAACATGAAAGAAAGAAAAAGTTCAGAAATGAAATTCAAATTCATTTGAATGAAAATATGAGAAATCTCTGTTGGGGGGACGCAGAAGGAAAGGCTTCCAGGGGGCTCAAGCGGGGTCAGTGGAGGCCTTACCCTGGGCGTAGCGTGGCCCTTGTCGCCTTTCCTGTGGAGTTGGCAGGAGCTGACATGGGGCATCCTGACTTTGGAGGCTGCAGGTGGCCTGTCCCTGGGTCAAGGAAGGCAGCACAGACTGTGGAAAGTCAGCTTCCTAGCCCTTTCCTTCCCCGGAGGGGCCACTGCCAGGGCCCTGCGATGCTTATCTGTTCTCTGCAGATCTGTGGAGTGAGGTCATCCGGGAAGTTGAATCCCTTTGATACAATTATCTCTGCGTCCTTGGCTCTTTGTTCCTGTGGAGAATGACCGGTGACCCCCATGCTTCTTGCGTGGTCGGAACAGCTGTTGTGGGGTGGGATGCCAGGTGTAGGGCCTGTGTGTCTATGTGTCCTTCCCCCGCTGTCAGGATGGGGGCCAGTGAACGGAGGTGAGCTCCGCCAGGAAAGCATGCTCACGCTGCGACACAGGAGATGCGAGCGGAGAGGAGAGCTTAATGGGTGGTGGGGAATCTGCCTCTCTGTCTGCCTGTCTCTCTCTGTCACACCCACAGACACACACACAGACGTGCAGGTAGACCTGCATTCAGCATGACAAAGCCCAGAAGTGTTTCCCGTCAATTGTCTCAGCTGACAACCAGTTAGGCCAGTTCTAAGGCCTTAGGGCTCACTCTTCCTGAAGGGCTAGGGGTGGGTGACTTTTGGGAATGAGATTTCTCCACAGCCCTGAGCCCATCTTTTGCTGTACTCCCTCTTGTATCTGGACACCTTTTCTACTCAGTAGGAGTCCTCCTGCATAACAGACCCCAGATCCCTCTTGTATCTGGACACCTTTTCTACTCAGTAGGAGTCCTCCTGCATAACAGACCCCAGATCCCCACAACTGGTGCCCCCCTCCCCCAAACTGGCCCAGCCTCACCTGTGCTTGACTTGTCTGCACCAGAAATAACTCGTTTAGGTCTTTCTCTATTCTGAGGCTCCCTTCCCTCCTGCCTCTCCTATTTTCCTGTCTTTCATCCCTGGTTGGTCACTGACATGTGCTCTGAGCCATCCGACGGCGTTTGTCAGCAGGAACAGCAGGTCTGACGGTTTAAGCGCTTTTCTGTCTGAGCCCAGGAAGCAACCTGAAGTCCTTAGCATTCAGGGAGTTAGAGAGCATTTCTCTAGAAAGAGACAAAACTCCCATTGTGTGTATGTAAGCATTGTTCATATCATATATAATCCATAGAGAATAACAAGCTAGAATAGTGAATTGTCGGCTGGAAACCATGAGGGACAGTTTCTTGCTTCCCGTTAGTGGGGTGCGGGAGGGGAGAGCTGTGGGTGTTTGCGGTTCGGGGCTGCCTGGCATCTGTCCTCCCCTCCTCTTGGGAGTGTTTTCCAGTCTTCACTCAGATGCTGTGGTAGCCAAAGCTGGGGAAGGAAACACACAACTGTTCTCCAGGGTTTAGTGAAGGGGCTGCTTACACAGATGGGGTGGGCCGGGGGCAGGGGAGCACTAGGAGGCAGGTAACAGTGGAAGCTGTTACCACCGCTGGGCCTGGGGATGAGGGAGGGAACGGTTAGAGCTGGCAGGGTAGGGGGCTGCCCTCCAAGGGATGTCCCTCCAGAGGAGCACAGGCTCTGTTAGAACCACACACAGCAGGGAGCGAGCTGGGGGGACAGTCACTCCTGCCCTGTTCGCCTCCCACCTTCAGATCTTCCGCTGGTGTTCCTGGGCTCAAATCCAACTAGAAGCCAGGGAGCAGGACAGCTGGGGTGGTGTATTGTGAAGGGGGTGCTCCGAGGGCACAGAGCAGAGGTGGATCTGGGCTGTGGGTGAAGCAGGGCCCAGGCATCATGCCTCTTCCAGCAGCCCTTCTGCTGAGGGAGAGGAGCCTCCACCCCCAGACACATCTCCTCAGGCTCTGTCAGCTAATCCCCAGCCAGAAGAGCCACCCCTGGTCACAGTGCCTAGTTCAGGACACACCACCCAATTTAGGCCAATGAGCCAAATTTTTTTTCTCTAGAGACTTTTAGAAAAGAAGATGCTTCATTTTTAAGAGAGCTACTGGGAGAGAGTTTTCCCTTTCTGCTAGACATAAACAAGGGAACACATAACCCCTATAGCTGCTTCCAGCCAGTTTGCAAACATCCAGGCAGTCAGCTTTAAGGATGAAGCAGGTACTGCAGGAGACAGGAGAAGAAACTGTGACTCTGGTGCCATGATTTGGCCACCAAAACTCACCCTATGACTAGTTTTTAATCACTGAGCCAATACCATCTTTTTAGTGCTTATGTCAATGTAAGGTTTCTGTTACTTGCAACCAAAAGCGTCTTATCAAAGCCACTAGTGTTGGGCCTGGAACCAGAGAATATTCTTCTATTCAGTGCATTGCAGAAGGGGAAGCACCACAGGGCCAGGCAAGCTGTAGTTTGATAGGAAAAACTGCAGCATGAATGAGAGGGAGGCTAAGAATAGGACCAAGTCCAGAATGCCTGGGGCAAGCTGGAATCATGGAGTCAAGGGTTCATGTCTGGTACAGACAAGACTGAGTAAAGTACAGGTCAGGAGTGATGGGGAATGCCCAGGCAAGGTGGTAAGCGTGTCTGTCTGACTGGCTTAAAAGGCCTGGGGCAGGTTGGACAGACGGTTTTGAATGAGGTCATCACCTGTAAGAGGAAGACATGGCTGTCTTCAGGTTTCTTGAGAATACTTGGCCGGTTGCGTTCTCAGCATGACCCGTCATGACTCTTCAGGGAGTAAGCCTTTGGACCCAGCCCGTAGTTTCTGTCAGGCCAGCCAGGGGCAGAGAAAGGATGAGGAGGACTTCCCTGGCTGGCCCTTGCTTGGCTGCTGCAGGCAGCGATACAAAATATTCTTCCACCACATCTTCCTTTGTTTGGGATTTCAATAATTCCTCTCCATTTTAAGATGAATGATGCGTTCTCCTGGCAGTTCTGGTGGTGAATAGGAGGCTGATGGTAACAGTTAAGAGTTATATTTATTGAGCACTTAATGTGTCTTCATAGATGTCTGGCTCTCATCCTAGCACTTTATTTATTTATTTATTTAGGTGTTAAAATAAAGAGATGATAGGATTTAATTGGACATAATTGATATTATTAGTATATTAAAGTTTTATGGCACTGGTGCTCACAGATCATCTCTTCAAACACATCCAGAAGGTTCGTGCACACTTTATTCAGATTTATGAATTTTAGAGTCACACTTTCTTTATAAATAATGGAGCATTTATATATTCATTACTAGTCCTAAATCGTTTTCTTTTTCCCCCGATGCTTTTAATCCAAGCACTTTATATGCATTAACTCATTTAATCTTTACCATATCCTTTGAGATAGTTGCTATTATTTTTTCCAAGAGGAAGATGAGGGAAATGAGAAATCACATGAGTTGAATTTTAAGTGTGTTGGGAAGGGTTTTAGTCATTTGGTTCACCCCCTATATAAAAATTTGAAATGCTGTCTACACATAAGGTAATTTAAATATATGTATATGGTATAAAGAATAATACAACAAATTCCCATACAAATGTGAGAAGTGGTTTGAGCCACAGCCAGTTTGAGAAGTGGTACCTGAAGGTGCTGTGTATCACTTCCCTAATCCAGAACCTCGCACCCTCTGGCCTTGAGGTAGACCCTTCACATTTCACATTTATCATTTGTGTGGTTTTATTGCTATAGACCTGTCCAGCCTGTGTCAGGCCTTTTAAGCCCATCAAACACAAACTCTTAATACATTGTTCACATTTATAAGCTTTTGAACTTCATATACATGGTATTATCCTGTATGTAGTATTCTAAAATATGCAGTGGGATATGAAATTTATCCATGTTGATGCAGGAAACTGTTGACTCATTTTTCACTGATCTGTGATATCTCTCCTTATGAATATACCATACTTTAGTTTTGTTGTTTGGGTAGGGGGTTCTTACTATCTAACTTTGCTACTGTGTCCCATACTGTCTCTTGCTACCCACAGGCAAGAGTTTCTCCAGGGTATAAATCTAGGAGCAGGTAGCTCATTTGCAGGGCATGTACAGCTTTGAGTGCCCTAGTTGATGACTAGGAAGTATTTGTGTCAGTTTGTACTCCCACAAGCAGTGTAGAAGGGTTTTCATTATACCACAATCTTGCTTACTCTTGGTATTGGCAGATTAAAACATTTTTTCCCCTGAGTATGCCAGAAATTATAATTGCATTTATTTGTTTCAAATCCATACTCAAATAAGACTCATAGATGACAATTGTTTGATATGACTCTGGAGTCTTTCTTGGTATATAGATTTCCTCTCTGTCTCTCATCTTGTTCTTTACAGTGTCTTTGTTGAAGAAATCAGGTCATTTATTCTGTATAGTTTCCGCAGTCTGGTTCTTGCTGATTGCATTCCAACATGTCAATCAGCATGATTCACAGAAGCCTCTATTTCCTGTAAATTGGTGGTAAGATCTAGAGAACTGTTCACATTTAGCTTTAATTTTTTTGACAAGAATGCATCAGGCAGTATATTGTACTTCCATCCATCAGAGAGCATATATTAATAATATCCAGTTACCTGTTTTTTTTAAATGATTGTTAACAACAGCTGTTCATGATTATTACCTAGATTTATTATTTAATTATAGTGTTGAAGTATTAAAATTTTATTGCTTCCACTTCATTTATTAGTTAGGATACTTCTATAAAGAAAGCCTTCTTTCATCAACAATTGGCATCCCAAGATACAGTTTTGTAAGTAGATTCAGTTTGCTTGATTTGGTCCTTTTGTTTACTAGTCTTAGAAGGGACACATTGATACCCTGTGTCCTCTAGATATGACCAATGAATTTTGAAATTTATTATCGCATTTAAAATATATTTGATATTTCAATCCATTGCAGCTATTAAATCTGTTGATGCCCAATTGTTCCACCTTTGGCCATTGGGAGCCTATTTAAGTTGATTTGTGTATCCTTTTGATCCATCTGTAATATTTTCCAAATGCTTCTTAATTTTCTGGTGTGACAAGTAGTGCTAGATTCTTTTTTATACATTTTATGTCACAGATTTGGAATCAGCCATTTCTCCAGAATTCTGGGGAATGATATTAATGTTTAAAGTAACAATCTGGGTGCTGCTGCTGCTGCTGCTAACTCACTTCAGTCTTGTCCAACTCTGTGTGACCCCATTGACGGCAGCCCACCAGGCTCCCCCGTCCCTGGGATTCTCCAGGCAAGAACACTGGAGTGGGTTGCCATTTCCTTCTCCACTGCAGGAAAGTGAAAAGTGAAAGTGAAGTTGCTCAGTCGTGTCCAACCCTCAGCGACCCCATGGACTGCAGCCTTCCAGGCTACTCCATCCATGGGATTTTCCAGGCAAGAGTACTGGAGTGGGTTGCCATTGCCTTCTCCACTAATCTGGGTGCTAGGGCTTGTTATTTGCTTATTGTTAACTTCATGGGAAATAGGTGGGGAAACAGTGGAAACAGTGTCAGACTTTATTTTGGGGGGCTCAAAAATCACTGCAGATGGTGATTACAGCCAGGAAATTAAAAGATGCTTACTCCTTGGAAGGAAAGTTATGACCAACCTAGACAGCATATTCAAAAGCAGAGACATTACTTTGCCGACTAAGGTCCATCTAGTCAAGACTATGGTTTTTCCAGTAGTCATGTATGGATGTGAGAGTTGCACTGTGAAGAAGGCTGAGTGCCGAAGAACTGATGCCTTTGAACTGTGGTGTGGAGAAGACTCTTGAGAGTCCCTTGGACTGCAAGGAGATCCAACCAGTCCATTCTGAAGGAGATCAGCCCTGGGTGTTCTTTGGAAGGAATGATGCTAAAGCTGAAACTCCAGTACTTTGGCCACCTCATGTGAAGAGTTGACTCATATGAAAAGACCCTGATGCTGGGAGGGATTGTGGGCAGGAGGAGAGGGGGACGACAGAGGATGAGATGGCTAGATGGCATCACTGACTTGATGGACATGAGTCTGATTGAACTCAGGGAGTTGGTGATGGACAGGGAGGCCTGGCGTGCTGTGATTCATGGGGTTGCAAAGAGTCAGACACGGCTGAGCGACTGAACTGAACTAAACCAGGCCACAAGTCTAGAAGTCATGTTTGAGCCTGTCTTTCTCTCGCAACCCACTTCCAATCAATATGGAAATCCTTTCCTTTCCAGGGTCTGGCCATTTTTGCCATCTTCATTACAATAAGTGTTCTATTCTGCTCAGGCTGCTACAGCAAAATTCCACAGACTGAGTGCCTTATGAACAACAGAGATGTGTTCTGACAGTTCTGGATGCTGAAGACCTAGACCAAGGCGCCAGCCTGGTTGTTTTCTGGTGAACCAGCCCTCATCTGGCCCATAGCTGGCATCTCTGCCTGTGTCCTCACTTGGTAGAAGGAGCTAGGGGAGCTCTGTGGGGTCTCTTTGGTAACACTAACTCCATTCGTGAAGAGTCTGCCCTCATGACCTAAGAACCTCCCGAAGGCCTCATCTTATAATACCGTCAGATTTGGGGATCAGGATTTCAACACTGAATTTTGGAGGAGCACAAACATTCAAACCATGGCTCCAAGTTGTCTAGGTCATCATCACCTCTTGCTTGACCTGTTGTGTTAATTGGCGCTCCAGCTTCTAGACTTGCCTTTCTATGGTATGTTCTCCACACAGCATTCTGGTGAGCGTTCTACATGTTAACTCATTCCTCAGTGTCTTTCCAGCTTTTCTGAATAATTTCCTAGTCACCAGTTCGCCCTCAGCATCTCTGTCACCTGGCCCCCTGCTGTCTCTCTCCACGCCCCCACCCCCGTCTTCTGCACTCTTCTCTCGCTTACTCTGCCCCAGTCCCCACCTCTGTCTTCCTCAGGCCTGGCATAGGGGCTTTTACATTTTGGTTCCTGCTGCTTAGAGAGCACTTTGCTTTAATGTCTGCATGGGATCACTCCCTCACTCCTTTCAGGTCTTGCTTAGGTGTTACATTTCTCGGGGTACTTTCTTCACTCAACTAGACAAGATTTCCCCCCTATTTAGTTACTGATTAGCCTCCTTCCCCTTATTTATTTTTCTTCTAGCATTTGTCACTGTCTGATCTGCATGTTTGTTTATTGTCTGTCTCCCACTGTTGGAATATAATCTCTTACAAGGCAGGGCTTATCTGTTTTGTTCATTGCTATGTCTTCAATATCTAGCTCGCAGCCTGGCACATAGCGTTCAAGAAATATTTCTTGAGTGAATGAGTGAGTATAGGTTGGCTTTAAGTGACGAGTTCTCAGGGGAAACCACTTCCCCTTTTACCCATAGCCATAGTTTTGCCTTCATGCAGCAGTTTGATTCTTGTTTTTATTGTTGTCATTCACCCTCTTCCTAAAAGTGTTGGTAGCCATTTGGAGATCTAAGTTAATTCATGGAAGTGGGATGGCGGAAGGAAGCATCTGCCTTTTGACTTGATATTTTTCAAGGGCCCAAGGCCACATTCGTCTTTCTGATGAGTGAATATCAGAAAACAATCTGAGGCAGCTTTGGCTTCACCACTGTTTAAAAATTCTGAGTTCCTTCTCTTACTTCATTTGGAGGAGGGGTCCTCAGAGGATTTCCCTTACTTTCTTGTGAGCTTAGTTATGCATTTCTACCAATTATTTCTTTATTTCCTTTTGCGTTTCAGATGACCTGGCTGATAACAGTACCGAATCTGGAACTCATCAAACCTGCTGTTTTTCATGGCCTGCATAGCAACCCAGGGGAGTGACTTGCCCAAGGTCCTACTGTAAATGGAATTGCTGGAGCAGACCCTGAATCCCTCAGTTCACCATGGTAAGTGCTTTACGTCCAGCTTGGAGTGGGGCTGTGCCCTATTGTCTTAAGAGGGTCTAATAGAACAGCTATTTCTAGCTTAATGTTTATAGTCAGAGAAAGTAGAGAGGAACAGAAACAATAATCACAACATGAGAGTCTCCAGTTCTAAGGAAACTGTTGTCAGCGTTGAGGGCTGTAATAGCCACTTGCAAATGTGTAATGGGAAGTAGATGTGGGACTTGTGGCTGATGTCAGCAGGGTAGCTTTTGTCAGAAGCTGTTCTTTTTGCTTTTCCTTTAGAAGTCAGATCTGAAAGACCCATTTTCCTCAGAATTTCTGCTCCGAGGTAAGGCTGGAGGCCGTCTGCTTTCACTTCTACAGTTCATTTAGGCTGCACCCAGGGTGGTTTCCAATCAGCTTGGAAACATTTGTACCTTGATAATTACAGTAGATTTTTTAAAATGTTTATTGGCTCTGGTGAGATAGTGTTGCTAAAAACAGGCTGTACTTTAAGCAAAATGGCTGCAAGTTTGGCATGCTCAGAATACTTTGCAAATCAGTTGATAACTGAGATCTTTAGTCAGTCAGTCAATTTTGCTTCACATGATGCCAACTGACATTTAAAAGAAAAATCCTTATCTGTCTCATTGAACTGACTGACTTTGGGCCTGAATTGACTTAATTGCATGATTGCTTTTGATATATGGTAGATAGAGATTGCTCTGCTGGGTCATCATCAAATGCAGCAAATAGGTCATGAATAATAGTGGATAGCCCCAGTGGGCAAATGACTTGCTAACTTTTTTCTTGCAAAATAACTTACTGCTGCCAACCTATCAGTAAGTTGGTTTAAAAGGCATGTGAATAATAGACAGTGCAGTGTTCTGTCCACTGAATTCAATGTTAATGTATCACATCAAATCATTGGGTCAGTCAATCCAGTACCACTTTTTGATAGATAAGGTTTTGATGACTTTCAAAATATAGGCAGTGAGGTATCCTGGGATATTACCTTGAAGATTCCCTTTGTAAGAACAGCAGCAAGTTATGTTTTCTAACCACAAAAGTATTACTATGATGCATATTTGGAAATTTCACTCACCTAGAGGTGGTGACAGTTAACACTTTAGTATATTTTCTTCCAATCTTCTTTTCACACATTTTTTACTAATTGAAATGATACTGTATCCTGGTGTGATTTTGTTTTTTCACTTAATTTGTATACTGTTGGGGTTTTCTTCCACTGAACGTGATGACTAGAATATTTCCCATGTTATTATCAGTTTTCCATAAATATTTTAATGGTACATAGCATCGCGTTGTATGAATGCAGAATAGCTTCTTTGGGTTTTTGTTTTTAAAATTCATTTCTCTTCGTCTGCATGGGGTCTCTGTGGCTACCAGGGGTCTGTTGCTGCCCGGGCTCTTCTCCAGTGTGGCAAGCGGGGCCTACTCTCTAGTTGTGGTGCCCAGCCCTCTCATAGCAGTGGCTTCTCCTGATGCAGACACAGGCTCCAGGGAGCACAGGCATCAGTTGCTATGGCACAGGGGCTTAGTTGCCCTGTAGCATGTGAAAACCTCCGGGCCCAGGGCTCGAACCCATGTCCTCTGCTTTGGCAGGCAGATTATTAACCACGGGCCCACCAGGAAAGTCCCAGAATAGTTTACTTAAACATTCTCCTACAGTTGAACATTTGAATTGTTTTTTTGTTATCTATTATTATAAATACTATTTACCTGAACATATTTGTACATAAAATTGTTTTTCTCTATATCTTAAATTATTTTCTTAAGCTGCTGCTGCTGCTGCTAAGTCGCTTCAGTCGTGTCCGACTCTGTGTGACCCCATAGACAGCAGCCCACCAGGCTCCCCCGTCTTGGGGATTCTCCAGGCAAGAGTACTGGAGTGAGGTGCCATTGCCTTCTCCATCATATAATTATAGTAGAATTATTTAATCAAAGGTTATAGATATTTTCCAGCCTTCTGAGACAAATGACAGAATTGTTTTCCTAAAGGAGTGTCCTTATTTAATTCAGTCCAACAGGACACAAGAGGATTTGTCTCTCCATACATAGACCAGTATTATGTAATTCCAGTAAAAATGGGGCATTTCTAAAAAATTCTTTTTGAATTGGTAAAAATCCATTGTTTTAAAAATTTACATTTTCTGGTTAGTCTTAGGATTGAATACATTTTTTTTTTTTTGTAAGTTTACTAGTCATTTTTCAAAGGGAAGGGTGAACTAGTCTGTTTGTTCCCTTCACCCATTTATATTTTGGGATCTCACCATTTTTTTTATCAAAGGTTTGTATGAAATTGTTTAAAAAGTATTTATTTATATATTTATTTAGTTGCACTGGGTCTTCATTGCCACATGCCCGATCTTTAGTTGCACTTTGCAGACTCTTAGTTGGGGCATGTAGGAGCTAGTTCTCCAACCAGGGATTGAACCCAGTCCCCCTGCAGTGGGAACACAGAGTCTTAACCACTGGGACACCAGGGAATTCCCTGAAATCTTTATATAGTAGTTAACAAATTTTTGTCTTAGATATGATAAATGTTGTGAAGTCGCTCAGTCGTGTCCCACTCTTTGCGACCCCATGGACTGTAGCCTATCAGGCATCTCCGACCATGGGATTTTCCAGGCAAGAGTGCTAGAGTGGATTGCCATTTCCTTCTCCAGGGCGTCTTCCCAACCCAGGAATTGAACCCGGGTCTCCCGCATTGCAGGCAGATGCTTTACCATCTGAGCCATCAATTAATTATTTGCATTCTATTTTTATTTTGATTTATAAAATCTCTACATTTTATGTACTCATATTTATCATCTGTTTGTTATTCTTTATATTGAATTTAAGCTTGGGACCAAGAAATAGAAGGTAAAGTCATTAATTATAGTGTTTATTCTCAATAATGTTACTGAGGTATCATTTATATATCACAAATTTATTTCTTAAGTGTACAATTCAGTGACTTTTAGCAGTTTTACAGAGTTCTTCAAACCTCACTGGAATCTAAATTTGGAACATTTCTATTACCCAATGGAAACTTCTGCTCATTTGCAGTCACTGCTCATTCCTGCCCCTAGTCCTGGGCAAGCACAGTCTATTTTTGCCTCTACAAATTGCCTTATAGTCAACATCTCATGTAAATGGAATTATACATTGTGTGGTGTTTCATGACTGGCTCCTTTTATTTGGTCTGTTTTCAGAGTTTAGCCATGTTGTAGCACATATCATTATTTTGTTCTCTATTATGGTTGAATAATAAGTCCATTGATGGGCATAACACATTTTATTTATCTGTTCATCCTTTGATGGACATTTGGGTTGTTTCTACTTTTCGACTGTTATGAAAAATCTGCTATGAACGTTCATACACAAGTCTTTGCACCTATGTTTTTATTTCTCTTGAATAGATACCTATGAGTGGAACAACTGGGTCAGTTGGCAAATTTATGCTTAACTTCTAAAGAAACAACCATTTTCCAAAGTGGTTGCACTATTTCACATCTCATCAACAATGTTTCTATTTCTCCCACACTTGTTATTGTAATTATAGTCTATTTATATTTCATGCCTTCATTTGTCTCTATTTTGTTTTGTTCATTAAGGTAAGGATTTGAAATAACTTCCCCTTCCTCCATTTGTCATGTCTTTTTATATATTACTTTAGTATATTCAATTCATATTTAAATGAACATTATTTTATTTTCTGTCTTTTGGTTGTGCTGCATGGCGTGGAGGGATCTTAGTTCCCTGACCAGGGATTGAACCCACACCCCTGCAATGGAAGTGCATGTCTTAACCACTGGACCACCAGGGAAGTCCCTTAAATGAATGATTTTTTTAATGATCTTTTTTTCCTACTATTTCCTTTTGATACTCTTCAATGTAAAGAGTTTCATGTACTCTTTATCATGTAAAGATGTAATGTTCATCTTTTTCCTTCTCATTTGAGCAAAAGCAAGCATTTCCCAGAAAGTAAGTCAATCAAATGCCAGGATAAACTAATGTGACAATTTAAATTATCAACAAATGCGTCAAATCTTTCTGAAAGTAGTGGAATAAAAGTCTTAAGAAAAACCATACATTTGAGTATATTTATTCTCAAAGCATTCACCTTGAGTGAATGAATCAGAACTGTTGAAGTGATTCCTCAAGTCATTTTGGAATACTGTTTTTTTTTAGTTGCCCTGTGGTGCTCCAAGCATATTATTTTGGCTCTCCTAAGTGATTACAATGTCTGTAGCAGGTGACATTTATTTTTAGAAAGAGCATAGAGTCATTTGGAACCAAATATACTCAATAGAGCAAGTGATTGAATTGAACCAGAAATATGGGCTGCATAGTAACACTCCCTACACACACACACACACACACACACACACAGAGTTGCATTATGTGTGTGTGTTTCCTAGATTAAACCAGAAAAAAACCCTCTAAAAATAGTTACCAATATACTTTTAAGTGATAACGCTATTTGTTGAACAAGAGAATAATCTTCTCCAGTAATATCTTTAAAGAAAAAACATTCAAAGAGTTGTATAAGTTATAGCTTATTTGCTTAAAATTGTATCCCTCTATTTGATAGTAACACTTCATTTCAAAGGTAAGTTTGATAATTCCAAGTTCAAAGTTTTATTCATACTGTTTCCCATAGGAGGCTCTAATTACAAAGCCGGGTGAGAAGAGGTCCTTGCTTTGGTTTTAAGCTTCCTACTGAGCACTTTATGAGTTTCTGGTCTCACTGGCACTGTGTGTTGAACTCAATGAATATCATGTACATCTATGCTTACTGTAGACTTCTTCGGAATGCTAATGATTCATGTTTCTTACAAAAATGCTTGGAAAAGTCTTTTTTCTTTTGGTTTTTGGGCCTCCTCTCACTATATCTATATTCAAGGAGTGTTAGATAGACAACACAAAAGATCTCCTGAAGGCTGAGATGTAAACATTCGGGATTGAGTTGCAACAAAGACAGAACTGCCTGGCTGTCGTCAGAAGGTGGTGGAGAGAAACCCCAGAGTCTAACTCTCCTGCGTTTGTAGACAGAGTCTTGTCAGAGTTTCCTGGATGAGCTCTGACAGGCTGTATGCTTTTGACAGGCTTCCCAGGTAGCTCAGTGATAAAGAATCTGCCTATCAATGCAGGAGACGCAGGAGACTCGGGTTTGATCCCTGGGTTGGGAAGACCCCCTGGAAAAAGAAATGGCAACCCACTCCAGTATTCTTGCCTGCAGAATCCCATTGACAACAGAGCCTCTTGGGCTATAGTCCATGGAGTCAAAAGAGTCGAACACGACTGAGCAACTGAACATGCACACACGTGGCTTCTGACATGTCCTTGGCTGTCAGTTTCCTCAACTGTAAAATGGGCATAAAGTATAAAATATTTGTCTCACAAGATATAGCAAAATTGAAATGTAATGGTACTCAGCACAGCATGTGGCCATTAAGCATTTAAATGACAGCAAGCCCCATTGCTGTCACCATCATCAGTTGTCATGGTCATCTTTTGGTCGCCCCTTGGGACCCGCCAAGGTGCCTGTTTAATGAGAGCAAAATAAATGTTACCCCATACTGGCCACGTCCTTGTTTTCTTTTCCTGACTTACCACAGAGCCTGGCGTACAGCCAGCATGCAATAAATGAATATTAAATGAGTGAAAAAAACGTCCACTTTAACTGTGTGGTTGCCAGATGTAATTCACACGGATATTCAAAAAAATGGTGTTTAACGTGATTTCTTAATTAATAACTTCCTCTTCTTCTGTTTATGTCCTCTGAGGATCAGTGCAGTGTGGTTGCTACAAACAGGGATGCTAGTGTTGGACTTTCCTGGGTGGAAATCATGACATTGCTTCTTGCTTGCTCTGTGACCTAAGACAAATTACCTCCCCTCTCTGTGCCTCAGTTTCTTCATCTGTAAAACAATAGCACCTTCCTCACAGGACTTAGAGACTTTTTACATGTAGTGATTAGAACAGGCCTGGCAAACAGTAAAGGCCGTGTAAGTATGTGCCAGGGTAGGGTAAAGAACTTTACAAAGGGACGAAGCAGAGCTCCTGTCCTCAAAGAAGCTTTCCGGTCCTCAGAGTTCCATGTATGTCCACGAGGCTGCAACAACATGAGGGAAAGCTGAGCATGAGTGAAGAGTTGAGTGGGGTCCTGGGATGTTAGCACATCTAAACAACCAGCAATCTGGGAGAAAAAAAGCCCTGACTTAAACAACTCTTCCAGTTTCTGTGGTGTAAATATTCCTGCTGTGGCCAGTTTGAAGCCGCCGTTGGTTGTGCTGATGTGGAACCGGGAAAAAACACACACGATCGGGTCCTGCAGCTTGACATAAGTGGACTCCAGGACACTGCTGGCTAGGAGCTGCAGGATTCTAGAGAACACCTCGTATTGGTGATGTGGACAAAGGGCGTTAGCATCCTCCGGTCCGGAGACTTCTGCTTGATTCTGAGAACAAGAGAGTTCCCTCTATCAAACCAGAGGGAGGAATGCCTTTCCCTCCCACAGCCTACCACTTAAAACCATAATTCCCCTGATCACCTGATACCTGAAAGACTTCAGGAAGTCAGTCTCTTTGACCTTTTACCAGTCTGTCCTTGACCTTGAGCTAGCGGGTGGGTAGCATTACAAAGATGGGGTTCAGGTTTGCTGAGCCTGGAGAGAGTAGAGGAGTGGGGCCCTTGTCTCCCATTGTTGTCTTCTCCAGGCATCTCAGGGAGAAGCAACCACCAGAATCCTGGCCCCTGCTCTGCCCTAATTCTCTGGGGGACTTTAAGAAGGCACTTAATCTCACCAATAAAATGGGTAGAAAGAATAACGTGACGGTAGTCATTCCTTTCATTGGGCATCCCTAATGATTCAAGTGGTAAAGAATCTGCCTGCAATGCAGGAGACGCAGGAAACTTGGGTTTGAGTCCTGGATTGGAAAGATCCACTGGAGCAGAAAATGGCAACCCACTCCAATATTCTTGCTCAGAAAATCCCATGGACAGAAGAACCTGGTGGGCTATGGTCCACAGGGTCGCAAAGAGTTGGACGCAAGAGTTGGTTGTGGGAGGCGGCTGAGCGCGCGCACACACACACACAGGGTCATTACCTCTCTACACTGAGGATTCCCCGTTGCCTCTAGAGTAGGACGCTCCTGGTGGCTCTTTTCCCTTCATCACAGTGCTCGCCATAGTGCAAATGACGGTTGTATGGTCAGTGGACCTGCAGAGAAGGCGGCATGGGAGGGCAAGCAGGAAATACATGTTTGTTGTGTGCGTGCGCTGAGACTGGGGTGCATTATGGAGCACGAGCTGTCCCGTCCTGACTGACACAGGGTGCGGTGGTGAGACTCCAGAGCAGCTATGCGCTGTGGGTGGAAATGCTCCATCAGCAGTAAAGCACCCTACCTGAGGAAGGGATTAGCATGTCTAAATTAACAAGTGGGGGAAAGCTCATTCTTGGAAAATTGTTTGCAATTATTTCTTTGAAATAGAAATTGAACTGTCAGGAACTACATCTGATCTCAGGTCTATACAACAGGTCAGATTTGCTGTTCGCTTTCCTGGTCCAAGACTGGAGAGCAGTCAGCTTCTACCTTTGGTGTTAAAGTTTCCGGAAGTGTTAGTGAGGAAGGAAAAGATGCTTTGTCATTGTTTAGGAATAGGAACAGTGGCCACGTAACAGAAGCCCCTTCACAGCAACAGTGA
This sequence comes from Aepyceros melampus, assembly GCA_006408695.1. Taxonomy (NCBI): domain Eukaryota; kingdom Metazoa; phylum Chordata; class Mammalia; order Artiodactyla; family Bovidae; genus Aepyceros; species Aepyceros melampus. The sequence continues at coordinate 38,078 of SJXQ01003538.1, forward strand.
GAATGGCTTTTCTTCAGTGCCTGTGTGCCAGAACTTTGTATGTATAAAACTCTTAATATATAGAAATGTAACATCTCTCCCCCCTTTCCAGAGTCAAAGCTCATCAAAGTTCACATAGAAGGAAAGGACCAGAGCTGGCATTCAAACCAGGCCTGTCAAAAACCCTGCCTTAGGTTTTTCCCAAGAAGGCGATAAGGATTCAAGTACAAGTGGTACACTGGGCGTGCCTGCTCGCTCAGTCACTCAGTTGTGTCCAACTCTTTTGCGACCTTATGGACCGTAGCCCACCACGCTCCTCTGTCCATGGGATTTCCCAGGCAAGAATGCTGGAGTAGGTTGCCATTTCCTCCTCCAGGGGATCTTCCTGACCCAGAGTCGAACCCGAGTCTTCTCCGTCTCCTGCATTGGCAGGCAGATTCTTTACTCCTGCGTCACCAGGGAAGCCCCTTATATCTGGGCAGTGGGAAGTGATTCAGGAGAAGGAAGGCGCCTAATAAAGGGTGACTGTCATATAATTATCATTATGGCCATGGTTTAATCCCCTGGAGATAAAACTCATGACCCAGAATAATCCCACTCAAGGGCTGAGGGAGTTGGGGTATTAACACACCAACAGCTGCTCCCAGGGGCAGAGTGGCCTACTCTGGTTTGGGGAATAAGTGCCCTCAGGCACAGAGGCAGAGCCTGGTGATTGGAAGTCATCTTGGAAAGCACATATGCCCAAAGGTTGTGGATTGAGACATGACAGCATTTGCTCCGGCTCCAAAGCCTGAGGTCTCTGCCCCTTCTACCCTGTTTGGCTCCCTTGGTCTCTGAGCCACGGAAGCTCCTCGGCACACCCACCCTCCCATCCTGGAGTGCCTCTGGGGCCATGGAAACCCCTGTCGCTACTAAGGATTGCATCTAGAGACTCTCTGGTGCCAAGCAAGTAGTGGACAGAGCTCATGGGTTAAACCACTTTAAATGGGGGTAGTGGAATCCATTTTCTAGGATGGTTGTGGGAATTGAATGAGTACGTGTAGATTTCTTGGAACAGTGTCTGAGGCATGGTAAATGAACAGTAAGTGTGAGCCGCGATGTGGTTGAAGACCATAGATTGGGCAGAAGGTGACGAAGGGAAGGAACAGTAGGACAAGGAGGGAGAGAGCAGAACAGAGGAGGGATTACGGGACAGACAGACAGAAAGCTGTTGCCACAGTGTGCCGTTCACGTGGGCTGTCGGCATCAGCAAACTGCTCTTCTCTCTCCTCTTCTCAAGGCGTGGGGGGATGAACACGTATGAGGTAGATTCCTGCAGCATCTCTAGTTCTCATTCCTGCTAAGGGTTACCTTCCTGGCAGTGTCACTACTGGACACACAGACAGATAAGCTGGGGCTGAAATCCGTGCTTCTGAGCTGCAAAAGGATGGACTGGGGCTTTCCAAATGGCTTCTTTGACTGAGCCTAAGGCTCAGAATTTAATGTTTGCTTCTGTGTAATGCCAGTTTATAGAGTCCTGAGTGTGTGTGTGTGTGTGTGTGTGTGTGTGTGTGTGTGAACGTGTGCGTGCTCACCTGCACTTGTGAGTGTATGTAGGCACATGTGTTTAGCTTGCAGGATGTATACAAATTCAGATATTCTGGAAATAATTGCTCTTGATTAGGACTAATGGCAGCCACCAGTTCCTATTTTCACTGCAAGTTGAAGGAGAAAAGCAGTGGCTTAAAACACAGAACAGGTGTTTCAGATTAGACATTAGGGGAAGTTTCTTTTTCAGATGGATTTGATAAACTCTGGAATGGATTGTCAAGGGAAGTTTTGAAGCTTCTTTTTCTGGGAACTTTTAGAAATGGGGTAGATACTTGTCTGCCTGAGGTAGTTGAGGCATATTTCCATCTGGAGATGCCCTGATGGAGTGGCTTCAGGTGGGAATGGAAGGGAACAGTGATCACCTTTCTACTGAGGACTCCTGACCAAGTGTTTCATTTCACTTTTCAGAGCATTTCACCTTTACTGATTTTACCTGATTTCAAAAGTTATATGTGTTCATTACCTAAAATTCAGAGAATGCAGAAACATATGAAAAAGTAAAACTCAAACAAAATCCTGTAATTCAGAGGCAACCAAAAATAATTTATTTTGGCCTATTTATTTTCCAGACTTTTTTTTATACATTTCACACAGAATTTTCCCAAAAAAATTGTATCATATGCTGCACTTTTGTAGTCTAGCTTTTGTACCTATTATATTGTGGACTCCTTTCTGTATCACTAAATATGGCTTTATATCAGTTTTGGTAGCTAAAGACAATTCCATGATATCCATGTAGCACATTTTATTTAACCAGGTTTCTACTGTGGAGGTTTAGGTTGTTCTTCCTAGAAATCGCTATACATGTGTCCTTGTGGAGTTGTCCAGTTATTTCTTAATAATACATTCCTTTAAGTGAAATTCCTATATAAGGGGATGCCTGTTTAGAATTTTCCTACCTATTGCCAGATTCCCCTCCAGAAAGGTCGATCAGTGTGCATCACCATCAGGAATGCTTGAGCGAGTCTGTTTTCCCTTTTCCTACACGACGTTAGCTAATGTCCATGCTCACTGGCTGTTCTCAATGTTTTAATATACATTTCTTCAGTTCTAGAAACATTGAAGTTCTCAAGGTTTTTAGTCATTTATATTTCTTTTGTTAGTTGCCTTTTGTCTCCTTTATGCAGTTTTTTATTGGGGACCCAGGTAGATAGATGGCTGGGGTGTGTGGGTGGATGGGTGGATCAATTGTTGTTGTCTGACTCTTTGTGACCCTGTGAACTGTAGCCCACCAGGCTCCTCCCAGGCAAGAATTCTGAAATCAGTTGCCATTTCCTTCACCAGGGGATCTTCCTGACCCAGGGATCAAGCATGTGTTTCCTTCATTGGCAGGCCGGTTCTTTACCACTGAGCCACCAGGGAAGGATAGATCAATAGATAAAGATTATTTATTTCATTTTCAAAGCTGCCTTTTAAGTTTACTGAATATGAACATATTGTTCAGAGGTTTGCTACACAAATTATTCTTTGGGCAACAGTAGTTACAACTAGCGGAGAGGGCAATGGCACCACACTCCAGTACTCTTGCCTGGAAAATCCCATAAGTGGAGGAGCCTGGTGGGCTGCAGTCCATGGGGTCACTAAGAGTTGGACACAACTGAGCGACTTCACTTTCAATTTTCACTTTCATGCCTTGGAGAAGGAAATGGCAACCCACTCCAGTGTTCTTGCCTGGAGAATCCCAGGGACAGGGAGCCTGGTGGGCTGCTGTCTACGGGGTCGCACAGAGTCAGACACGACTGAAGCGACAGTAGCAGCAGTTATAACTAGAATATAATGAGCTATTGGAATCCTGGTCACAACTGTCACCTGTCTCCAGGCCAGATGAAGTCTTCAGTCACCACGGAGTGTGGGGCAGAGTGTGGGGAGCTGGGCAAATTGTGGAGACATGGCTAGTGCATATTTTTTTGAATCAGATCAGAGTGTCCTGCGTTTGAGTGAAGTCAGAGCACTGGGCTTGACAACAGAACAGGAACAAAGCCTTCAACCCAGGGAGCCTGTGGTGGAAGGAATAAGAGACGAGGGATGGAGGGAAGGTGGGGAAGATGGGCCAGTCATCTGATCTTTGGGGCCAGTCCTTCTGTTCCCCTAAAGGTAGCAGCAGCTTTTCCTTTTCAGTTCCCCTCCCCACTCCTCCCCCACACAAAACACCCGTGTTAAGAGGCTTTACCAACCGTAACTGACGTCCATGCTCTCCTGTCTCTTCCCTTGGACTGAGGAGGAGGGGGACAGGAACACTTCCTACTTGGTGGCATAGGGCAAGGCAGGCTGCCTGCACAAGGGCAAGGTAGACAGAGGGGTGGGGAAAAGCAGGACGTTCTTCCTGGGGTAGGACTGCCTCTGGGGAGAAGGGCCTGGCTGCATGGTAGGGAGCTGGAGCTTGGCATCATGCTTTGTCACAAAGGGAGCTCAAAGCAGGACCACATACCGCTTCTTCAACTTCAGCTCATCTTTGCTTTTTCCTTGTCACCTTAGTTTTGTGAATTTTTGAGATCAGTATCTTGTTCATTTCACAGAGTAAAAGCCAGCCTCCTTACAGGCCTGTCTGGCCCTGTGTGGTGTCGCCTCAGCCACCTCTCCCACTCCCTGACTTACCCGCTCCCCAGGCCATTCTATCCCACCAATTCCTAGAACACTCCAAGGGCACGCTCGCCCTACGGCTGTTGCACTTGCTGTTGGCTTTGCTTGGAGACCCTTTCCCCACATGTCCACATAGCTTACCCGCTCCATCCTCAGGTTTCTGCCCCAGTGTCACCTCGTCTCAGTGGCATGTAAAGGTCCCTGGCAGCAGCGGTCTTCACAAAGTGTATCTCAGAGAGCAGGGACCAGACATCAGGGAGGGCTCTTGAGGTGTGAACCCCAGGTCTGGGGCAGGGCTGACTGCCAGGATGGAAATAGACCCAAGAGTCAGCAGGGTCCAGGGCTTGCAGCTCACCAGGGTGAGGGCTTGGCACAAGGAACCCGGTTGAGAATCAGAACCTGGGTGGCTATTCCTTCTACTCCTCCAAGCCCACCTGTCTCCTGCTGAGCTGCACCCCCCAACCGTGCCAACACACACACACACACACACACACACACACACACACACAAGCAGCATCTTCTCTCTGTTCCACCCTCCACCACAGGCTCATGCTCAGGACCCCACTGTAGCAGCATCTGGCCTGCTCCGCTGCCCCGCGTTCCTTCTGTATCCCCTCCCTGCCCTCTTCCTGAGACTTGGGTTTCTCCTCATCCTGTTCTGAAAAGCCTCCATTCTCTTCCAGGTGTATTGTTGTATCTGAACTCAGGCACATCCCTGGGGCAGCACATCTAGCTCTGGGAGCTGGTGAGGCAGGAATGTATCGTGAGAACTCAGCCTCAGAAAGAAAGAGCAGTTAGTTTCTGGACCACAAGACCCGAGTCAGGCAGCCAGCAAGTGTGAGCTGATGCTGTGTTTGAGAGTGCTAGGCCCAGAACTCAGAAATCCCTGCCCCTGGAGGGTGGGATTCCCCCATGGCACAGAACGGTGCGGAGCAATCTGGAGGTGGTGCTGAGACGGCTCCAGGCCTAGGAGGAGGGAATGAGGCGGTGGGGGGAAGACAGTCCTAACGTACTGCCCGGTCCAGCAGGGGCACCCGTCTGTCTGAATCAGTGCCCACGGGCTAGTCAGGAACTCTGCTGGTGCAGCCCAGGCTTGGTCCTTTTTCAGATCTTCTCCCTAAGTCATTTTAATGTGCAGCCCTAGTTGGGAATCACGGATCCAAGGGAAAGAAGAGGTGATCCAGGAAACTAATATTTGCTGACTACCTGCCATGTGCTAGATGGTTTACCTAGTAGTGGCTGCTGACTATTGAGTACTTACTACGTGTAAGACACAGTTTCAAAGGTTTTGTATCTATTGGTATGTGTAACAATCCTCTGAAGAATGAGCTCCATGTCTCAATAAGGAAACCGAGGCACAGAGCAATCACAAAGCTCGTGAATGATGGAGCACGGGTTCAGATCAAGGCAGTGCGCTTCAGAACCCACACTCTCTTTACCATTACATCTTCCTGTCTCACAACGACCTTGGCTGTTAGTAATGGTAGGCCATGTTCTGAGAATGGAAGAAGTTACCTGGAAACCCCTTAACAGAAGTCCCTTAAGAATGCAAAAATCTCCATGCTACCAAGTTAGCAAAGATGATTTCTTACTCAAACTGGCTATTCATTGATCTTCAAATTTTTTATATATAACATTCATTTATGACTTGAAAAAAAGCTGCTGTTTGTTCATTGAAGATCCATAAGGAGTTGGGAACAGGGGAGGGGGAGTGAATGCTCTCCTCCACAAAGCCGCTCAGAGACCCAGGCTGAAAGAATCTCCACCATCTTGTAAACTGCATCATTTGAAGAGGAAGGTGGCCTTCTCAGTCCCTTGAACCAGGCCATAGAGAGGTGGCATACTCACACATGGGTTTTTCACTGCCTCAGCTGAAAGGGGCAGAGGTCATTTCTGCCCCTCCTGCATTGGCTAGTCACGTGACCCTGCCTAGCTGCAGGGTGATTGGGTGATAGGGGAGCCAGTGGAATATGTGTAAGCATTCATTTCTTGGCCACACCCCCCTAAGGGGGCTGGGATTCCCAAAGGCCATCTCAGATCAAGAAATGTGCCTAGAGAGACCCAGAGCTTGCAGTTGGGCCTCACACTCAGCTAGTCTCACTGGAATTCTTGTGCTTTTTCTACCCCATCAGTGGCATGCATTTATGCTCCAGGGCATCCAGTAAATGCCTACACCGCCTCCAAACATAAGGTGACACTAGAAACTTCTGGGTTGTAAATATAGATAATTGTGCTATTTTTATGAGGTTGTGCTCATTAAATCATCTGTGGAAGTATCTCATGCCATCCTGGGAGCAGAAAGGATCACGCTTGCTGCCTAAAAATAAAGAACGGATTCACTGTGGGTTGCTAATATATGTAGCTTCAAAAAAGGCAGCCACCAACTAGCACGTCTCCTGTATGTGTAAAAGACCACAATCACACTGTTCGTGGCAGTTCTTGCAGTTTCTGGAGCTCTGCCATCCCCAGTTGCTCCAGGTACAGAGTTGACAGGTTGGAGGAAAGCTTTTTTCTCCCTCAGTCTGTGATCATCCCTGGCTATGGTTGTTTATTAATCCACAGCATGAGCAGGAGTAGAAATTTGCTAAACTCCACAATTTTAGCATGAAACTTGGCGAGTGATGAAATTTCTCACCTTGTCCAATCGCTTAGCGTCTATTGTTCTGATAATTACATCTTAAAATACTGCCCATTTTCCAAATGTGCAGCCATCCTGATGGGGAGGAACAGCGTGCCCTGAGGTAGGTAGTCCCTACTTGTATTTTCCTTGACATGGAGACGCCTTGCCCTTGGCCCCCAGGAAGCCCAGGGCTAGGACCTGGGGACCCCACATCTGTCCTGCACCTCGGGGGAGTGCTCTCTTGCACAGTATGCCCCCCTACCATGACCCAGTGCCATGCTAGGGGTTGTAACTGCATGCATACTGACAAGTCCACCCCAAAGCTTCCGCTCTGATGTGGCACCTCCTCTTGTGCCCCAAGGAACTGCGCTTCTCTCTAGAAAGGAGCCCAAGGCAAGTGTGCCAAGGGTGACATGTGGGACCAGAGCAAGTCAAATAATGAAAACGGTAGCCACCACTAATGAGCTTTACCACAGGCCAGGCACTCCTCTAAGTATTCTACATGTCAGTTGGTACAGTTCTCACAACAGTACTCCGAAGCAGGTGGTGCCATGATCTTTATTTCACGGATAAGGGAGCTGGAGGCACAGGGAGGTTTAGAAACTTGCCCCAAGTCCTGCAATTAGACATCAGCAGAACCAAGGAGAGGAGGCAGGCAGGATGGTTTTTGAGGTTGAGCTCTTCACCAATACAGAAAATAAAAAGAGGCTTGCGAGGGGGAAATATGATTGACAAGAGGAAACCCACTGATCACCTTTCCATGTTTCTCCTTGGCTTCTGTAAAGCCTATCAGGAGACTGAGGTTACTTTCCCAGACTGGCTCTGGTTCCAGAAAGATTGAACCCCAAACCAAGCTGATCATTGAAACCATCTGGGGAAACTTAAAAAGGGCAGCTGTTTGAGCAGTACCCCTGAGCTACTAAACCAGCCTGACTCCATATAAGTCAGGGCCCACAGAAATGGTATTATTGCACATTAAATTTCCTCGAGTGTTTCTAATGGCCAAGCAGGTTTTGGAGTCCCTGCTGTAGCAGAATTAAAAATTCCCAAACACAGGGGTGGGCTCAAAGTGGCCTGGGGCATGCCCCGTGATGTGCACAGGAAGTATACTTAACTCTGAGCAGCAAGGCTGGGTTTGAAAGGGAGGAGGGGTGGTCATGGTTCAGCATGGAAAATGTGTAGCCAGGGAGGGCGTGATCATCAGCCTGCCCTAGTCATCCTTGTTGCCTTAGTTTTGGGAGTGAGGGCCTTTGAAAACACTTTTTATTGTTTCTTTTTCTTTGTATACCACCATTGTAAAAGTGCACATTGGTGAAAAGAAGAAAATGATCAAACACTGGCATTTCTAACTCCAGTCATCCTGCTAACACTTGAGTGCGCACAGTCACTTCCTGTCAGATAGATGCGCATCCTCTCTCTTTGTTTTTTGGAAAAGCTGGTGGCACCATCATTTTGCCTTCTGCCTATCTGGAACCTCACTGAGTGAGGCGCCAAGAGATGCCTTGTCCCTGTGGTAACGTGGGTTTGCCAGAATTTGAGGCTCAGAGTCCCCATATGCAGAGCCGAGCTGGGGTCAGCAGATCCATAGGAGTCAGGGAAGCCTGTGTGGCCAATGGATGGCCCTGGTGGGCCTGCACCGCTAGTGGCCACACCCCCTGCCATGCCAGCAGCACCACCATCACAGCACCAGCTCAGAATCACGGTGTGCAGCCTGGGAGAAACCTCAGAGATCACCACCTGGTTGTCATTTTATAAACAAGGAAGCCAAAGCTTAGAAGGGTGAATGGCAAGCCCAGCTGTCTGTCTGCCCTGGCTATGAGCTCTAAGATGCCTGAAATATAACTACAGGTCTGGCAGAAGATCAGGTGATTCCTAAGGGCCAAGACTAATGAATGGGCTACAGAACAAGAGATGGACAGAGCTCACTGGAGCTTGACTTCATGGAAATCCCTTATGGCCACTCCTGGCAATCAAGATTGCTGGGAGAAATATCAATAACCTGAGATATGCAGATGATACCACACTCACAGCAGAAAGCGAAGAACTAAAGAGACTCTTGATGAAAGTGAAAGAGGAGAATGAAAAAGTTGGCTTAAAGCTCAACATTCAGAAAACAAAGATCATGGCATCTGTTCCCATCACTTCATGGCAAATAGATGGGGAAACAATGAAAACAGACTTTATTTTTTGGGGCTCCAAAATCACTGCAGTTGGTGACTGCAGCCATGAAATTAAAAGACGCTTGCTCCTTGGAAGAAAAGTTATGACCAACTTAGACAGCATATTCAAAAGCAGAGACATTACTTTGCCAACAAAGGTCTGTCTAGTCAAGGCTATGGTTTTTCCAGTAGTCATGTATGGATGTGAGGGTTGGACTATAAAGAAAGCTGAGGATCAAAGAATTGATGCTTTTGAACTGTGGTGTTAGAAAAGATTCTTGAGAGTCCCTTGGACAGCAAGGAGATCCAGCCAGTCCATCCTAAAGGAAATCAGTTCTGAATATTTATGGGAAGGACTGATGCTGAAGCTGAAACTCTAATCCTTTGGCCACCTGATATGATGAGCTGACTCATTGGAAAAGGCCCTGATGCTGGGAAAGATTGTAGGCAGGAGGAGAAGGGGACAACAGAGGATGAAATGGTTAGACGGCATCACCAACTCAATGGACATGAGTCTGAATAAGTTCTTGGAGTTGATGATGGACAGGGAAGCCTGGCATGCTGCAGTCCGTGGGGTCACAAAGAGTCAGACACGACTGAGCGACTGAACTGAACTGAACTTTGTGACCACTGGCTCCCCTGTTTGTGTTGTGTAACTGAGCTGCAGCTTAACTGGGGCAAATCCAGCCAACAGACCCAACAGGATTGTATTCCTCCAGTTTTTCTGACAGTAGCCTCACACACCCCTGCCTCTCTTTCTTACTGTCTGTCCCTGCAATGTGATCGGTTAGGTTTTTTCAGACCAAAGCTTGTAGTTTTGACATCTCTTAATATTGGATATGTTAATAGAGTTACTATTAATATAAAAATGTTTGTGGTATTCTGAAGGGGTTGGAAGATCATATAGCAAATATTTTAGGATTTGTCAGCCTTAGGATGTCTGTTGCAGCTACTCAAATCTGCAGCTGTCACACAAAAGCAGTCATAGATAATATGTAAATGAATGAGTATGACTATGTACCAGTAAAACTTTATTTACAAAAATAGGTGGTCAGCCTGCCAAATAGCCTGTAAAGGGGTTATTCTATGCATAATAGAGATTTCTTCCTGATAATTCTATTGAATAATTACAGTATATCTAGAAATTCTTAATAATTTGAGTAGATGTCAAGAGAAATGACTGAATCTTTAGAATGAGAGCAAAGTCAGATCTAGTCATAGAAAAAAATTCACGTGGTTTTGGAAACTCTACTCTTCCTGCTTTTTAATGACTGCCAGAACAAGGTTCTTGCCAGACACATGTGTCAGTAACTCCTTGTGAATACATTCATAGTGTGGAATTATTTAAGCTCAGACTTGCCACAGTGCACTGGTCTAAGATATTAAAGCAGATGGAATATTAACCACCAATGCAAAAGTTCCATTTTTAGGACAGAAAATGCTCTCTCAAAGTAGCTAATCTTTGTAAGAAGGTATTGTGGTTGTTTTCTATTGTCAGTTAGTTAAGAAACAAGCTGCCCTAAAACTTAATGCCCTGAAACAATATTTGTTTAGCTTGTTCATCCGTGGATCGCCCGGGTGGTTCTTTTGATCTAAACCAGACGAGGCCAGTTTCAAACGGTACAGACTGGATCTGCTCACGCTTCTGTCGGGGACGGGGTGGTCTCCTGTGGCCCTACTCGCATGTCTGCTGGTGGGATGGCTGTCTGCTCAGGCGGTGGGGGCGGGGAGGACGGTGCAGGACTCGTGGCTCTCCCTCTCCAGTAAGCGAGCCTGGACCGTTCACAGGGCAGTCCCAGGGGGCCACATTGGTGCACGGAAGCCTGAAAGGCCTCCTGTGGCCTGAGCTCTGAGCAGGCGCTCCAGTTGCCTTCCATTGGCCTAAGCAAGTCACAAGATCAGCCCATATTCAAGAAGTGGGGAAACAGATCCCACCTCTTACTGAGAGGAGCGCAAGGTAATACTGCAGATCGGGGAGACATGGACAATGGGGCCATTGCTGCAATCAAATCTCACACAGTCTGTAAGAAAACAGGCAGGATAATCATCTCTTAAAGACAGGACAGGAAACCCTATTGACAGCAGCATTCAGGCAGTGGAACTGAGAACAAAATTAGCAAGACTGACGCATTTTCACTGTGTTGCAGCTCCTTCTTACTGTTGAATGTAACTGTGTTTCATTGTTGAATGAAACCATGTTTGTCGGCTTTTTGTTTGCTTTGCTGCACTATGTGGCATGTGGACCTTGGTTCCCCAGCTAGGGATCAAACCCACGCACTCTGTAGCAGAAGCACAGGTTCTTCACCGCTAGACCACCAAGGAAATCCCTCAGTTGCTGTTTCAGGCCTCTCCAAGTTTCAGCACTGTTCCTAGTGTGTATAATTGTGCTCTACCAAAAGAAAGCCCTGGGTATGAACATTCAGACTTTCAAAAGAGAAATTAAGATGTTCTTCTCTGATTGACAGGAATTCTTTTTTAACAGAAGGTTTTATTATAGAGTTCCTTGAAATAGTGAGTTCTTTACTTACCGTGTAATTTACTTCCTAGAAGTTTGGTTTGGATGTTTTCTGGGCACTCCTGTTACCAGGAACGTGGCACATCCTTATTTCTCTCAGGACTCCTTAATGTTAAGATGATGTGCTTAGTCTTAATTTTTCACCGTACTTGCATATATGAAAAGGCCAAGCCTGCAACAATAGTACCTCCTTTTTCTTTCTTCTTAAAGAAGTCAGACCACATTGGCTTAGGCGGGGGGCGGGCAGGCAGGAGCACTGGCCCAAGTTTTAGCAGATGTGAGCTACAGCCTCCATTCAGTGAGATGGCTCAGGTGCTAGAAAGAAGAGCAGGCTTGGAGCCAGGAAATGTGTGTTTGGATCTCATCTACAAATAGTTTCTTTGTTATAAGACATCATTTAACTCTTCTTGCCTCCAGTTCAGTAGGGTAGATACCTGCACTGTCTCTCACTACGTGATTCTCTTTGCTGACTGTGTGATTCCCTGGGTCTCAGTTTTTGTACCTGTAAAGTGGGGCTAATGGCATTTATTTTGATCATTTATCAATGAAAAAAAAAATCAGAAACGAGTTTGTCAAGTTTCTGAAGACCAAACTTAAGAGTACCTCACATACAGAGTTTTCTTCTAAATCAGTATTCTTTGATGCCTAATTTTGTGTTCATAATACTGAATCTACCAGAATTTCTTCAGGAGGAGGGTCCTCAGTGTTGGTGCCCATCAGGATGACACAGCTTGAGTCTGCCTCAAGAGAACACATAGGAAGTACTCTATTAAGGCTCCGGAGCTGAGGGTTGAGGTTGTAGTTCTTTCATTTAAGGCTTTCCCCTGAAATTAAATGCATATACTTCTGGAATGGGAAGCACACAAAGTCTTACTTGTGGTTTATACTCTGTAGAGTGTGCGAGTTAGAACTTTTCCTGAGATCAGGTTTTAATAGATGGGAAAGAAGAGAAAGCATAAAATGTGAGACTCTAAAGTGAGGGAGAATCCATAAAGAGAAAGGAGGACAACAGCCAAGCCAGCTCAGGCAGTGACCAAACAGAAAGGATGTGGCCGTGGTCCCGGTGTGGGACTCTGGGCACATGTGGCTGCTGGACCTGAGCTGAGGTCCGAGGTGCTAAGGGAGAGGTGGGAAGTCATAACAACCAAATGCTGATGAAGCATTTCTCTTTGGGTGGCGTGAATGTTTTATTTTCCTTTTCTGTCTGGGTATACTTTTATTTCCCCCCAGTTATAAAATAGACCTGAATTGACTGTATCAGCACTTTTTTTTCAATTTGAAAAATATTTTACATTTCAAAGCAAAGAGGACAGAGAAGACATCTTCACACTATTGGACCAAAGCTGGAGTGAATGGCTTATGGTTTAGAAAATGTTTCAGATGAAGGCCCTTTCTCCAGCATGTTTTTATATTTCCAGACACACGTACCTCTCTGAAAGAAGCATTTTCCTCCTTGAAGCTGATTCAGCCTTAATACGGGTTTTAAAGCTATGTAAAATTGAATCTGGTTTTCTTATGGATGCTATTAAGAGCTCATTAATATAGAAACCTTTACCGGGGCTCGTTGAGTTTAATTTGATTCAGTTCTATACCCATCATCGAGTGCCAGCATGTGGGAAGTATCACGATGAGGAAGGTCTGATCCCTGCCCTCAAGATGTTCAAAGCAAAGCGGATGAGACAGGTGCAGAGATAAGAGCCGTCTCGTTGTCTTTGATGAGGGCTTGAGCCCTGTTAAGTCTGGCCACTCCAATCTATTGGTCTTGACCCTGGAGAGTCAGAGAATTTTGGACAGTGCTTCGACACGTAAGGCAATTTCTCTCCATATTATTCATGAACCATCGCCACCAGTGTGTATGCAGTTCACATTGCAGCTCTCATTCCCCACCTTGGGTTTTAGAACCTAGGTCCTACTCTCTGGCTCTGCAGTGAAGACCCCTATGTGTGCAGGAATATCCTGGGACACTCCGTCCCCTTCAAACCCACCATCCTTTCCTGCTTTGCTTCTATCAGCTTCCATTCACACAAGCATTTCACTCCCTCTGAACAAAAAAGGGGAGTTAAGTTTAAAATACCTATATGTGGGCTTTGCCCGTTTCTCCTGCACCTACTTTAGCCCAAACTTCTGTTAAGCCCCATAAAATAGAGACACAGAGTGTGGAGTGGGTGGAGGAAGAAGTGAATTCCAACTGGGATGGGGTATCTGAGAAAGCTTTTCAGAGGAGATGGTGTTTCATGTGGGCCTGGAAAGGTGGGTGTGATTTCAGAAGGTGAGCGTGATGCTTTCTGGCCCTGGGGCTTCGTAAAGAAAGGGCCTTGAGTTTGGCAAATGGAAGGTGGGTTTGGGGGTGGCCGACCTGGCATCTGCTCTGGGCTGGGTGTGCCACTGTGGAGGAGTGTGGCTCAGAGGAGGGAAATTAAGGTAGAGAGATGATTTGCAGCAATTATGCAAAGGGTCTTGGGTGCCAGTCTAAGGATTTTAGTTATCCTTCATGCAGAGGAGATAACCCTAAAATATGGCTGAAAGGGGAGCATGAGAGAGGAGCATCTCAGGGTCCCGTGTGCAGTGAGCACAGAATCTTCCTCAGAAAGCCTCTCCACTTGGCTCTTACTCTTAGATCCTCTCCATAATCCAACTTGTGCAGAATGGGGCCTAGGAAGCCAACGTCCTATAGCACAACTTCCTAATCAGCCCCCGGAGGCCTGCAAAAGTATATGCTCTCAGAGCCGCGAGTTACTTCCTTCTCTTCTGCTCTACAAAGCAGTGTTTACTAAGTCTCGACCAGATCCACAGGAGTGCACTGCTGAGCCGGAGGGCATTGAAACTTTGTGAAAAATCACTTCCTGTCCAATTTAAACATGTGAACCCAGCAGCCTGCCCTGAGTAAAAGGAACATGTTGTGAAAAGTAGATTTCCTATTAGCTTTTTTTTTTTTTAAATGTGAAAAAGACCAGATAGTCACTCTTGCCAACCTCCATCACAGGCTGGAGAAGGTCAGGTTCAGCTCCCGAGGAGGCAAACGGATCTCAGGGAAAAAACACATTAGAGGACTAATCCCCCAAAAGTCATTCGGAAAATTGCCTGCGCCTATCCACAATGGGAAAAACAAAGTGCATTTGATGAGTTCAGCTGAATAAGATCCTGGAAAATTATCTGAGTCAAAAAAATTTCAAAGCAGAGCCTAAAAGCCTTAGCAGACTTTTGCGCGTCGGGAAACAGCAGACTCAGGCACACACAGGCACACACATGTGCACATGGGGGGCGGTTTGCATCTCAATGGTCTCTTTGTCAGAGGGTGCCTCTAACCCAGAGTAGTGTATTTACTGCTCCTTTCCTACAGGGAGAGGGAAGTGGAGGGCTAGTGACAGGCATGAACGTGAAAACAGACTCCAGGAGTAAAGGAACTCTTAGATCTTTTTCAGTGGGTGGGACTCAAGTCCTTTGTGTTTTGTTATTGTTGAAACAATTGAAACACTGAGTCCTTGGGTGGGACTTAATCTTGAATTTTTACGGCTACGTCTTAAACATAGAACAAGGCATCTGAAACATTTGTCGGGGGCCACATGGCCAGGGAACAAGCAGAATTCTTGCTATTTACCTTTACTAGCTGAGTTTTCTCTGTGCTTGAAACAGAAGGCCTGGGAGGGAGGAGCAGAGAATTCCCTCTGCAACACCTGTGACACGGGTCGGTGCCCTGCGGCCCAGGTCTCAGGGCATCCTGGGGGTCCGACCTCGGGTGGCAAATCTCACCGGCCCACTGCCCTCGAAGGTTCCGGCTCAGCCACGGCTGCTGCAGCAGAGCAAGGAGCCGAAGGTCTGGGACACAGGTGAGGCTAAGTGTACCTGAGGAGGCCTGTGAGATGGTCTGACCCAGGGAGGAGCCACAGATGGTCACACTGGGTTATTAGGAAGACCTGGACTCTGGCTGGATTACATTACAACCTTTTTGTTCAGTTGCTTAGTCGTGTCCAACTCTTTGCAACCACATGGACTGCAGCACACCAGGCTTCCCAGTCCTTCACCATCTCCTGGAGCTTGTTCCTGTTCAATGAGTTGATGATGCCATCCAACCATCTCATCCTTTGTTGCCTACTTCTCTTGCCTTCAATCTTTCCCAGCATCAGAGTCTTTTCCAGTGAGTCGGCTCTTTGCATCAGATGGCCAAAGTATTGGAGCATCAGCTTCAGCCTCAATCCTTCCAATGAATATTCAGGGTTGATTTCCTTTAGGATTGACTGGTTTGATCTTGCCATCCAAGGGACTCTCAAGAGTCTCTTCAACACCGCAGTTCAAAAGCATCAGTTCTTTGGCGCTCAGCCTTCTTTCTGGTCCAACTCTCAATTTGTACATGACTTCTGGAAAAACCACAGCTTTGACTATACGGATCTTTGTTGGCAAAATGATGTTTCTTCTTTTTATTATGCTGTCTAGGTTTGTCATAGCTTTTCTTCCAAGAAGCAAGTGCCTTTTAATTTCATGGCTGCAGTCACAGCCTGCAGTGATTTGGGAGCCCAAGAAAATGTAATCTGCCATGTTTGGGTAGCCATTCCCCTCTCTAGGGTATCTTCCCAACCCAGAGATTGAACCTAGGTCTCCTGCATTGCAGGCAAGGTTCTTTACTATCTGAGATTACAACCTTAGGAGGACCAAAGCTGAATGTGTCTCTTGAGCATGTTTGGGGTACGTCATCCCATATGAGCCGTTATGTAGGAGTTGTCATCTAAAAGTGTGAAGGTGGGAAATTATTCTGAAGGCCCTGTTCAGTGTCCTCTCTTGTATGACACTGCAGCATCACTCTGTGTGTATCCAGAGTTTTACAAGGGCTTCTTCAGCCCAGGGAAGGGGCCATACCCACAGCAGACTCAGGACTGCCTCTCTGGAATGTGCCTCATGGCTGGATTTTAACTGAACACTTCCTAAGTACCAGACCTTGTAAGAAAGGATGAAGAGCGAGCACAGAGCCTGCCTTCTAGGCCCTTACTCTGCAGAGGGGAGGCCCTGCAGCTCTCCCAGCCTGATAGACCCCCATGGAGGAGGGCCCCTGGTTCACTCAAAACCCCCGACATCTACTCCTTGAGTGGACCTTGCTCCCTATGAGTCCTTGCTCAGATGCCTCCTTCTCAAAGAGACCTTCCCTGTTTTTAAACCATGGTACATCTCATCCCCTCGCCCTGCTCTATCCTTTCTCTTTGTTTCCATACATGAGTCCACTAACAGACCGTATAATTTACTTAGTCTGATATGAACAGTTTCTTCCCTCTCGAATGGAAACTCTCAGGAAGCAGAGATCTTTGCTACTTGTATGGCTGGTACAATAATCGTGAGCACAGTCTGGGCTCCCTGGATCCCAGGTTACCTGATTGGGTTGACCTGGCCCCTCCCCGCTGGGTTGCCCAGGGCCAGGCTCTCTGTTCTATAGTTCAGGCCACTGTTTCTCTGTCCCATTTTGTGAAAGAACATCAGTTCCTTGTTAGGAGCTGGAATCTGGGGTTACATCTCATAAAGCTCTGTTTCTAGGCTGGCAGCAGAGACTGTTTCTCTCTCTTTTCTGTTTTATCTCAGGTGGTAGTACCTGGGATTTTGTAGGTGAGACTTGGTCAGTGTTCATGGAAATAAAGTGTATGTAGTTGACAGTGACATTTCTACATAGCTGACATTTCGCCTCTCTTTTCCCAGATATAGAAAGAGCCCTACTGTCTCTGTCACCCAGCACTCACCTCTGTGTCCGTTCGGACACGGCCTTGGGGAGTGGAAGGCTGGACTGGTGTGGCAGTAGGGGTGATTCTTGTCCCATGCCACTGGTTTTCACCACAGCCCCTTCCTCTCCTGATCCTAGAACTCCCCCTTAACAAGTGGCCCAGGTCCCTGTAGATAGTGCCACCCTGCTGTCATCTCCGAGTTAGCCTGGATTTAATCACACCCCTTCCTGCTGACTGAGTCCCAGATCTCCACAGAAGCAGACTCAGAAACACATCTCTCAATTCCTTCCTACGTTACCCAAGATAAGCAAGAGGAGGAGGTAAAACCAGGGCAGAAGGGCCAGGAGGTGCCTGTATGAACTCGAATGGGTCATCAGGTCTTTCTGAGCCAGGATTCACACCCTTGCTCTGCCCTCGGTGGTGGGCTCCCTCTCCAAGGTGAGCAGCCTGCAGCCGAGCACGGTGAGGAATTGCAGCAGGAACCCCGACTGCTGCTTTAGTCCTGGAGGCTGCCTGTGGATGCTTCTAGCCATGTTCCCGTCTTCCCAGAGCTTCTCGGAAGTGTACAGACAGTGGTGTGGCACCGAATCTCTCTGTGGCTATCAGGGGAGAGTTACACACGGGGAGGAAGGCCCCCTCACCAAGCTAGAGCCAATCTCTGTAGCTCAGACAGGGCTGTAGAGGGTCTCAGGTGGCAGATAGTCCTTTGTCAACTGTTGTGGCCGAGAGAGAGTGGCCCTTCCATCATGCTGCTCCTTCTCTGGGAAGGTGTCTTGACAGTGAGAGCCAGACCAGTGGGGCTCAGCCAGAGAGGAGGGCAAGGCCAGCAATCCAGGTCCTCTTGATGGAGAACAGTCCCCTGTGCGAGGATTCCCTGCCTCAGAACCGACTGCTGTGGCTGTCAGTGCTCACTGGCCGTTGGAAAGCAGCTTTCTTTGGGGACCCAGATCCCTGTATTAGCCCCTCACAAGTAATTGATGTCCTTTGGGAGAACGAAGAGAAGAAAGCTGAAGGAGGTGAGGAAATAGGATACTCGGTCCAGATGATGTTTCACCTGCCCTTTTCTCAAGTTTGCTGCCTTGCCAAGACGTTTCCCCATACCTCTGCCATACGGCTCACCGCCACCCCACCCCTGCCCAGCCCCCACGTGCACTGCCTCTAACCCCAACAGAAGAGAACAGGAAGTGGGTATCAGCTCCGGTCAGGATCTCAGCAGAAACACCAGAAGCTGTCATCACCTGCAGGTTCTGGGTCAGCTCCCACCACAGCACATAATTCTGCCCAGGGGGCTCTTCTCTCCACACCCGAGCCCAGGTGGCAGGGTAGGCCCCCTGGCAGGATGAGCCCGGGGTTCCTTGGAGAATCCCACCGCCATCAGGAAGCACCACACAGTCCCAGTTCTGCTCGGTTAAGGCCAGGTTCAGAGGGATGGGGAGAGGAGACAGGAGGGAGGGTGTGGCCAGTGTGATCGGAGCCAGGGCCTCAGCTCAGTTCAGCATGCCCGCTGCAAGAGCCAGTGTTGTCTTACTGAGAAGAAGGCGCTGGTTAAAAATGCGAAGGAAAGGTTAAAAAGGAGATGCTGCTGCTGCTGCTAAGTCACTTTGGCCGTGTCCGACTCTATATGACCCCATAGACGGCAGCCCACCAGGCTCCCCCGTCCCTGGGATTCTCCAGGCAAGAACACTGGAGTGGGTTGCCATTTCCTTCCCAGTGTAGAAAAGTGAAAAGTGAAAGTAAATCCTGTGTATTTCTTTTCATGTTTGGCTTTCCATTGTATTAGAACTAGGGTACTCAGCTCTACAGCATGGTAGATGATGATCAGCCTGTAACTTGATGATTGATTAGTCTGTAATTTGGACTAACTTATGTGGGTGAAAATTGATTTTTTAAATCTTGTGGATGATAGTGCTAACAGACCCCTGCCTACAGACATAACTGTAAGTTACAAGTGCCTGCTGGGTCTGGGAAGTTAATAATAGAAGGTTAGCCTTCTAATCCAGGCTTTGCTGTCTATTGATACTGTTGCCTATCTGTATATCATCACGATCGTTTCCAAACATTTGCTGCGGCTCCTGTTAACTGTATAAGGAACCCGCAAAAGGTAGAAATCACAGTTATATGAAAACCTCTCTTCCTTGTGTTGCCCTGAACTGATTTCAATTCTTGGTCAAGAGGCATGTTCAGTATCATCTCCATTTCCTACTCATTCTTCCTGAAAGAATTGGCTTCTCAATGAGGAGTGCTTGGCAATGTCTTTGGCCTTTTGGAAATGTCTGCTCACCTCCTTCAGGTAGAGAATATTCCTTCCTAGCAAAAAATGTGTA
The DNA here is from genome assembly GCA_006408695.1 of Aepyceros melampus. Classification (NCBI taxonomy): domain Eukaryota; kingdom Metazoa; phylum Chordata; class Mammalia; order Artiodactyla; family Bovidae; genus Aepyceros; species Aepyceros melampus. The sequence continues at coordinate 57,544 of SJXQ01003538.1, forward strand.
TTATATAAGTATATAGAGAGAGCTGATTGAAAATGCAGGAACCAACTAGCCAATATCTATAATATCCTCTCTGAAATGGCTAGCTTTACAGCAGGGAGTTCCTTGTGTAGCTTGAGAAGCATTAGGGAGAGGTAAGTCATATTTCATTTGTTTCTTTTCCTCTGATGTGTGCCCCCTGAGACTATGGTCCCTTGAACTGACATCTGGTAGAAGAAACATTGAAGGATAGATGAAATGCTTCCAGTTAATCCCATTATGCTGTTTACTGACATCCTCTCTGGGCTCAATCTATCCCCAGGGGACTTTCTACAGGGGAGCATATTTGATGGGAAATATAGATTGTGTCCTAATAAGCCAATGAAGGTAATCACGAGTCCTGGGCTTGCCAATGGAGGCTGTCGCTCCAGAGCCCACAGAACAGGACAGGTTCTATTTCTTCCCCTACATGCCATGCTCAGTGAGCTTGGGAAGGTTTGCAAAGACTAGGTTCAGTTCAGTTTAGTCACTCAGTTGTGTCTGACTCTTTGCAACCCCATGAATCGCAGCATGCCAGACCTCCCTGTCCATCACCAACTCCCGGAGTTCACTCAAACTCATGTCCATCAAGTCGGTGATGCCATCCAGCCATCTCATCCTCGGTCGTCCCCTTCTCCTCCTGCCCACAATCCCTCCCAGCATCAGAGTCTTTTCCAGTGATTCAATTCTTCGCATGAGGTGGCCAAAGTACTGGAGCTTCAGCTTTATCATCATTCCTTCCAAAAAAATCCCAGGGCTGATCTTCAGAATGGACTGGTTGGATCTCCTTGCAGTCCAAGGGACTCTCAAGAGTCTTCTCCAACACCATAGTTCAAAAGCATCAATTCTTCGGTGCTCAGCCTTCTTCACAGTCCAACTCTCACATCCATACATGACCACTGGAAAAACCATAGCCTTGACTAGATGGACCTTTGTTGGAAAAGTAATGTCTCTGCTTTTCAATATGCTATCTAGGTTGGTCATAACTTTTCTTCCAAGGAGTAAGTGTCTTTTAATTTCCTGGCTGCAGTCACAATCTGCAGTGATTTTGGAGCCCAGAAAAATAAAGTCTGACACTGTTTCCACTGTTTCCCCATCTATTTCCCATGAAGTGATGGGACCAGATGCCATGATCTTCGTTTTCCAAATGTGTCATTTAATTGCAGCATTATTTCCATCCTGAAAATTACACTACATAGAAGACCTGAGTTCAGACCTGGTTCTACCAGATAACACCTTGTAGCTTTCCTTAGCCTTCAGGCCTTGATGTTGTTAATCAGAGTCACTGCCTGAAAACACTTGGAAAATGTGGAGGCCACATTTGCACATAAGCTATCATTTATCATGATTACAGTATCCCCATTAGGCCCCTTTCTTTTCTGCTAAATAGTGGAGCAGTCTCTTTAAGCAGACCCATAATTTCCCGAGGTATCTTCTTACTTCCCCTTTGCATTGCCTGGTATAGATCTGTCTAGAGGTGGAAGACCAACCACTTAAGTCTCCTCTTTTGGAGATAAAAAGTCAATGTGGCAATTGATCTTGCTGTGAAAAGTTGACAAAATTTTTAATTGTAAGAATCTAGGTGGTGGTTGTTGTTGTTTTTAAGCCTGCCTAATAACCCCCTCAAGGTGAAATCCAGCAGGGGTAATTAAGGCAAAATCAGCAATAACATCCTTCATTGAACTTTCAAAACAATATGGAACGTTGTGAACATTTTACCCAAAGCTTGCATGCTTTAATTAAATAATGTAAACTAAAGTAGTATGCTCCTTTATTTTTGCTTACTCTAGGAAACCAAGCATTCCATTCCAGCCTGAATGTTGACACACTTAGGAAATCAAAGCTTCCTCATTTCATCATGTTGGATTGGATGAGTAAGAAGTTTCTCTGGTCTCTGGCCTAAATGTACAGGTGCTGCAGTGGGACGGAGGTGCTGTGCATCAGTGAGCTCAACTCGGACAGGTGGGAGAACCAGAAGAAAGCACAGGTTGGGTGCTGCAGGAAGACCACCGCATCCTGGTTATCACGGGTCTCTAGGTGGTTAAGATGATATCAAGGACTTGAAGTTCAAGTCGTAATCAGCCTGGAACAGAGCTCTAGATTTAGGGCTGGAAGGCACTTTAGAGATATCTAAACTCCTGTCACTCAAAAGTCTGGTCCGAGGACTGGCAGCATCAGTATCATCTTCAGGTCCCACCCTGGACCCACTGAGCCAGAGTCGGTGTGTAGCAAAATCCCCAGGGGGCTGGAAGTCATATTAAAGTTGTAGTCTCATTGGTCTAACCCATTTCTCTTGTATAGATGAGTGAAGTCACCAAAAGTCTATGTGACATCAAGCAATGCCAGTTTGGAGACAGTTCTCACTGGTTCAACTAAAATTTCTAGACTACTTGTATAAGTGGGTTAATATCACATTGGTAGTTCAGTTGGTAAAGATCCGCCTGCAATGCAGGAGACCCTGGTTCGATTCTTGGGTCAGGAAGATCCCCTGGAGAAGGGATAGGCTACCCACTCCAGTATTCTTGGGCTTCCTTGGTGGCTCAACTGGTAAAGAATCCACTTGCAATGTGGGAGAGCTGGGTTTGATCCCTGGGTTGGGAAGATCCCATGGAGAAGGGAAATCTACCCACTCCAGTATTCTGGTCTGGAGAATTCCAAGGACTATGTAGTCCATGGGGTTGCAAAGAGTTGGACATGGCTGAGCAACTTTCACTTTCAAACGGCTGTAGTTCTGGTGGCAGTTTATCGTGATTGTAGGTCAAGTGCTTGGGCACCTTGAGAAGCGAACTGTTAGCACGGCAGCACGGAGGAAAGTGGCTTGGCACCCACTGCCTGTGGTGAAGCAGTGCGGTGTTGAGACGGGGTTCACCCCAGGACCTTGCTCCTGCTGCTCCCCCTGCCTGTGATGCTCACCTCTGAGTCTTCACAGGGCAGGTGCCTCCTTATCTCCCAAGACTCACCCTTGGAGAAGCTTTTCTTGGTCACTCAATCTCGAACCACTTTCTCTCCCCATCCCAAACCCCTCAGTCATTCTCTATCCCCATGGTCTTGCCTTTAAAAAAAGAATTCATAGCAATTATTAAATGAAACTATTTAGTTTAACAGCTTATTGTCTGTCTTCCCTCCCAAAACATGTTCATTTGATGAGAGCAGGGACCTTGCTCTGGTTGCACACTGCCAAATCTCTGCTCACCAACTACAGAGCTTGACACAGTACCTGCTCAATAAGCATTTGCTAAATGATTGAGTAACTGAGAACAAAGTATGCCATGTTCACGGTAAGAATAATCCTCAGTAAGAGCCAACGTTTGTTGACTTTAGCAATATGTAGGGAGGGCCCTGTGCCACAGGCTTTATCTACATTGTCTCATTTAATTCTTTATGATCAAAAGCATGACCTAGAGTTGACTGCTTGGAAATTGTGACCTTATAAAATTGGGGGAGAAGATTGAAATCGACTTGAATTCAGGACATTTCCCTAAAGGAAAGCGCTGAGTGGCCTCTGCACAAAGTGGTCCACATTGGGGGAGGCTCTCAAGGATGCAGGCGACTCTCAGGACTGTCTTGGTTCCCTTGATGGTTTTTCCTTTGAGCACACGAATAGAGACAACCAGACTCAGAGGCCTGATGTGCAATGAAATGTCCTGATGTGCTTTTCAAAGTGATGATGGAAAAATGAACTCTTACTTACCCCTTGCATGACCTGAAAAGCCATCTGTAGCAGAAAGTAACTTGTGCTTGGAGGACATGATGCCCACCAGAGGACAATCCTTGATCTTCATTTTTTACCAAAGCAAATGGGTCAGTATTGGCTTCTGTCATCAGATATAGTTCATGGTGCTTATGGAGAGAGGATGAGATGGCTGGATGGCTTCACGGACTCAATGGGCGTGAGTCTGAGTGAACTCCGGGAGTTGGTGATAGACAGGGAGGCCTGGCGTGCTGCGATTCATGGGGTCACAAAGAGTCGGACACGACTGAGCGACTGAACTGATGGAGAGAGGAAGGCTTCCCAGGTGGCACTGGTGGTAAAGAACCCTCCTGCCAGTGCAGGAGACATAAGAGATGCAGGTTGGATTCCTGGATTGGGAAGATCCCCTGGGAGGGCATGGCAACCTACTCCAGTATTCTTGCCTAGAGAATCCATGGGAATGCTGGGCGCTTTAAGATTTCAAAATATCTTAGAGCGCCCAGTCCCCATTCCACTCTCCATCTCACCCTCCATGGGCCCCGCACGTCCCTTGCCAACAGCCGCACCCAGCTGACTCAGTAGGACGAGGCCTACCAACAGATCAGGGAGTCAGCCGGAAGAGCGCATCTATAAGGAGGAGCAGGATGGAGCGGAAAACAACTTGAGTGAATGCATTTCATTCCAGAGAAGAGCTTTTTAAAAAACCGTTTAACATTTAAAGTTCTATTATTATTTTTGGCAGCATGTTGAGTCCATGTCTCTTTTTGGCTACTTTTCTAGTACTTTAGTATCTGGAAGCAGAATTTGCAACCGATTTCAGTAACTCTGGGAAAGTTTTTTCAGTGTAATTATAGGAGGTATTTAAATGCTATCTAAATGTTATTCGGTGTACTTATCAAACAAGAGGGAGGCACAACTGGAAATGACCAAATAAAATGACCTGTAATTTATGTTTATATGTCATAAACATAAAAATGCCTGAAGCATTAGTCTTTGTAGAATTAATTATATAACTTAAAAAACAGATCCAATAACAATTACCCATAAATTCCAAGTTAATTACCCAAAGCAAAAAACAGATGGGCCTACAAGACCGTGGGTGGGCCCTTCCTTTACATGGCCAGTCATGCTGCCTGGTGTCTGTATTTCAATAAGCTTTATTTAATTTTAGTTTTATTTATGCATTTATTTATTATTTATTTATTTTGTCTGTGCTGCGTCTTCACTGCTGCACTGGCTTTTCTCTAGTTTCAGAAAGTGTGCGTTTTCCTCCAGTTGTGCATGGGCTTCTTACTGTGGTGGCTTCCCATTTTACGGAGCACAGGCTCTCAGGCACTCGAGCTTCAGTAGTTGTGGCTCCCGGGCTCCCGGGCACAGGCTCAATAGTTGCGGCCCATGGGCCTAGTTGCTCTGCAGCACGTGGAATCTTCCTGGATTAGGGATTGAACCTGTGTCTCTTGCATTGGCAGGTGGATTCTTTACCACTGAGCCACCAGGGAAGCCCAATAAACTTTCTGTTAGGCAAAGTTTAAAGTGTATACAAAAGTAGCGAGGCCATGCACACATCATCCAGCTTCAACAATCTCCCTTTACCGGCCCTTTGCCCTGATGGTGAGAGGAGGAGCTGATAGGTATGTCCCTTGTGACAGCTGGAAAGGCAAAAGAGTTGTGTCCGTGGCAGGGATGGGTTATGCAGATTAACTACTTGAAGCTGTAGGTAAAGTATGTAGATCATAACCTTAATCTTGACTTCTGCTTCAAGACATCAGGCAAAAAAAAAAAAAGTCAAGTTTATAAGCATTTATTGTCACCATGAGCCCATCATTGCACTAGATTTTGTGATGGATGTAGAATAGTAGTCATTAACATATTGGAATGGTAAAATAGTTTCCATTTGCCCTTCCACGTATCATCTCCTCATTACCCTACCCTGCTCTGCCTCCTGGGAGACCGATCTGTACTACATCAAAAGTCCCGCCGCCCTCTGACTTCTGCGGGGCTGAGCCAAGGGGTGGCAGGGAGAGGGACACCGGCAGGATGCTGTAGACAGGGACACTGAGTGGGCAGAGTACCCGCTCACACAGGATGAGAGGCAGTGCTGCCCTGAGTATCCCGCCAATGAGTTTTTGTTCATTCAAGAGAAATAGTGTGCTCAGTATAACTCATCCTTCAGTTCAGTTCGGTTCAGTTCAGTCGCTCAGTTGTGTCCGACTCTTTGTGACCCCATGAATCGCAGCACGCCAGGCCTCCCTGTCCATCATCCTTAGGAATATGTAAATTAAGCCACAGTGAGATACCACATCACACTCAGGAGATATCATGTCTCATCCATTGGGATGGCTATTATTGGGAGAAAGAAAAACAGAGAATATCAACTGTTGATGAGGGTGTGGAGAAATTAGAAAGTTTGTGCGTTGCTGGTAGAAATGTAAAATGGTACAGCCACTGTGGAAAACAGTATGGCAAATCCTTTAAAAAGCTGATAGAATACCCATGCTGCTGCTGCGTCGCTTCAGTCATGTCCGACTCTGTGCAGCTCCATAGATGGCAGCCCAACAGGCTCCCCTGTCCCTGGGATTCTCCAGGCAAGAACACTGGAGTGGGTTGCCATTTCCTTCTCCAATGCATGAAAGTGAAAAGTGAAAGTTACTCAGTCATGTCCGACTCTCAGCGACCCCATGGACTGCAGCCCCCCAGGCTCCTCCGTCCATGGGATTTTCCAGGCAAGAGTACTGGAGTGGGGTGCCATTGCTATGATCTAGCAATTCCATTACGGGGTATATACCCAGAAGAATTGAAAGCAGAGACTTGAACAGATATTTGTATATCAGGTTCATAGCAGCATTATTCACGATAGTCAAAAGGTACAAAAGAACCAAACATTCATGGATAGATCAATAGATAAACAAGATGTGGTATATACATAAAATGAAATATGATTCAGCCTTAAAAATAATTGAGATTTTGATACTTGCTGTAATAGGGATGAACCTTGAAGACATAATGCCAAATGAAAGAAGCCACACAAAAAAATAATGTAGATATTGTGTTATTTCACTTACATGAGAAATCTAGAGTAGTCCGATTCATAGAGACAGAAAGTAGACTGTAGGTTACCAGAGACTGGGAACACTGAGGAATGGGGAGTTACTGTTTGATAGGTACAGAGTTTCCATTTGAGATGATCAGGAATCTCTGCAGATGGATGGTGCTGATGGTTGCAAAACAATGTAAATTGACTTAATGTCACTGAACTATACCTAAAAAATGGCCATGATTGTAAGTTTTACGTTATGTGTATTTTACAATAAAAAAGTAATAGGTACACTTTGCAGCTTTACCACAAAGTGAAGATATGGAAATTTGTTTGGAGGCGTTTAGCATCAGTGTACAGGATTAAAATATGTGGCCCACTCTCCTCTCCCCTGCCACTTATACAAGTAATTTTTTTCCAGTAAATCTGAGATTGCAGAATCACAGACATCCCACTGTGACAAGTGTCTCAGATTTTCCCTCTGCAGGGTGTGGGCGCCCCTATCTCCCGACCCACTGCAGTGTTCAAAGGTCAACTGTATTTAACTTCTTACCAAGAAAATTCTTCTCCTCCTCCTTCCTTTCTCTTCTTCAATTAGTATCTTTGTGTATGTAGATGTGTTCTAAGGCAAGACCCAGGAAGCTGGCAATATGGAGACTTTTTCTGCAGGCAATTAGGGTAGCCCAAAAAGAGAGGTGGAGAAGAAAGGGTAGGTAAAAGAAGTGCTGTGATGAGATGTGCTGGGGTCCAGCCCCGCTGGATCCAGGGAATTCGAAGGGGAGATGGAGTCAGCGAGGAAAAAACTTATTTATTATTAATTAAGATTAGATTAGGAAATAATAGTATAGTAGGAAAATTTAGATGGAGAAAAGAAGGCTGAATAACTTGGTTTACGTGGAAAGCCAATAAAGTTCCAGACAAGGAGCTTGCACCATCTACGTTAGGCCACCGACCGGTGTCCGTTTGAATATCGGAGAGTGCCCTGCCCTGTGCTCTCTCTCTTACGGATCTTAGAAGCCGGGACAAGTAAGTAGACATGGTAAGCCTTCACCCCCCAGATGGGAATTCAGCCTGAAATTAGAGTAAAGAGGAGACAGGGGGGAAACCAGTCCTTCCAATGACTAGCCTGGCCCCTATTGTCTAGAAAGGCCTTTTATACCTTTTTTGATTGTACATAGAGATAAATGGGTAATACAAAATTATGCAGCGTTAGCAGCCCAAAAACCAGGCTTTCTATTTGCATACCCTCCCGTATACAAAAGGTCTCAGGTGGTTTACATTATCTTCTGGCTGAGGCCTGTTAACATTTTTATGGCTCTCTTCCTGGGTAATTGTCTATCAACCAGAAAACTCCTTTTCCCTAGAAGTGTTTTTTCTTGACTCTGCATCACCTTCAAAGTACTAAATAAAGTTACATTCCTGTAGAACAAAGGTGCAGTGGGTTATAACAAAGAAAGTACTTAACTCAAAGATCTAATATTGCTAATACCAGGTCTACTACCTGTTTTTCTATATACCAACTATATCTTACAAATAAAAGATATGAAAATTTGGCAGCAAACATTGACTCAACAAATGAAACCTTTAATCAGCCCTATTCTAATGATTTTGACTCCTCAGAAGCCCCTACATTCCTAGGATGTTTTAAGCTTCCTGTGCCTCAAACAATCACATGTGCAACTGTACGAATCCTGCAGGCAGGCTAGAAAGCCATCAGAGAGGTTTTTGGATTGAAACACTCTTTCAAATGCAGAAGACTAAAGCCCTGAGTTAACTTTTTCCAGAGAATGTCAGAAGAGTGGAAAAGCAGGCAGATTCTTATTTTGGGGGGTACATGCTCAGAAATGCCAGGGGGAAAACCTGAGATCTGACTCGACCTTGCCCATCAAATCTCTGCTGCATGACCTTGTCATGGGTGGGATTCCTCATGCTGGCTTCCAGCAGAGATGCTGCTTTTTCCAGATCTTTTCAGGGAGGTGATCTGGTCATTTTCATCATGGAGACCTTTAATTAGGAATTACATTTTCATCTGTTGTTTACCTGGCTTAAGCCAGGTAATATTGGCTTAAGCGCTGGTTGTTATAAGCAAAATTTGCACTGAAAGGAGGCTTAAAAATATAAGTGCACAAAGAATTCTGTAAATTGTCTCTTCAGTTGTAACTTGTATCAAGGGTGAGGTCTTCTGAATGATACTTTAATAAGGCACATGCCACTTAACATGCCAAAATATCACAGATATTTTCTCCTTACATACAGAATGAGCACCAAGTTTGCTTAAGAACAAATGTAACTCTGGAATAAAGGAAGTGGAACTATATCTGAAATAAAACCTGAATTTGAATCTCAGATCTGAAAAAACCTAATAAGAAAAGATACATTGTTGCTATTCCTGTTACAAATTACTTGTACATTGTTCTCACTTTACAGCAGCTCTGTTCACTATTCCCATCTTGCTGCTGCTACTAAGTTGCTTCAGTCACGGCCGACTCTGTGCGACCCCATAGACGGCAGCCCACCAGGCTCCCCCCTCCCTGGGATTCTCCAGGCAAGAACACTGGAGTGGGTTGCTATGTTATGGGTGGAGAAATTAGAGCTTAGAGACATCAACTAACTTGAGGAGTAGTTATTACGCTACAGACCCATATTGAACCAGAGTTGCCTTCTCAAACACCACAGCTCTGGGTTCCATCAGAGTTACGAAAGGAAGGCGATTATATACATGGATTTTCCAGAAGACATGATCAGAACGTTCCATTCCTTCAGTTGTTTTTAGGGCAGGAATGAAGCTAAAGTATTGTGTCAATATATAGATCCAACCACATCATGTATTTCTTACTTGTATTTCTTGTTTACCTCATAATGTTTAAAAGATTTTCATATCATGACTATTTTAATTCAAATAGTTGGATGATAGATTTAAGCTTGTTTAACAGGTGATGAAACTGAGATGCAACTTGACTTTTCAAAGATCAGTTTACTAGCGGCTATTGTCGTTTAGTCGCTAAGTCACATTCGACTCTTTGTGACTCATAGACTGCAGCACACCAGGCTCCTCTGTCCTTCACTGTCTCCTGGAGCTTGCCCGTGTCCATTGAGTTGGCAATGTTATCCAACCATCTCATCCTCTGTTGTCCCCTTCTCCTCCTGCCCTCAGTCTTTCCCAGAATCAAGGTCTTTTCCAGTGAGTTAGCTCTTGGCATCAGGTGGCCAAAGTATTGGAACTTCAGCTTCAGCATCAGACCTTCCAATGAGTATTCAGGGTTGATTTGACTGGTTTGATCTCCTTGCTGTCCAAGGGACTCTCAAGAGTCTTCTCCAGCACCACAATTCCAAAGCATTAATTCAGTGTCCAGCCTTCTTTATGGTACAACTCTCCCATCTGTACATGACCACTGGAAAACCATAGCTTTAACTATATGGATCTTTGTCAGGAAAGTGATGTCTCTGCTTTTTAATACACTATCTAGGTTTGTCATAGCTTTCCTTGCTAGTGGCCGAGTTGAGAAATATCCTAGGAACCTCATCTCTGGGTTACTAGTTGTCATGACAGTGCAGAGGTGGCTCTACAGTGATTCTTGTTTGGGTGGTGGGGCCTGGAAGTCACATTGACCTAGGCTAAGCAACTGGAAAAACAAACAAACAAACAAACAAAAAAAGCCTTCACATACTAGTTTCACATATTTAAGTTGCAGTTGCTAGTAATCGTTTTGAAAAAAAAAAAAAGAGTCAAAGTTGGAAATACAGTATCCACTAACTTTATTTTCTGCAAATAAATTTTTTGCACAGGAAAAGACAATTTTTAGGTGAATTTTAGAATTAGGGAAGTTTAGACATTTAATGCAGATTAAAATGTTCCTGGTTTTGCTCCTGTAATCACTTTTTTCTGCCAGCATTTCTGTGAGTCAGTTCCAGTTGTAAGAAAAATCTAACCCTTTTGAAAAGCAAACCTCAAAAGAGTGACCTCTATTAGGAGCCAGTGGTGTCTGTTTCCACAGTTGATTCTTACTGCTTTATTATTCCCACTTCCCAAACTCCTAAATACACATAGCTGTACTGTATCTTCTGACTTCATTCATTTGATCCACAAATATTTATCAAGCATTTAACATGTGCAGGGCTTCACTGTGGCTCAACTGGTAAAGAATCCGCCCACAGTGTGGGACACTTGGGTTCAATCCTTGGGTTGGGAAGATTCCTTGGAGAAGGGAAAGGCTACCCACTCCAGTATTCTGGCCTGGAGAATTCCATGGACTATATAGTCCATGGGGTCACAAAGAATTGGACATGACTGACTGATTTTCACTTTCATTTTAACATGTGCAGGCACGGTTCTGGTCTCTGAGGATATGTTAGTAAGCAACAGAAGAATCCCTGCCCTCTAGAAACTTGCATTCTAGCAACTTTGAAGGTACTTTGCTATTCATATATTAATAGCATTACATATGTTGATTTCTAAGGGAAGGGGACTCCGTTACAGTATTCTCATGTAGAGCTGGTTTCCAGCCGTAGCTTTTCCATGAGCATATCTGCTGGTAAATAATCTGAATAAGGAATGTTAACAGGAAATATTCTCATAAACTCAATATGGGTTTTTCTGACCTTTTGGCTCTACCTTAGGACAGCTAGGAGCCTGACAGAAGTAATGGACTAGTTGCCCTTGAGACTTGGGGTTAAATCAAAGAAGTTTTTCTTCATGGTAGTCAAGGAAAGAAACTTTGCTCTTCTATCCCACGCCGAGCACTATATTAATCATTCATTGCTCATGAAATTCAGACACATATCTTGGTTTTCTGCACAGAACTGCATAATGATAAAAAACCAAAGGGCTCTGGGTGGAAACCAGGCAGAATGGGAAGGAAAGAGGAAGATGATAGAACAGCCTCGCAGCTTATATCGTAAACAGTGTCAGAGGCACAGAGAGAAATCTTTTCATGTTGCCTCCCAATCTAGGCTGGTCCTTTTGAAATGTGACACAATCTTGAAATTTTTAAGAGTCTCTGCAACTCTAAATCTGAAAGCATAAGATAGTGGGGAAGTACTGCCGCTCTTATTAGCTTTGTTATAGCGCAGGTATAAATGAAATCCACAAATACCTTTCAAAAAGTAAATGTGAAAAATATTGAGCTTATGCATTTATGAAGGTTCTGGTTCATAAATTAAGGCTTCATTTTTTTTTAATAAAAATTGTTATTTTGAGTCAGTTATGAAGTCTCTTTCAACTTAAAAAAATTCAGCAGATTGTGTGTAGTTGTTCATATAGGAAATTGCTCTTTGGGACTTCCCTTGAGCCCATCCTCTAAGTTCTAAAAGAGCTGCTGTTCATTAGGCCCAGCTGACATGAGAAGTTATAATTTTCTTGATTTTCTTAAAAAAATGACAGTTGATATTTTGTGACTTTTGAATGTGGGTGGGAAGATGACAAATAGCAGAACATATATCATGAAGACACTCTGGAAGAAGGTGACTAAACTCTGGAAGTGTGCTGGGAATTGAGGCAGGAAAGAGGAGGAGGTGTCTCAGTGGAACAAGTGATGGGCAGGAAGGCTCCATAGCTGACTGCTCTGTGCTTGCCAAGTACTTGAGTTCTGCAGTGGTATTGAAGCAGACTCTTGTTCAAAGTTATTTTTTTTTTAAGATACCTAATTAAGATGAATAAAATAGTCATCTCCTATGTGAAAATCTTCACTGTTGTGACTGCTTATCCTAAAAAAGATTTTTAAGTGAGTTTTGTTATGCTTCATGCTTTCCTCATTGATGCATCCTAGACTTTTCCTTTCACGAAACTCCTGGCCTTAATCCTGATGGGCACTTCAATTTAATGAGTGGAAAGTCTCTTTAGCTGTAAACCAGAGGTATAGCTCTCCTCAGATTGAATTTCAGAGAAGGTCTCGTCAGTTCAGTTCAGTTCAGTTCAGTTGCTCAGTTGTGTCGACTCTTTGCGACCCCATGAACCACAGCACGCCAGGCCTCCCTGTCCATCACCAACTCCCGGAGTTCACTCAAACTCATGTCCATCGAGTCAGTGATGCCATCCAGCCATCTCATCCTCTGTCATCCCCTTTTGCTCCTGCCCCCAATCCCTCCCAGCATCAGGGTCTTTTCTAATGAGTCAACTCTTTGCATGAGGTTGCCAAAGTATTGGAGTTTCAGCTTCAGCATCAGTCCTTCCAATGAACACCCAGGACTGATCTCCTTTAGGATGGACTGGTTGGATCTCCTTGCAGTCCAAGGGACTCTCAAGAGTCTTCTCCAACACCACAATTCAAAAGCATCAATTCAGCGCTCAGCTTTCTTCACAGTCCAACTCTCACATCCATACATGACCACAGGAAAAACCATAGCCTTGACTAGACGGACCTTTGCTGGCAAAGTAATATCTCTGCTTTATGAATATGCTATCTAGGTTGGTCATAACTTTCCTTCCAAGGAGTAAGCGTCTTTTAATTTCATGGCTGCAGTCACCATCTGCAGTGATTTTGGAGCCCCAAAACATAAAGTCTGACACTGTTTCCACTGTTTCCCCGTCTATTTCCCATGAAGTGATGGGACCAGATGCCATGATCTTCATTTTCTGAATGTTGACCTTGAAGCCAACTTTTTCACTCTCCTCTTTCACTGTCATCAAGAGGTTTTTTAGTTCCTCTTCACTTTCTGCCATAAGGGTGGTGTCATCTGCATATCTGAGGTTATTGATATTTCTCCCGGCAATCTTGATTCCGTCTCTTAAACTTTGTTAATTGCAGATTGGAAAGCTTGCTCGTCTATCTGCAATGCTGAAATGTGTGTGGGCAGAAGTCAGATTCATAAAGAGAGAGAAAGGCAGAGAGTTAGCCTGAGTTACTTTATTCTGACAAGCTTGATTTTGTGTATATATGCTTTTTGATGGGGGCACATTGTTCAGCCCACTGTGAGCTAAAAAAAGAAAGAAAGAAAAAAAAAAAAACAGCCATGGCTGAACTACAAGTCCTCTATTCCAATTATAAGTCTAAGAAATTGAGTTGAAGATAGTATTGACTAGGTACAAAAGCAATGAGTTATGGACTGTCAGGAGCCCTTCTCTAATTAACAGAATTGCCACTGGCATTGGTCTGGACTCCATAGGGGCAATTTAGGAAACAGCTGTGCCTGTGCTGAGCCTCTGTGCTGCAGTCCCTGTCACCATCCTCTGTAGAGCCTCAAGCCCTGGGCCAGTAAAAAAGATCATTCCATCACCTCCTGCAGAAATTGTCCCCTTTTCTATTCACCACTGTCTCTTCTCAGTATATACTGCTCTAAATGTAAATTAGCATTGCCTTAAGATTTGGGGGTAGATTGGGAAGCCAATAGTAATTTGAGTGGTATATTAAATACTCTACAAAAGCTTTCTGGATCTCTATTAGGAGTCTGTAACAATATCATAATTCAAATATTACTATAAATGTACATGCAAATCCTTAGTCTATCTTTTATTGCCTATTCTCATATTAAATGGGCTTCCCAAGTGGCTCAGTGGTAAAGAATCTACCTGCCAGTGCAGCAGCTGCAGGAGATTCAGGTTTAGTCCCTGGGTAGGCAAGATCCCCTGGAGAAGGAAATGGCAACTCACTCTTGTATTCTTGCCTGGAAATTCCAGGGACAGAGGAGTCTGGCGGGCTACAGTCCATGGGGTCACAGACAGTTCAACAGGACTGAAGAGACTGAACACGTATGCATGCACTCATTAAATATGGAGAAGGCGATGGCACCCCACTCCAGTGCTCTTGCCTGGAAAATCCCATGGATGGAGGAGGCTGGTGGGCTGCAGTCCATGGGGTCACTGAGGGTCGGACATGATTGAGCAACTTCACTTTCACTTTTCACTTTCATTCATTGGAGAAGGAAATGGCAACCCACTCCAGTGTTCTTGTCTGGAGAATCCCAGGGATGAGGGAGCCTGGTGGGCTGCCGTCTATGGGATTGCACAGAGTCGGACATGACTGAAGCGACTTAGCAGCGCAGCAGCATATTAAATATGTATCATACATCAAAAGACACAATTCTTTTTTTCTAGCAATATAAAAAGCAACACAAAAAGTACAAATTCTCATGACAAGTGTGATCAAAAGCTTTAGCTAGGAAACTATATACCATATTTTATGAAAATAACGATTGGTTACAGTTGAATATCCTTCCCTTGAGTTTAACACAAAATCATGGATCAAACAGTGGAAACAGTGGCTGACTTTATTCTTCTGGGCTCCAAATTTACTGCAGATGGTGATTGGAGCCATGAAATTAAAAGATGCTTACGCCTTGGAAGGAAAGTTATGACAACATATTAAAAAGCAAAGACATTACTTTGCCAACAAAGGTCCATCTAGTCAAGGCTATGGTTTTCCCAGTGGTCATGTATGGATGTGAGAGTTGGACTATAAAGAAAGCTGAGTGCCAAAGAATTGATGTTTTTGAACTGTGGTGTTGGAGAAGACTGTTGAGAGTCCCTTGGACTGCAAGGAGATCCAACCAGTCCATCCTAAAGATCAGTCCTGGGTGTTCGTTGGAAGGACTGATGTTGAAGCTGAAACTCCAATACTTTGGCCACCTGATGCAAAGAGCTGACTCATTTGAAAAGACCCTGATGCTGGGAAAGATTGAGGGCAGGAAGAGAAGGAGACGTCAGAGGATGAGATGGTTGGATGGCATCACCAACTCAATGGATATGGGTTTGGGTGAACTCTGGGAATTGGTAATGGACAGGGAGGCCTGGCGTGGTGCAGTTCATGGAGTCGCAGAGTCAGACAAGACTGAGCTACTGAACTGAACTGAACATGGATCAAACACTATTTATCTGGCAAATTCTCTGCTCAGTTCACCCTCCAACTCTTGAGAGGTTGTGGAGCCCAAGGGTTGAGGCAGCTTCTGAACCAAACCTACCCTCCCAACAGAGTGTATGACAAGGGAATGAGAGAGGGAACATGGTCCCGCTGGGCTTTTCTTATAGTTGGGGTTCAGTGGAGCTGATCCAGCTGCTGCTGGGACTAACACCATTCTTGCTTTTTCTTGTCCATTTATGGGTAGGCCTGCCTGAGTTTATTTTCTGAGAAACTCCTAACCTTGGGTTTTCACTCCTAACCCGATAAAGACGGTATATGGTTGGAAATGGCTAGCCACAGATGAGCTTGTAGGGATAAATTGGGAGTGGTTAGCACAGAATATGTGGAATGTTTATCAGAAATAGGGCCTCAAAACTAAGTTTGACAACAGGGATGATAAAAAATGGAGCAACCTATTGATTAATGTGAACCCTATTATGTTTTATGTGTGGCAAGTTATTTTTCAAAATTCTGTCTTCTCTGGGGAGATGCTATGTCACAAGTGTTATGAAGAACTCATACACCAGAGGGTTCCACTTTTTGAGAAAAAAAATCTACTGTCTTCCCCCCCCCCCCAAATCTTTGAGGTATAATTAGAAACAGTGAACTAGATGTACACAAAAAGCATAGGTATCAACAACATAGTGCTGAAAGAAGATTATTTTTAGTGGAAAAAAATGAAATGAGATTTATAACAGTATCATTTATGTACATTAAAAACACAAACACATAATCAGCAACATTACACCTTTTATAAAGGTTCATGATATCAGGGCTTCCTCTGTGGCTTATGTGGTAAAGAATCTGCCTGCAATGCAGGAGACCTGGGTTCAGTCCCTGGGTCAGGAAGATCCCCTGGAGAAAGGAATGGCAACCCACTCCAGTATCCTTGCCTGGATAATTCCATGGACAAAGGGGCCTGGTGAGCTGAAGTCAAGCGACTAACAGTTAAAGATTTTTTTAATGCATATCAGAAACTTCTGAGTGACGTGCCTATGGAAGGAAGAGTGAGGAGATGCAGGGCGTGGGGCTGGAGATGAAGGGGTTAAATGAAATAAAGTGCAAGCAAGCAAGGACCTGGCACCCATCTAGAATGCTGGGCTGTGGATTCAAGAGTGTAATTCACTCTGTGAGCCTGAGGGCCAACGACTCCCATGGTAGGCGTGAGAGGAATCAGAAAGTGGGATCCCTGGGCACAAGGAAGGGAAAAGGAACCTAATGAGTTCATACTTCCTCCTCCATCCTCCCCCCGCGAAGTCAGTGACATCAGCAGACAGGGCCATGCCTCGGGGAGTTTTTCCCATAGGGGACTGTCTAGAGAATATTCTAGCCCATGCAGGCCAGTCTCACAGCTATTCAACTTGGTTGTTATAGCTTGAAAGCAGTCATTGACAATCTACAAGAAATGTGGAGGGCTGTTTTCTAGTAAAACTTTACTTAAAAAACAAGAGGCAGACTGCACGTGGCCCATGGGCCGTAAGCGGCTGACCCCTGGCATGAGAGCTGGAGTCCCCCCTCCTCGTGGACTGCCCAGAGCAGAGCCATCAAGATGGTTCTGTCATTCAAAAATAAGGCCTCAGAGGACAGGCAGAAAGGCATCAGGGCTCATTTAAATTCAGAGGAAAAGAAGCTGAGGTCTGTAGGGGCTTCCATGATAATAGAATTTCAGACATCCTGAGCATTTGCTGCTGGGATAAATAACCTGTGGGCAGGGTTCATTTCGTTTCTCATTTGATCAAATCAAGAGCATGTTTCATAAGCAAATGCAAATGCTCAAGAGCTTTTCTGAGTTTGTAGCAAGTGGCAGGAATTTACATCCTGTGTGTCCCAGTGGCATGGTGCCAGGGGCTCCCTCTCCATCCTTCTCAGACATGTTGGCCTAAGTCTTTGGGGCATTCCCTCCAAGAACCCCCAAACTGGAGTGGAGGCTATCTAGGCAAGAGCTAAACCCATGCCTGCAGCTCATATTAAAGGAACGGAGGACAAAAGGATAAAGTCTTCAAAATCATCATTTCTACAGGAATACGCCAATCAAGCACTGAAGATTCAAGCATGAGGATCACCATTGCAAAGCTTTTCAGATGTCAACAGCAAAAGGTAAACAAAATCAAGAGGCTGGACTGCCTTTCACCTCCACCCTGGTTCACTGGCTTCTAGTTGCTAATTATCATCTCTTGAGGCTCCTGTCCTATCCGCTGTCGTGTTTGTTGGCAAGCATCTAAGCCTCTCTCTCATTACTGAGTGCCTGGCTGTTTTCCAGCAGAGGGCCGGCTCCCTCTGGAAGGACAGCCTGTACCATGATGCGCTGACATCTTAATTCGGTGCTGTAACAGCACGCTTATCCACGGCCATCCGCTTGGTCCAAGTGAGATTTCCCCAGGCATCTCTTCCCCTGCATTTAGACTGTCTTGCTGTGGCTCCAATACTTTACTCTCCTAAGAAGAGGCTGTAGGCAGAAAAGGCCCCCTTTAAAGCCTGTATAAATTAGTGTCAGTCATAAAATTCAGCCACTGTATTTCTCAGGAGTCCACATGTCAAGAGAGAGGTGAGAAGAATCATTAGCTAATTGTGCTCTTCTGTTCTGCCTATCGGGATTTCAGTCTAGGATCTGCACACACTAAGACAGGGTGGGAGTTCTCCAAGCCGACTTAGGGAGAAAAATTAATAGTCAAAAGCTCCCCAGACCTGTTATTCCCATGTCTGGTTATAAATCTAGAATATTGAAATATTGAAACTTGCTCATGAAGGTAATGCATTTTGTTAGTCTTAATTGAGAAATTGCCCTCAGCGTGGTACCTGATTTGAAAGTTCACTTTTAATGAGATTCGGAAACAGGAATCAACTTCATGCTTCCCTGTAAGTAAAATGATGGAAAATGTGTTCATCTCAGCCACATGAGGCCTTGGGTGCTCAGTAACAACTGCGTTTACACTTTTGGGCTCATGTCAGAGTAAAAGCAAAGACCGGTTTACACCTGCTGAGTGTCCTCTGTCTTTCTGCCGAGATCCAACTATGCTCCTGTTTTCTCAGCTCTACAGCTTTGTCTTCTTTCCTGCAGCGACTCTATAGCTGAGCCCTCCAGGTCAAACACCATTATACCTTCTTCCCCTTCATGTCTGCATTTCCTTGGAGGAGGGAAACAAGCACACCTTCTCCCTTCCAGAGTCCACAGTGACAGGGAACTCAAGAGAGACCCAGGGAGAAGATATTCTTTCTACTTCTAGTGAGCATCTGAGCATGTTGTTTGAAGGGTCAAAAACTTGACCTTAGACGTAGAAAACAAATTAAAATATGTGTATATGTTAGTCCCAAACTCCTAATTAGCGCCCCCTGCCCAACCTTTCCCCTTTGGTAACCACAAGTTTGTTTTCTATGTCAAAGGTCAATCTCTTGACCCTTTAAATAAAATGCCCAGGACTTCCCTGGTGGTCCAGTGGTAGAGAATCTGCCTGCCAATGCAGGGGACACCGGTTTGATCCCTGATCTGGGAAGATTCCACGTGGTGCAGGGCAACTAAGCTGGTACACCACAACTCTAGATAACCAACAAGGACCTACTGTGTAGGACAGGGAGCTGTACTCAATATCTTGTAATAACCTATAAGGGGAAAGAATCTGAAAAAAGAATAGATATATATAACAGAAGCACTTTGCTGTGTACCTGAAACTAACACCTGGACTTCCCTGGTGGCTCAGACGGTAAAGTGTCTGCCTATAATGCAGGAGACCCAGGTTCAGTCCGTGGGTCGGGAAGATCTCCTGGAGAAGGAAATGGCACTCCACTCCAGCACTCTTGCCTGGAAAATCCCATGGATGGAGGAGCCTGGTGGGCTACAGTCCACGGGGTCGCAAACAGTTGGACATGACTGAGCGACTTCAGTTTCTTTCACCTTGAAACTAACACAACATTATAAATCAACTGTGTTGTTTAGTTGCTAAGTCATGTCCAATTCTTTGCAACCCCATGGACTGCAGCACACCAGGCTCCTCTGTCCTTCTTTACCTCCTGGAGTTTGCTTAAATTCATGTCTAGTGAGTCAGTGATGCCATCTAACCATCTCATCCTCTGCCACCCTCTTCTTTTGCCTTCAGTCTTTCCCAGAATCATGGTCTTTTCCAGTGAGTTGGCTCTTCGAGTCAGGTGGCCAAACTATTGGAGCTTCAGCTTCAGCAACAGTGAAAATTCTGGGCTGATTTCCTTTAGGATTGACTGGTTTAATCTCCTTGCAGTCTAAGGGACTCTCAAAAGTCTTTACAGCACCACAGCTATACTTCAATTAAAAAAAAAAGAGACTGACCTTTAATTACTAATAGTAATATAAATGTCAGCTTTGAATGTTAACTGTATGTCAGGCTCTTTGCTAAGCACTTCTTATATATTTTATCCTCATAACAGCCCTGGATAGGAGGAATTTCACACAGGGAAACTGAAATTGGATAAATTAAATGACTTGCTCAGATGTGGAATTTGAAACTGGGGAGTCTGGCCCCTGTTTCCAGCCTCTGTGCTGCAGCAGGAAAAGGAATAGAAGAGGAGCCACCCTGAGTCTCACCACTTTGTGGTTATACAGTTCTCAAGGGAGCACAGTCTCCATCACCCTGTGTAGGATTTACACAGTACAGACTAAAAATGCCTCCTGGATTAATCCTGGCAGCCCACACCTTACCACCCTCCTCTTCTCCTGCAATCAGTCCCTGTCTGTTCAGTGAATGTTAACTCAGGTTATTATTAGCTGAAGAATAATTATAGCTATAAATATAAAATTCATGTATGTAAATGTATTAATATCTCTCTCCTGCCCTTAATCTTGTCTACAGTGTTATCATGAAAGGGCCTTTTACTGTCTTCAACCTAATCTCTGATAGAATAGAGTTTGTTTGGATTTAATGTGCACAGGGCATAAGTCCTTCATACAACAGAGACTAGAGGTGGTTTTTTTGTTTGTTTTTAGAAATGGTTGTACCTGGTCTGCAAAAGAGATGCCACCAACCCCTTTGTCAATGAATGCTTTTCTAGACTATTTCCTGGTACCTTTTTGGAATAATGACAGGTGTGTGAGATGGCCTGGCTGAGCCAGGGTTGCAGAAATGTTTTTGAAACAGTGCAAACTGCACCCCCCAACATGCCCATATGCCCCAAACAGAAAACCCTGGCTCCATTAGCATTGTTCTCTAAGGGAGGTAACTGAAAAAAAAGAGTGTTAAGTTGCTCACTCATGTCGAACTCTTTGTGACCCCATGGACTGTAGCCTGCCAGGTGGCTCTGTCCGTGGCATTTTCCAAGCAAGAATATTGGTATGGGTTGAGATTACCTCCTCCAGGGGCTCTTCTTGACTTACATTTGAGGCCCAAAGGCAAACTCACCCACTGACGAAACCCTAGAACAACAGTTAACAATAATAAGAGCGGACCTCTACTTAAAGCTTTCTATAGGTCCAAGAAAGATCTTAATGACCCAGATAACCATGATGGTGTGATCACTCACCTAGAACCAGACATCGTGGAATTCGAAGTCAAGTGGGCCTTAGGAAGCATCACTACAGACAAAGTTAGTGGGGTGATGGAATTCCAGTTATTTCAAATCCTAAAAGATGATACTATTAAAGTGCTGCACTTAATATGCCAGCAAATTTGGAAAACTCAGCAGTGGCCACAGGACTGGAAAAGTCAGTTTTCATTCCAATCCCAAAGAAAGGCAATGCCAAAGAATATTCAAAATATACACCATTGCACTCATCTCACATGTTAGCAAAGTAATGCTCAAAATTCTCCAAGCAAGGCTTCAACAGTATGTGAACTAAGAACTTCCAGATGTTCAAGCTGGATTTAGAAAAGGCAGAGGACCAGATATCAAATTGCCAGCATCTGCTGGGTCATAGGAAAAGCAAGAGAGTTCCAAAAAAGCATCTACTTCTGCTGTGTGGATTCCGACAAACTGTGGAAAATTCTTCAAAAGATGGGAATACCAGACCATTTGACCTGCCTCCTGAGAAATCTGTATGCAGGTCAAGAAGCAATAGTTAGAACTGGACATGGAACAATGGACTGATTCCAAGTTGGGGAAGGAGTACATCAAGGCTGTATATTATCACCCTGGTTATTCAACTCGTATGTGAAATGCTGGGATGGATGAAGCACAAGCTGGAATCAAGATTGCTGGGAGAATTATCAATAACCTCAGATATGCAGATGACACCACCCTCATGGCAAAAAGTGAAGAGGACTTTACTAAAGAGCCTCTTGATGAAAGTGAAAGCAGAGAGTGAAAAAGCTAGCTTAAAACTCAATATTCAAAAATGACGATCATGGCAGGTGGTCCCATAATTTCATGGCAAATAGATGGGGGAAACAATGGAAACAGTGACAGATTTTATTTTCTTAGGCTTCAAAATCACTGCAGATGGTGACTGCAGCCATGATATTAAAAGACACTTGCTCCTCAGAAGAAAAGCTATGACCAACCCAGACAGCATATTA
This sequence comes from Aepyceros melampus, assembly GCA_006408695.1. Lineage (NCBI taxonomy): Eukaryota > Metazoa > Chordata > Mammalia > Artiodactyla > Bovidae > Aepyceros > Aepyceros melampus. Next base: position 79,591 of record SJXQ01003538.1, read on the forward strand.
AAAAGCAGAGACATTACTTTGCCAACATAGGTCTTTCTAGTCAAAGCTATGGTTTTTCAAGTAGTCATGAATGGATGTGAGAACTGGATCATAAAGAAGGCTGAAGGCCAAATGCTTTTGAACTGTGGTACTGAAGAAGACTCTTGAGACTGCTTTGGATAGCAAGGAGATCCAACCAGTCCATCCTAAAGGAAATCAGTCCTGAATATTCATGGGAAGGACTGATGCTAAGGCTGAAACTCCAATACTTTGGCCACCTGATGTGAAGAACTGGCTCATTGGAAAAAAAAAAACCTGATAATGGGAAAGATTGAAGGCAGGAGGAGAAGGGAGTGACAGAGGATGAGATGGTTGGATGGCATCACTGACTCAATGGACATGAGTTTGAGTAAGCTCTGGGAGTTGGTGATGGACAGGGAAGCCTGCCATTCTGCAGTCCATGGGGTTGCAAAGAGTCGGACATGACTGAGCAGCTGAACTGAACTGATGGGTCCAGATGCTGTGCTAAGCAAATTACACATACTGAGTGGTTGCTATAGATTTGAATATACTGTTATGCTCACTTCACAGATGAGAAAGCTAAGGTAACAGGTAGTAAAATCGTAGCGACAAAATTTAAACACAGAACCTGTTGACCTTTTTAGTCCTTTGACTTACCATGAGACTCAGCCAAGTGACAGCATCCCTGCTGTTCCAGGGCCCTGGCAAGCAACTTGAAGAAGTGAGGTCAGCAGGTGCAAACCACAGGGAGCGAGGGGGCTGGAACACATGGAGAGAGCATGATCTAGCCCAGGAGGAGGTGCCACTCACAATAGGAGGGGGTGCAGGCCAGGTGCCAGGCCTTTGATTTGTCTAGAGTGGTCAAAAAAGCTGAAGTTCAGTAAGAGATCTCCCAGGGTTTGAATGTTGACTCCTTATTTTAGAAAGGCACTCTCCACACCGACTGCCTACGCCTGCCACTCATGCAAAGCCTACGGGCGGCCCTCTCCTTCCTCCACTGCACTGGTTCCACGCAGTGTGCCCCTTCCCAGGGGTTTGCTCTCAGATGTTGATCTTCTGTCTGAAAGTGCTCCCGCCTGGGCTCACACTGTCTGCTAAGCTTCATGAACTTATGCTGTTGAAGAACGGCGACAGAACTGGGGACCCCGCCTGCTTCTGTGTCTCCTCGTGCAGTTTACTCAGTTCGGTGCGGCCTGCACCTCTGAGCTTCCCCACATCCTCTCTGTAGGGATCAATGTCCTCTTGGCCAAAGTTCTCCTGAGGCTTTGTACCGCACCTGGCTGTATCCTTTCTCCCTGTTACCTGGTCCATTTCTCCTCTCTCCCAATTACACAGTCAACCTCTTGGGACAAGTTCAAAGTCTCAGTAATTACCTCACTCTTACCATCTTCCCCCAAGCCTGATCTCAGTGCTTCATAAGTTTACCTCTCAAATTTTTACTGGAAAAATATAAAAAATGCAGTACAGGTGAGGCTTGTCTTCGTATTCTTAATGACAAGGCAGGTTCATTTGCTTTAATAAAGAACTAAAAGTACAGTAACTTTGCCTCTTTAAACCTGTTTTCTCATCTATTAAACATTACCAAACCCAAGGAATCACTCAATAGGTGTAGATTGCAGAGCACAGCAGCTGATGCATAGAAGGCACTCAGGAGACAGTTCATCTTGTCATAGCTTTCATGATTTAATACAATTGTTGTTTAGACTCTTTTTGATCCCATGAACTGCAGCACTCCAGGCTTGCCTGTCCTTCACCATCTACCGGAGCTTGCTCGAACTCATGTCCATTGAGTCAATGATGCCATCCAACCATCTCATTCTCTGTCGCCCCTTTCTCCATCTTTCCCAGCATCAGGGTCTTTTCCATGAGTCAGCTCTTGGCATCAGATGGCCAAAATATTGGAACTTCAGCTTCAGCATCAGTCCTTCCTATGAATGTCCAGGGTTGATTTCCTTTAGGATTGTGTGGTTTGATCTCCTTGCAGTCCAAGGGACACTCAAGAGTCTTCTCCAACACTACAGTTCAAAGCATCAATTCTTTGGCACCCAGCCTTTTTTCTGGTCCAACTTTCACATTCATACATGACTACTTGAAAAACCATAGCTTTGACTAGATGGACCTTTGTCAGTAAAGTAATGTCTCTACTTTTTATATGTTATCTAGGTTGGTCATAGCTTTTCTTCCAAGGAGGAAGAATCTTAGTTTCATGGCTGCTGTCACCATCTGCAGTGATTTTGGAGCCGAATAAAATAAAATCTGTCACTATTTCCATTGTTTCCCCATCTATTTGCCATAAAGTGATGGGACTGGATGCCATGATCTTCATTTTTTGAATGTTGAGTTTAAAGCTAGCTTTTTCACTCTCCTCTTTCACTTTCATCAAGAGGCTCTTTAGTTCCCCTTCACTTTCTGCCATAAGGGTGGTGTCATCTGTGTATCTGAGGTTATTGATATTTCTCCCAGCGATCTAGATTCCAGCCTGTGCTTCATCCAGCCAAGCGTTTCTCATAATGTACTCTGCATAGAAGTTAAATAAGCAGGGTGACAATATACAGCCTTGATGTACTCCTTTGCCAACTTGTAATTAGTCCATTGTTCCATGTCCGGTTCTAACTATTGCTTTTTGACCTACATACAGAGTTTTCAGGAGGCAGATCAAGTGGTCTGGTATTCCATCTCTTGAAGAATTTTCCACAGTTTGTTGGAATCCACACAGTCAAAGGCTTTGGTGTAGTCAAAAACAAAAGTAGATGCTTTTTTGGAACTCTCTTGCTTTTTCTATGATCCAGCAGATGCTGGCAATTTGATCTCTGGTTCCTCTGCCTTTTCTAAATCCAGCTTGAACATCTGGAAGTTCTTAGTTCACATACTGTTGAAGCCTTGCTTGAGAATTTTGAGCATTACTTTGCTAGCATATGAGATGAGTGCAATTGTGTGGTAGTTTGAGCATTCTTTGCCATTGCCTTTCTTTGGGATTGGAATGAAAACTGACCTTTTCCAGTCCTGTGGCCACTGCTGAGTTTTCCAAATTTGCTGGCATATTGAGTGCAGCACTTTCACAGTATCATCTTTTAGGATTTGAAATAGCTCAACTGGGATTCCATCCCCTCCATTATCTTTGTAGTGATGCTTCCTAAGGCCTACTTGACTTCACATTCCAGGATGTCTGGCTCTAGGTGAGTGATCACACCATCCTGATTATTTAGGTCATTGAGACCTTTTTTGTACAGTTCTTCTGTGTATTCTTGCCACTTCTTAATATCTTCTGCTTCTGTTACGTCCTTACCATTTCTGCATTTCAGGATTTAATACAATAGAGCTAAGGTTTACTGAAAGGCAAGGCTGATCTTATTGCAGGTCATCCTCACATCCTGAACTGAGATCCCAAGGCACTCGTGAAAAGTCTTTTCCAAATTAAGACAGCAGGTAAAATTCCACCTATTCATTTCTTGCCTGTAATTGTTTGTTTGAGCCTGGTTAAAAAAAAAAATGGTAGGTGTTGTGAGAGGGCATCAGAGGGCAGACACACTGAAACCATAATCACAGAAAACTAGCCAATCTGATCGTATGGACTACAGCCTTATTTAACTCAGTGAAACTAAGCCATGCGGTGTGGGGCCACCCAAGATTGGTGGGTCATGATGGAGAGGTCTGACAGAGTGTGGTCCACTGGAGAAGGGAATGGCAAACCACTTCACTATTCTTGCCTGGAGAACCCCATGAACAGTATGAAAAGGCAAAAAAAGATAGGACACTGAAAGAGAAACTCCCCAGGTCAGTAGGTGCCCAAATTGCTACTGGAGATCAGTGGAGAAATAACTCCAGAAAGAATGATGGGATGGAGCGAAAGCAAAAACAATACTCAGCTGAGGATGTGACTGGTCATAGAAGCAAGGTCTGATGCTGTAAGAGCAATATTGCATGGGAACCTGGAATGTTAGGTCCATGAATCAAGCAAATTGGAAGTGGTCAAACAGAAGATGGTAAGAGTGAATGTCGATGTTCTAGGAATCAGCAAACTAAAATGGACTGGAATGGGTGAATTTAACTCAGATCTACCACTGTGGGCAGGAATCCCTCAGAAGAAATGGAGTAACCATCATGGTCAACAAAAGAGTTCGAAATGCAGTTCAGTTCTGTTCATTTCACTTCAATCGCTCAGTCGTGTTCAACTCTTTGCAACCCCATGAATCACAGCACGCTAGGCCTCCCTGTCCATCATCAACTCCCAGAGTTTATTCAAACTCATGTCCATTGAGTCAGTGATGCCATCCAGCCATCTCATCCTCTGTCGTCCCCTTCTCTTCCTGCCCACGATCCCTCCTACCATCAGTGTCTTTTCCAGTGAATCAACTCTTCGCATGAGGTGGCCAAAGTATTAGAGTTTCAGCTTCAGCATCAGTCCTTCCAATGAACACCCAGGACTGATCTCCTTTAGGATGGACTGGTTGGATCTCCTTGCAGTCCAAGGGACTCTCAAGAGTCTTCTCCAACACCACAGTTCAAAAGCATCAATTCTTCAGCGCTCAGCTTTCTTCACAGTCCAACTCTCACATCCATACATGACCACTGGAAAAACCATAGCCTTGACTAGACGGACCTTTGCTGGCAAAGTAATGTCTCTGCTTTTGAATATGCTATCTAGGTTGGTCATAACTTTCCTTCCAAGGAGTAAGTGTCTTTTAATTTCATGGCTGCAATCACCATCTGCAGTGATTTTGGAGCCCAAAAAAACAAAGTCTGACACTGTTTCCACTGTTTCCCCATCTATTTCCCATGAAGTGATGGGACCGAAATGCAGTACTTGCATGCAATCTCAAAAGTGACAGAATGATCTCTGTTCATTTCCAAGGGAAACCATTCAATATCATGGTAATCCAAGCCTCTGCCCCAACCAGTAACGCTGAATAAGCTGAAGTTGAATGGTTCTTGAAGACCTACAAGACCTAGAACTAACACCAAAAAAAGATGTCCTTTTCACTATAGGGAACTGGACTGCAAAAGTAGGAAGTCAAGAAACACCTGGAGTATAACAGGCAAATTTGGCCTTGGAATACGGAATGAAGCAGGGCAAAGGCTAATAGAGTTTTGCCAAGAGAATGCACTGGTCATAGCAAACACCCTCTTCCAACAACACAAGACAAGACTCTACACATGACATCACCAGATGGTCAACACCGAAATCAGATTGATTAAAATCTTTGCAGCTGAAGATGGAGAATCTCTATACAGTCAGCAACAAGACTGGGAGCTGACTGTGGCTCAGATCATAAACTTATTGCCAAATACAGACTTAAATTGAAGAAAGTGGGAAAACCACTGGACCATTCAGGTATGACCTAAATCAAATCCCTTATGGTTATACAGTGGAAGTGAGAAATAGATTTAAGGGACTAGATCTGATAGATAGAGTGCCTGATGAACTATGGATGGAGGTTCATGACATTGTACAGGAGAAAGGGATCAAGACCATCCCCATGGAAAAGAAATGCAAAAAAGCAAAATGGCTGTCTGAGGAGGGCTTACAAATAGCTGTGAAAAGAAGAAAAGCAAAAAGCAAAGGAGAAAAGGAAAAATATAAGCATCTGAATGCAGAGTTCCAAAGAATAGCAAGGACAGATAAGAAAACCTTCCTCAGCAATCAATGCAAAGAAAGTTTGCAGATGACATGATCCTCTACATAGAAAACCCTAAAGACTCCACCAGAAAATTACTAGAGCTAATCAATGAATACAGTAAAGTTGCAGGATATAAAATCAACACAGAAATCCCTTGCATTCCTATACACTAATAATGAGAAAGTAGAAAAAGAAATTAAGGAATCAATTCCATTCACCATTGCAACGAAAAGAATAAAATACTTAGGAATATACCTATCTAAAGAAACTAAAGACCTATATATGGAAAATTATAAAACACTGATGAAAGAAATCAAAGAGGACACTAATAGATGGAGAAACATACCATGTACATGGATTGGAAGAGTCAATATAGTTAAAATGAGTATACTACCCAAAGCAATCTACAGATTCAATGCAATTCCTATCAAGATACCAGCGGTATTTTTCACAGAGCTAGAACAAATAATTTCACAATTTGTATGGAAATACAAAAAACCTCGAATAGCCAAAGCCATCTTAAGAAAGAAGACTGGAACTGGAGGAATCAACCTGCCTGACTTCAGGCTTTACTACAAAGCCACAGTCATCAAGACAGTATAGTACTGGCACAAAGACAGAAATATAGATCAATGGAACAAAATAGAAAGCCCAGAGATAAATCCACACACCTATGGAGAGCACTATTTATAATAGCCAGGACATGGAAGCAACCTAGATGTCCATCAGCAGATGAATGGATAAGAAAGCAGCGGTACATATACACAATGGAGTATTACTCAGCCATTAAAAAGAATACATTTGAATCAGTTCTAATGAGGTGGATGACGCTGGAGCCGATTATACAGAGTGAAGTAAGCCAGAAAGAAAAACACCAATACAGTATACTTACACATATATATGGAATTTAGAAAGATGGTAATGATAAACCTGTATGCAAGACAGCAAAAGAGACACAGATGTATAGAACAGCCTTTTGGACTCTGTGGGAGAGGGAGAGGGTGGGATGATTTGGCAGAGTGGCAGTGTAACATGTATGATATCATAAGTGAAACGAATTGCCGGTCTAGGTTCGATGCAGGATGTAGGATGCCTGGGACTGAGGCACAGGGATAATCCAGAGAGATGGTGTGGGGCGGGAGAGGGGAGATGGGGGTCGGGATTGGGAGTTCATGTACACTCGTGGCTGATTCATGTCAATGTATAGCAAAACGAATACAGTATTGTAAAGCACAACAAACTAAAAAATAAAAATTAATTTAAAAAAGAAAATATCAATGTAGTCTAAATACTAATCAAGCAAAGTTAACTGGGTTTAAATTACAATTTTCCTAAGAAAATGATCCTTAGGAATGGAATTCTGGCTGACAATTCTAGTTCAGTTCAACTCAACACAGAACTGAGCATTCTGTTCTCTGGCAAAATGTGTGTTAGGTTTTGAGGAATATGAAAGAAATGTGTGCTTGTGTGTTAAAAGGTAGGCCATTACTATATTTACCCTGGGTATATATGGAAGTAAGAAGCATGGAGGTTGGTGTGAAGATCAGCAAAGTCTCTATAGACAGCATGGGAATTGAGAGAAGCCTTGTATGAGAAGCAGAATTTTAAAAAATAGTCAACTGGGAAGGATATTCCAGGAAAGAACCTTAAAACTAACCCAGAGGTGGACACAAGCACATCTCCATAGGTAAGGGTCATTCATCAAACATTCACTGACCACTGTCACTGTCAAAATATCATGTGTCCAGCTGGAATAGGATGTATAGGAACCAGCTCTGGACAGAGAACCCATGACTTGTGTCTTCATGGTCTTTACAACTATCCCACACACTCAGGAAGCTCCAAACTGAAAATTCAATATTTTCCGTTATAAAATAGCTTATAAACAAGGAGGCCATGAGACTGGTGGCTCTAATGTCTTGGAAGCCCATGCCAGTAAACCAAAACCTAAACCACAGTCGATGCACTCCGATCCCAGAAAAATTAAGAACAACCAGCCATAAGAAGCCAACTCAACTTCCCTAAATCAGGCAACTACCAAAGCTGCAGCAAATCTAATGTTCTTTGAACATGTGTGACACATCATTGCAGTTTCCCTCTCTTACAAAGTTATAGAAAATAATGTGCAATGTTTTCACTATTTTCTGACTCCATGAATCAAAACCTGGCTGATTCACTGAGGCAAACAAAATATTAGGCAAAACCCAGGATGAAAAACTAACCAAAGGAGGGCATTTCTGGCTGAGGCAGGACAGGTGGACAGAGGGTGGCGCAGCATCCTCACTGGCAGCCCTGTCATTCTCCACCCTGAGGTGGTGCCTGGGAGAAACCCAGTGAAGCCTTTGGGCAACATCTGCTACTGCAGAGGATCAGAACGCACTGTGTCTTGTTCTACTTGGGAGGCAAAAGTCATACACCGTTTTTAAATGAGATTAACATTTTCTATTTTGTATCTGTAAGATGCAAAAGGAAATGACTAGTGTTATAAAGATAGCAATTTCACTCAGCAGCCAAGGACTAACAATTCCGAAGGGGTTAGGGGGTAGTCATCCACTCTCTGCTGTTAGAAAGGGACTAGACAAACAGGAAGGATAGACTCCGACTCATCCGGGGGTGCTCACCAGTGGACAAATCGTTCCAATAGTACTAAATGTGGGGATGGTGTCATCAAAAGAAGCAATCAGAGAATACCAAAACATCTAGGGATGGGCTAAGTAATACTATCAATGTTGGGGTTTTACACACTACTATCACTCCCTCTGTACATGGAATTAACTGCTTTCAAGCTTGAGAAATCTGAAACCCCTATTGCTGGAGGAGTGGAAAAGAGTCATCACATGGAACTGCTTCTAGAGAAGTAGAGGTGCTGTATTTTAATAATCTAACTTGGAGCAGAAATTCATCTCATAAGTGAGAAATCTAAGGCCTGTTGGAACAGACATGGGTTAACAAAGGAGGTGCTGAGGTACAGATGCAAACAAGACAAGGACTGAAGCATCAAACAACCACTAGGTCTGAAAACTTCTAATCTTCAGCCCACCCTCAATTATATCAGGTGCAGTGGATTGCATGGTGTCCCCCTAAAAAGATATGATCAAGCCCTAAATATGACACTGGTGAACATGATATTATTTAATGGAAACAGAGTTTGTTATACATGCAATGAAGTTAAGATGAGGTAACACTGGAGCAGAACAACGCTAAATCCAATGGGACTGAAATTCTATGAGAAGAGAAGAGACCCAGACTGACATGGGGACAGTGGCCATGTGACAAGAGAGGCAGAGACCACAGTGCTGCTGCTGGAAGCCAAGGGACACAAGGAAGAGCGGTGAAAGCCAGAGGCTGGAATGTAGGATGGTCCCCTGGAGCCTTCAGGGGGAACACGGTCCTGCCACACCTGGATTTGGGACCCATAGCCTCTAGAACAGGGAGACCATAAACTTCTGTTGTATTAAGTCACCCAGTTTGTGGTGCTTTGTTACAGTAGCTCTAGAAACTGACATCCTAGCCTGAGCCTGTATTTCTGCCTTCCCAACATTACTAAGATTTCCAATTGCTTCTGCTGTAGCTCCTCCAGCAAACATGGAACGAATCTTTTAACTCCCACATCAGACCACCTCCCTCCTCTGCTCTGGACCATCCAATGGCTTCCATCCCACTTCCAGGCCTGCTGCCCACTGCTTGGAAACCAGCTCCCTCCCGTCCCCCTGCTCACTCTCCTCAGACACGCTGGTCTTCCTGCTGTTTCTCCAACCTGCGAGGTCAGCTCCTTCCTTAGGACCCCCTGCCTCAGGCCCCCTCCCCCTGGTGACTGCATGGCCACCACCTTCATGTCACTCAGACCCCGTGAGGCACCAGCTCCTCAGGGAGGCAGCCAGGATGTCAGCCCGCCTCTCTCTGTCACATCCTCCCCATAAGAACAGGAGCTCTGTAAAGGCAGGGCCTTGTGCTCCTGCTGCCCAGGCTCCCACACATATCGGGCACATAGAGACCTGGGCAGGGAGACCAGCAATTGGAGACACCAGCAGAGTGAGCAACTCTGACCCGGGTGCTTGGCTACCCAGCCTCACTTCTGGTGCTAATGGAAGATACTCTTCAGGCAAACTGCACATGACATCACATGGGTACAAACAGGTCTTAGTATCTGTAAGTTCCAAATACTAATATACTTTGACTTAATTTGTGGAAGGGGAAATAAATGTTCTAAATAAAATAGCATCATTATCTTTAAAAAAGTATCACTAAAGTGATAATTCAGTGATTCTATAGTAGCACTTTAATATACTTTAGGCTTTATGTGGCTTAGGGTGTAGTAGTGAAATTTCTACAAGTCTTTTCATTCATCCTCAAAGATATGAATATCACCAGCTCTTAGAAGAAGGGGATATAAAACAGGGAGAAGAGGGCATTTATCACATATCCGAAGAGAGGGATCTCCTTGGAGGATCTGGCCTTCAATATATCTGAGTGTGAGCAAGCTCCACAGACTTCTAGAAATTACTTACATCTTTCAGTATCAGAATCTGAGTTGCATCTTCTAGGTATTGCAAATGATGTGTCACTAGAATTGTGATCTTTTCGCTCAAGATTTGGCAAATACACCTACAAATGTAAAAGGTACAGTATGAAAAAACACATTAATCGGGGTGCTCACAACTGAAAATTCGTAATTTGAAAACATGAGACAAAGACAAGACAGCCCTCAAAGATCTGTAAATACCAAATAAAACAAATTAAACACAAATATTTAAGTTGATGCAAAACTAACTTCAGTTTTTGCATTATTGAAATTTGTCATATGATATCAGAATACATTCTCAATAAATATAGTTATGTTAAACATCATTTTAATGCATATTTCTCAGTTTATGTTTCTTTGCTAATGACATTACTTGCTATTTATTTTATGCTTCTTTAAACTATGGAAATGATGTTACACAAAAAACAAATCCAAGCGAGTTTCTTATTTGAGTTCAAAATGGGTTGCAAAGCAGTGGAGACAACTCACAATATCAACAACCCATTTGACCTAGGAACTGCTAAAGAACGTATAGCACAGTAGTGGTCAAGAAGTTTTGCAAAGGAGACAAGAGCCTTGAAGATTAGGCCATAGAGACTGGCCACAGAAGTTGATAACTACAAACTGGGAGCAGTCATCAAAGCTAACCCTCTTACAACTACACAAGAAGTTAGGGAAGAGCTCAACATCGACCATTCCACAGTTGTTTGGCATTTGAAACAAACTGGGAAAGGTGAAAAAGCTCAAAAATGGGTTCCTCATGAGTTGATCAAAAATCAAAAATATTGTTCTGAAGTGTCATCTTCTCTTATTCTATCCAATAGCAGTGAACCATTTCTCAGTCAAATTGGGATGTGTGACAAAATGTGGATTGCATACAACTGGTGATGACCAGCTCAGTGGTTGAACTAGGAGCTCCAAAGCACTTCCAAAAGCCAAACTTGCATCAAAAAACTGTGATCACTGCTTGGTGGTCTGCTGCCTGTCTGATATACTACAGTTTTCTGAATCCCAGTGAAACCATTACATCTGAGAAATATGCTCAGTAAATCGATGAGAGGCACTGAAAACTGCAATGTCTGCAGTACTGATCAACAGAAAGGGCCCAATTCTTCTCCATGACAATGCTCAACTGCACATCACATTACCAACACTTCAAAATTGAACAAATTGGTCTATGAAGTTTGCTTCATCTGCCATATGCAGATGACCCCTCACCAACTGACTACCACTTCTTCAAGCACCTTGATAACTTTTGGCAGGGAAAGTGCTTCCACAACTCATAGGAGGCAGACAATGCTTTCCAAGAGTTCATCAAATCCTAAAGCACAGATTTTTATGCTACAAGAATAAACAAACATATTTCTAATTGGCAAAAATGTGTTGAGTGTTTTGTTGTTGTTGTTGTTCAGGTGTTCAGTGGTGACTGACTCTTTGAGGCCCTTTGGACTGAAGCACACCAAGCTTCCCTGACCTTCACCATCTCCCGGAGCTTGCTCCAATGCATGTCCACTGAGCTGGTGATGCCATCCAACCATCTTGTCCTCTGTCATCCCCTTCTCCTCTTCCCTTCAATCTCTTCCAGCATCAGGATCTTTTCTAATGAGTCATCTCTTCATATCAGGTGGTCAAAGAATTGGAGCATCAGCTTCAGCATCAGTCCTTCTAATGAATATTCAGGACTGATTTCCTTTAGGATTGACTGATTTGACTCTCAAGAGTCTTCTCCTACATCACAGTTCAGAAGCATAAATTCTTTGGCACTCAACTTCTTTATGGTCTAACTTTCACATCCATAGATGACTCCTGGAAAAACCATAGCTTTGATGATACAAAGCTTTATTGGCAAAGTGATATCACTGGTTTTTAATATGCTGTCTAGGTTCATCATAGCTTTTCTTCCAAGTAGAAAATGTTTTTTATTTGCATGGCTGCAGTCATCATCCAATGATTTTTGGAGCCCAAGAAAATAAAGTCTGTCACTGTTTCCACTGTTTCGCCATCTATTTACCATGAAGTGATGGGACCAGATGTCATGATCTTAGTTTTTCGAATGTTGAGTTTTAAGCCAATTTTTTCTCTCTCCTTTTTCACATTCATCAAGAGGCTCTTTAGTTCCTATTTGCTTTCTGCCATTAGGATGGTGTCATCTGCATATCTGAGGTTGTTGATATTTCTCTTGGAAATCTTGATTCTAGCTTTTGCTTCATCCAGCCTGGTATTTCACATGATGTACACTGCATATAAGTTAAATAAGCAGGGTGACAGTATACAGCCTTGATGTACTCTTTTCCAAATTTTGAACCTGTCCACTGTTCCATGTCCTATTTTAACGGTTGTTTCCTGACCTGCATGCAGGTTTCTAAGGAGGCAGATCAGGTGTTCTTGTATTTCCATCTATTGAAGAATTTTCCACAGTTAGTTGTGATTCATATAGTCAAAGGCTTTGGTGTAGTCAATGAAGCAGAAGTAGATGCTTTTCTGGAATTCTTTTCCTATTTTTGTGATCCAACAGATGTTGGCAATTTGATCTCTGTTTCCTCTGCCTTTTCTAAATCCAGCTTGAATATCTGGAAATTCTCGGTTCACGTACTGTTGAACTTGGAGAATTTTGAGCATTACTTTGGTACTGTGTGAAATGAATACAATTGTGTGATAGTTTGAACATTCCTTGGCATTGTCCTTCTTTGAGATTGGAATGAAAACTGACTTTTTCCAGTCCTGTGGCCACTGCTTAGTTTTCCTAATTTGCTGGCATATTGAGGGCAGTACTTTAACAGCATTATCTTTTGGATTTGAAATAACTCAACTGTAATTCCATCACCTCCACTACCTTTGTCTGTAGTGATGCTTTCTAAGGTGCATTTGACTTTGCACTCCAGGATGTCTGGCTCTAGGTTAGTGATTACACCACCGTGGCTACCTGGGTCATTAAGATCTTTTTTGCCAAGTTCTGTGTATTCTTGCCACCTCTTCTTAATATCTTCTGCTTCTGTTAGGTCCATACCATTTCTGTTCTTTATTGAGTCCATCTTTGCATGAAATGTTCCTTTGGTATCTCTAAGTATCTTGAGGAGATCTCTAGTCTTTCCCATTCTATTGTTTTCCTCTATTTCTTTGCATTGATCACTGAGGAAGGCTTTCTTATCTCTCTGTGCTCTTCTTTGAAACTCTGCATTCAGATTGGTATATCTTTTCTTTTCTCCTTTGTCTTTCACTTCTCTTCTTTTCTCAGCTATTTGTAAGGCCGCCTCAGACAACCATTTTGCCTTTTTGCATTTCTTTTTCTTTGGGATGTTTTTGATCACCACCTCCTGTATAATGTCACAATCCTTTGTCCATAGTTCTTCAGGCACTCTATCATATCTAATTCATTGAATCTATTTGCCAATTCTACTGTATAATCATAAGGCATTTGATTTAGATCACACCTGAATGGTTTAGTGGTTTTCCCTACTTTCTTCAATTTAAGTCTGAATTTTGCAATAAGGAGTTAATGGTCTGAGCCACAATAAGCTCCCAGCCTTGTTTTTGCTGACTGTATAGAGCTTCTCCATCTTTGGCTGCAAAGATGTTGACTGTAATGGTCCCTAATTTTAATTAATAAAGATGTGTTTGAGCCTATTTATAATGATTTCAAATTCGTGGTCTGAAACCAAAAGTACATTTGCACCAAACTAATACAAGTCAATGATTCTCACAAGGTCCTGAAATTCATCAGCGGCAAACTTGAATCTTGCTCTGCTAAAAAAATTCTAAAAAGTATTCCAGTGAAAGAGGCACCAAGAGCTAAATTATTTTTTTCTTTCAAAACTCAGCTTCACAATTATTTACATGTTTCATAATGGAAAACAATTAAGCAACACTGATATTCCAAATCTTGACTGAACTAAAACACTATCTTATTACTATGTGGGAATGAGAGAAAGATTTGTGTCATATAAAATGTATACATTTTTCTTAGATAGGTTTCAAGGTGATTATTTATGATAGATGACATATGTTAACAACAAAAAAACTGGCAGAGTTTTGGTAACCTTTGCCAGAGTACATTTTCTAGACACTTCTTGCCAAATAGTATCAGACAAAAAAAATTTTAAGTTGCCTCCATTAGTCTCTGTAACATCCCAGTCCCACACAGGAAGCAAGTATTTTTTTCATTAGGACTGGACACCTTCCAAACATAAAAATGAAAGAATAGAATGCAAATCACAGTGGGAATCATCCAAGAGCTCAGAAGACACACCAATTCTCTATAGCCAAGACATGTGTATGAACAGGCTACCCAAGATGGCTGTTCTCTTGCTTTCTTTACATCTCCTGCTTGACCTAGTGCCTGCTTCACCTACACCTACTCACATGACTGACCTTTCTACACACTTGCCCCAGAGCCTGCTGCTGCTGCTGCTGCTGCTAAGTTGCTTCAGTTGTGTCCGACTCTGTGCGACCCCATAGACACCAGACCACAAGGCTCCCCTGTCCCTAGGATTCTCCAGGCAAGAACACTGGAGTGGGTTGCCATTTCCTTCTCCAATGCATGAAAGTGAAGTTGCTCAGTCATGTCCAACTCTTAGTGATCCCATGGACTGCAGCCCACCGGGCTCCTCTGTCCATGGGATTTTCCAGATGAGAGTACTGGAGTGGGGTGCCATTGCCTTCTCCAGCCCCAGAGCCTAGCTAATGACTATTCTAGGTTTATTTAGATCAGAACCCTCTACTATTCTTATTAAAGGAGGGGGGAAGAGCATGACCCTAGTAAGAGAAGAGCCAATCTGATGTCAATTCCCCCATAACTAATAATCTTCCTTCCCCAACTATGTCCCCACTCGGAGCACGACTGCTGCTATGTCCTGCCCTGCTGCCCACCACACACAGTGGGGTGCTGGTTAGGTCCTTGCTTCAGACATGGAAGCTCGCCCTAATCATTAAACCAGTTGTGTCTCTGCTGTTGACTCCACACTCCTTCTTCAGTCTATCTGGGCAAGCACAGGCCTAGCAGGCAGGCAGGATGCAGCCCAACAATCCCCCTCACTTTCCTCACTTTCACTTGAAAGTGAAAGTGTTAGTCACTCAGTCGTGACTGACTCTGTGACCTCATGGACTATAGCTTGCCAACTTCCTCTTTCCATGGAAGCCTCCAGGTAAGAATACTGGAGTGGGTTGCCATTTCCTACTTCTAGGGATTTAACCCAGGTCTCCTGCACTGTGGGCAGATTATCTACCATCAAAGCCACCAGTGAAGCCCAACCTTGTTAACCCCTCAGTCTGCTTCTCCACTTTAAACACAGAGCCCTAGGGACTCAGCCTCAGTCTCATCTCACAGGGTTTACAATTCCTCCAGGGAAGCGAGTGGCTAGGTCCAGGGCCCCAGTGACCATAGACAGGATTCCACGCAGGTACTTTGGGAGCCTAAGCTCCTCAGAGAGCAAATCTGAGAAATATGGACCAGAGCTCAGCCTGCTGAGTGAGGTCACGTGGAGAGTCTGGAGGCAGCAGACTGCAGCTCAGTCCCTCTCACGAGCCTAACGACATTGCACAAGTGACTAAACCTCAGTTTCTTTATCTCAGAATAAGGTCAGTGACAACTCATCCACACACTCTGAGAAATCAAACCACCAATCCGCTCAGTAAATGTCAGCTCCCTTCTCCATTCCTCCCTAACCACAAGCGGTCATGTGCTTTGGACTTAGGAAGAAAAGCCCCCAAAGGATACTTTGGGCTTTTTTCCTTAGTAGTTTTTTTTTTTTTTTAATTGTATACAGTATAGTTGATTAACAATGTGTTAGCTTCAGGTATACAGTAAAGTGATTCAGTTTATACCCACACATGTATCTATTCTTTTTCAAATACTTCCCCCTTATGTTATTGTAGAGTATTAAGCAGTGTTCCCTGCTATAGAGAATACAGTGGGTTCTTCTTGAGTATGTATTTTAAATATAATAGTGTGTACACATCAATCCAAAACTCAGAAGGGGACACTCTGGACACTGGATCTATGATCAGAAGCAAGAGACCGGGGTGTTAACACATATACCTCATTATGTCAAAAAGAACTCATTTTTTTCCTTTTGACATGTCTGAGTTCAATATTTGTACCTAAGACCTCTGACTGAGTAAATCTCTCTTCAGACTTAGTACTAAAGATTTTAAAAGTGGAATTGCTTCTCCTTAATATAAAAGTACCTGCCAACAGTCCCTGAAAGTGGATTTAATCAAATCTAGTGGGTTGCTCTGTCCAAGGTAGTGTGCGTGCTTAGTCACTTCAGTCATATCAGACTTTGCAACTGCATGATCTATAGCCCACTAGACTCCACTATCCATGGGAGTCTCCAGGCAAGAATATTGGATGGATTGGCATGCCCTCCTCCAGGATATTCCCGACCCCGACAAAGGGGTAGAACCTGAGTCTCCTGAGTCTCTTGCATTGTAGGCAGATTATTTAAGACTGAACCACTAGGAAGCCCATATCCAAGGCAGACCAACTCAAAAGTTGTAAAGTGGTTTCTTCCATTTTACATGGTAATATTCCATCATGGTTGAAGTAATACAAATCATTACAATGAAGTTATCAGTTGATGGCCTTGAATTTTTCCCAAATAATGCATTTTTATCCAAATCTCTAGGAAAATTATCATGATGCCAGGAGGGCAGGGGTGGGGATGCCCTGTCATAGCACTAACATGTGTCACTGAAACCATGACAAGCCACTAGGCACTTCTCCATGGGAAAATTCACCAAATCATGATCAGGAGAGGGTGGGAAAAGGAGGACAAGATCAGAGAGCTGGAGGCCCTGCCACATGGCAGTTGCCTTGCTCTCTTGTGTTCTGAAACAATCAATGCCACTTTACACTTTTTTTATTGTGGTAAAATATAACATGAGTTTAAGATTGCCGGGAGAAATATCAATAACCTCAGATATGCAGATGACACCACCCTTATGGCAGAAAGTGAAGAGGAGCTAAAAAGCCTCTTGATGAGAGTGAAAGAGGAGAGTGAAAAAGTTGGCTTCATCACAGCACTGTTTATAATAGCCAGGACATGGAAGCAACCTAGATGTCCATCAGCAGATGAATGGATAAGAAAGCCGTGGTACATATACACAATGGAGTATTACTCAGCCATTAAAAAGAATACATTTGAATCAGTTCTAATGAGGTGGATGACGCTGGAGCCGATTATACAGAGTGAAGTAACCCAGAAAGAAAAACACCAATATAGTATACTTACACATATATATGGAATTTAGAAAGATGGTAATGATAAACCTGTATGCAAGACAGCAAAAGAGACACAGACATATAGAACAGCCTTTTGGACTCTGTGGGAGAGGGAGAGGGTGGGATGATTTGGCAGAGTGGTAGTGTAACAAGTATGATATCATAAGTGAAATGAATTGCCTGTCTAGGTTCGATGCAGGATGCAGGATGCTTGGGACTGATGCATGGAAATAATCCAGAGAGAAGGTGTGGGGCGGAAGGGGGGAGGTGGGGGTCGGGATTGGGAGTTCATGTACACTAGTGGCTGATTCATGTCAATGTATAGCAAAACGAATACAGTATTGTAAAGCAAAACAAACTAAAAAATAAAAAATAAAAGCTCAACATTCAGAAAACGAAGATCATGGTATCTGGTCCCATCACTTCATGGGAAATAGATGGGGAAACAGTGGAAACAGTGTCAGACTTTATTTTGGGGAGCTCCAAAATTACTGCAGATGGTGACTGTAGCCATGAAATTAAAAGACACTTACTCCTTGGTAGAAAAGTTATGACCAACCTAGATAGTATATTCAAAAGCAGAGACATTACTTTGCCCACTAAGGTCCGTCTAGTAAAGGCTATGGTTTTCCTGTGGTCATGTTTGGATGTGAGAGTTGGACTGTGAAGAAGGCTGAGTGCCAAAGAATTGATGTTTTTGAACTGTGGTGTTGGAGAAGACTCTTGAGAGTCCCTTGGACTGCAAGGAGATCCAACCAGTCCATTCTGAAGATTGGCCCTGGGATTTCTTTGGAAGGAATGATGCTAAAGCTGAAACTCTAGTACTTTGGCCACCTGATGCGAAGAGTTGACTCATTGGAAAAAACCCTGATGCTGGGAAGGATTAGGGGCAGGAGGAGAAGGGGACGACTGAGGATGAGATGGCTGGATGGCATCATGGACTCGATGGACGTGAGTTTGAGTGAACTCCAGGAGTTGGTGATGGACAGGGAGGCCTGGCGTGCTGCGATTCATGGGGTCACAAAGAGTCGGACACGACTGAGCGACTGTACTGAACTGAACTGATAACATGGAGTTTACCATTTTTAGGTATGTGGTTCAGTGGTCTTAAGTACATCCACATGATTGTGTAGTCGTTACCATCATCCATCGGCAGAGCTCTTTCATCACCCCAACACTAAGCACAAGTTACACACAGACGTTGGTGGAAGCTGAACCACCACAGTGGATGTGGAATCCCAGCTCTTTGTGTCCAGAGCTCAGAGTTCTTCACACATTTCCCTCTCACAACTGCTGACTCTGTTGAAGTCTCTTCACTTTACTAATCTGGACCTGCTGTATGTCAATCATGTTGCCCCAAAATTAAACACGTTAACATAACATGTTAGCCATCAGTAAGGTAGTCATTAGTACTTAGAATTTGGTGACAGACTTTAAAGAAATAATTAAGTTACCCTTAGTTAGGTTGGGGCTGATGCACTCTGACTGGTGTCCTTAGAAAGAGAAAACTAAGACATAAGCACAGAGACTCGAGGATAGAGATGAACAGAGGAAAGACCATATGAGGACACAGAAAGGAGGATTCCATCAGGAGCCAAGGACAGAGGTCTCAGAAGAAACTGAACCTGCCCACAACACCTTGAGCCTGAGCATCCAGCCTCGAGAACTGTGAGAAAATTAATTCCCATTGTTTAAACCCTCCCACACTCCATCCATGACAGCATGCTACAGACCAGGCATTTGTGTCCTTAATACAGAGGAACCTAATCCCCACTGTGAAGGTCCTGGAAATGGGACAGTTGGGAGGTGACCAGGTCATGAGGGTGAAGCCTGCATGAATGGGATTAGTGTCCTTATAAAAGGGACTACACAGCTCCCTCACCCCTTCCCCACCTGAGGACACAGGAATCGTGCCCTCACCAGACGCTGAATCTGTCAGCACCCTGAACTTGGACTTTCCCAGCCTCCAGAATGAAGATAAATAAACTGTTACTTCTAAGGTGCTTAGGGTCTGGTATCCTGTGAGAGCAGCCTGGATGGACACAGCCTCAGCAAACTAACACAGGACCTGAGAGTGAGAATTTCCAAACAGCTTCTCTCTGGCAAACAACTCACCCTCTAAGGCAAGGACGTGTCTGCTGTTCTCCTCAAAGCCCTGCTTCCTCCTCCCTCCACACCTGTGTTTCTACTCTTCCTTCAGCAAAAGAACTGGGTCCTCTTCTCAGCCTCCACACACCTGCCCAGCCTGCAGGCCCCCAGGGCACTTCCTGCCCAGCACCAGGGACAAGGAGCTTTCCAACTTCAGTGAAAGTCTACACCTGCCACTTCTGCTTTCATTTAGCATTTTTTATCCTGCATCAAAACCCTCTAAACTTTGACTCTGCTGACCTATTCCCAGGCATCCCTCTTAACAAGCTCCACGTAGAGACAGGTTCTCAGAGGCAGGAATGAGAGTTGGGCATCCTAGTCTCCCTTATTCTACCCAGTGGGAGTCCTTCCCCTCTCCTGGCTGATCGTCCTCCTTGTAAACTAAGAGGTTTTGTGCAGGGACATCTGTAAGGGCATCAATCTCAGTATACACAGCAGGACATTAATAAGTGCAACTGGAAGGCTTGTTGGCTTTAACGAGATGAACAACAGCAAGGGAATTAACGATGAGGGAGATGTTGAGGATGTTTGGGGAAAAATACAAGCTCGCAAAGCTTTCAAAAAGGCCAGTCTAGACTCCATAAGAGGCCTTAGTCAGTGTGTGTTAAGGACACATTTTACATAGAAAAGCATCAGACTTGTTTTACATTAATCACTGTGTGGCCAGCCAAGAGCCACTAACAACAAGTTCTAAATTCCAGAAACAGGAATGAGAGTTAAGACTTGAGCCAGATTATAGACCTGTCTTAAGTCTTTTTAAAATTTTTAAACCTTTTAAAAATTCATTCATTCAATCTTTTTAAAATTCAAGTTGACCCCACATTGTGGATTTAAATATTAATTCTAGTAAGCATCCATGAAGCAATGTGAAATGATTGAAAAAACATTCAGGTGTGGAATAAATCATTCTCAAATTCTATTAAGATTTTATTAAGTCTAGACTTAATAAAGATTTTATTTCCAAACTGAGAATAATAAGCATAAACCAATAAGGTCTTTCCATGGAAGCCCTATGTTAGTACTGAAAACTTCACTTCTAATGTGCCTTTAACAAATAATGGAGGGAAAGAACCAGCAGTCAAGTACCAGGTTACCAAGTCCTACTCTCTGATTTAACAAGTGTACATCATCCTTCTTCTTCCTGGGGTCTGGGTCCATCCACGGTATCTGTTGTCAACTGCAGGTCACAGGGGTAAAGCTCCCATCTATCCCTCACTCCCTAAAGCACAGACCCTACTGTCCTCCATACACTAGAAGCACCTTCTGTATGTTCCTGTCCTAACTTCATCATGATGCAAGATTTCTCTACATGGCTCTTCTGTGGAGGGAAGGGAGAGGAGAGAGGAACACAAGGGCAGAGTGAGCTGAGTCTCCTGAAGCACAAAGTCTTTCCTGAGCTCTCTTCTCTGACCTCTACAGGATTCTTGGAAAGAAGAAATGACAGAAAACAGGAGCAAACTCACTGTTCGAACAAGTGCCTGCTGACTTCTGCATCCACTGCGCTGAGCGGATCGTCTAGGAGGTAGATGTCTGCATCCTGATACACGGCTCTAGGAAACATAGAGAGACATCAGGAGAGGACACTTCACACTCCCTGGGTCTCATCTCTGAATCATGATGGCATCCAACAACTCCAGGTTCATTCCAGGAGCCCAGGGAAAGGACTAAGACCCAGCTTCACACAGTCACACCTGGTGAGTGGGATCTGTGTGCTCACATTCACTAGGAGCCACGGAGAAGGAGGGGCAGGATGGCAACCTAAACCCCATTTACCTTGCAAGGTTGATCCGGGCTTTCTGCCCTCCACTCAGTGTGGTTCCTCTGTCTCCTATCTCAGTTAGATCTCTATCCTCAAAAGACTGTAAATCCTACACAGAGATAGAAAAGGGAGAAATGTAAAAGATTTAAAATGTGTTCTACTACCATCTTACACTTTTAGTATTAGTTCCTCATACAAGTATTTAATCAACATGCATGCATGCTCAGCTGCTAAGTTATATCTGACTCTTTTCTGCCCCAGGGACTGTAGCCAGTCAGGCTCCTCTGTCCATGGGATTTTCTGGGCAAGAATACTGGAGTGGGTTGCCATTTCCTTCTCCAGAAGATCTTTCCAACCCAGGGGCTGAATCTGTGTCTCTTGCATCTCCAGCACTGGCAGGAGAATTCTTTATCACCAAGTCACCTGGGAAGTCACAGCAGTGGGTATATATCATAGTGACTAAACTGTAACCATGAATATTAAACAAAATCTCTGTTTTTTAATTTGTTTTCATTCTGTCATTTTTCACAGCAGCTATACATTGGACCATTTTAACAAATATTTATTGAGGATTAGTGTATGACAGGCATTGCTGTGGGCAATGTGGGGGTCTTCAGTAATGGAGGAAACAACACTAGAAACACTACAGAGCAAACTGCTGAAATGATTAATGCTGGCTACACATGAAGCTCTGGCAGAGGAGGGCTGGACTCCAGAGTCGAACAAAAAGAGGCCCTGCCTTTCTTCACCGTTTTTCTTCTATTTGGAATTTCCCCTCCTCTCACAACCTGTCAATATCCTCACCATCCTTCCAGGCTCAGCCCACACACACTCTCCCATGGAACCATCCTGGACTCGTCTCTTCCTGCTGGGTTCCTAAGGCTCTGTTTACATCTCTCATTTCTCTTAAAGGACCCGTCTGACTATGCTCCATCATCTGTATATGTGCACACAGCTTCTCTCAGCTCCTGGGGGTAAGATCTGTGCACCAAGCTCTGTGTTGGACCCTGAGGCTGATTATTTCTAATTCTCACAACGAGCTGCACAGTAAGTGCAGGGGGCCGACCTTGTGTGGGTTCAAACAGTGGTGAAGGAGATTTCTCAGTGAGATCATCAACAACATGTAAACACAGACTCGGCTTCCGAGGTAGCACTAATGGTAAAGAATCCACCTGACAATGCAGGAGACACAGAGACATGAGTTCAATACCTGGGTCGGGAAAGTCCCCTGGAAGAGGGCATGGCAACCGGCTCCAATATCTTTGCCTGAAGAATCTCATGGACAGAGGAGTCTGGTGGGCTGCAGTCCACGGGGTCACAAAGAGTCAGGCATGACTAAAGCGACTTAGCACACATACATGTCACTCCTAGAGCACAATATACGTGATGCCCTTGGAGTCATGCAGAGAAGGTGCCCAAGTGTGGAAGTGTGGGATGAAATGTTTCCAAATAAACTAATCTGAGGTCTAGAATCTGCTTCAGAATAATCTGGGGTGGGGGTGGGGCTGGCAAGGGGTAGGGGTAGAGATGCAGCAAGACTGGCCACCAGCTGATTCTGGCTGAAGCTGGGAGTGGGTACCTGAGGGTTCATTACCTATGTTTTCTAATTTTGCAAATTTTTGTAATTTTCCATTTAAAAAGTTAAAAGGGAATGAAATTTAACAGAATGAAACAACCTTCCCCTCCAGAAAAGGTATTTTGTATTATTATCCCATAAGGATTAAAACAGCAGCATATAGATATATGCCTGCTTATTTACTCATAAAATCAGCTTATAATACTAAGCAACATTCAAAAATCTTTCCATTTTTTAAAAAGAAAAGAATTTAAACCTTGAAATTTAAACCAACACTATCATTATTTGAAATTTGAGTATATGCAGCTCAAAGTCATTACTTACCTCTTCCAAAGCACAAGCCCTAATAACTTCTTCATATCGCTCTTTTTCATATTTCTTCCCAAATAAAATGTTACTCCTCACAGTTCCTGAGAACACCCAGGGCTGCTGAGAAACATACGCGATCCTCCCGTGCACGCTGACCTGCCCCTGGCTCGGGGGCAGCTCCCCCAGCACAGCGCTTAACAGTGATGACTGCAAGATAGGGCAACACACACGCGTGAACAGGGTGCACTCAGGACGGAGCACGCCCCGCAGCACAGCTGACCCCACCGGGTGCTTGATCAAGGATATTAGAACCAGATAAATGACAGCTCTGGCAGTTGGGACAAGAAAAACTGAAAATAACACTAATGGTCAAAGAAAACAATGACTGATAGGGAATATTAATAGTATAAACAATTTACCCAAGTATCCCCCAAATGAAGTTCTACTCAGCAAAGACTAATTAAGAATGTTAACATCCTTCTCTAGCACAGCAGCCAAGCAAGATGTGTATTTTCTGTATCTGATGCTTAATGCAGTTGCTTTTGCATCTGGCTATCCTTTACGTGACAAACACTTGTTCTTAAAAAGTTATGTGTGAATAGTGTATTCAAAGATGACTAATTGAAAGAACTCTGAAGTGAGTTTATCTGAGAGCAAAAGTCCATCATAGAGGAAATGAGCACACTTTCATGTGTTCATCCCACACTGATTTTTTAAAATAATTTTGTTTATTTTAGTTCTTTGATTTATTTTTTATGATCTTGTATTGTTTTCTGCCATACAATTTTAATTTTCTTTATTTTTGGTTGTGCTGGGTCTTCTTTCAGTATGCAGCTTCTAATTGGGGTGGCTTCCCTTATTGAAGAGCACAGACTCTAGTGGGCAGGCTTCAGCAGTTGCGGCCCATGGGCTCAGTAGATGCAGCTCCCAGCCTCTAGAACACAGGCCCAACAGTTACTGTGCTCAGGATTCGCTGCTTCACAGCATGTGGGATCTTCCCAGACTAGGGATCAAACCTGTGTCTGCTGCATTGGCAGGTGGATTCTTGTATCACTGAGCCACCAGGGAAGCCCACACCCCACATTAAATTTCTGTATTTTGTTGTTTCAGACCAAGTGTATGTGCACCTTTCCTTTCAGTCTTCAGCTTAACAAAACATGGCATGTGTGTATCCCACACCATCAGAGTGCTCACCACACTCAGCTAAAATAATTTGTCCACTTATCTGTCTCACCCTGGAACCTAGTTGCCTCTGAAAGGCAGAGATTTTGGGGTTTTGCTCACATCTGTGAGCTCCAGCACGTGGCTACACCTTTACTACACGTGCACTGATTGGATCAAGTCAAGTCACATGAGGAAATGCTCAAAGCTTCCTGAAAGAGCCTTCACAACCTCCAGACTTCCTGGAGGGGCTCCTGTGACAAAAAGAAGTCCCCATTGTCTCTGTCCATCCCAAACGGCTGTCACATAGATACTTTCCTGCACTGAGGCATCCAAATTCCTGACAATCAATTCCCAACTGAGCAACGTGAAACACAAAGAAGGAAAACACAGTGTGCATTTATCCTGATGTATTCAGCCATGAAACCTTCTTGCAAAACTAATGTTCCATGAAACACACCTAGAGAAACACTGTTTTATATACACTCAACTCAGACTGAGGCACACTCAGCTCTGGGCTCCACTGTGAGAATTTAACAGAGCCTGCAGCATTGCATCCGGAGAAGGCAATGGCAACCTACTCCAGTGTTCTGCCTGGAGAATCCCAGGGGCAGCAGAGCCTGGTGGGCTGCTGTCCATGGGGTCGCACAGAGTCTGACATCACTGAAGCGACTTAGCAGCAGCAGAAGCAGCAACAGCAGCAGCATTGCATCAAGTTGCTGCCAAAAGGCATCACAATTTACCTTTCCTGTTCCCACAGGTCCAATCACAGCTAACAATTCACCAGGTCTGACAGTAAATGAAAGGTCTTGTAGGGTTGGAGTTCCTGATTCCTGAAAATTAAAGTTAATAAAAATGTACCCATTTCAATAAAATAACATAAATTGTTTTAGAAAGTGGAAAAGATAACAATAGTTAACAAAATTGACATGCAAACATAACTCACATTTTTCCCTTTCCTATTTTAAGATACTATGTCCTGGAGGCCTCTTCATCCAATCTTATCTCTTTAGGGGTTTGAGGCAGCTTTAGGTGACTTTAGGAAGGCTCCTTCTTGTACTAGAAGGATGTTCATACAGCTAGAAGAATGTTCAAACTACTGTACAATTGTGCTCAGTTTACATCTTAGCAAGGTAATGTTCAAAATCCTTCAAGTATGCTTCAACAGTACCTGAACTGAGAATTTCCAAATATACAAGCTGGATTTAGAAAAGCCAGAGGAACCAAAGACCAAATTACCAACATTTGTTGGATCATAGGAAAAGGAAGGTGATTTCATAACAACATCTACTTCTGCTTCACAGACGATGTATGCTAAAGGCTTTGACTGTGTGGATCACAACAAACTGTAAAATATTCTTAAGGAGATGGGAATACCACACCACTTTACCTGTCTCCTGAGAAACCTTTATGAAATCAAGAAGCAACAGTTAGAAGCAGACATGGAACAATGGACTGATTCAAAATTGGGAAAGGAGTGAAACAACCTCAGATATGCAGATAACACTACCCTTATGGCAGAAAGCAAAGAGGAACTAAAGAGCCTCTGGCAGAGGGTAGAAGAGGAGAGTGAAAAAAGCTGGCTTAAAACTCAACATGAAAAAAATAAATGGCTCTGGTCCCACCACTTCATGGCAAATAGAAGGGAAAAAAGTAGAAACAGTGACAGA
Organism: Aepyceros melampus; assembly: GCA_006408695.1. Lineage (NCBI taxonomy): Eukaryota > Metazoa > Chordata > Mammalia > Artiodactyla > Bovidae > Aepyceros > Aepyceros melampus. Next base: position 105,573 of record SJXQ01003538.1, read on the forward strand.
TTTTATTTTCTTGGGCTCCAAAATCACTGCAGATGGCGACTGCAGCCATGAAATTCAAAGATGCTTGTTCCTTGGAAGAAAAGCAATGACAAACCTAGAGAGCATATTAAAAAGCAGAGACATCACTTTGCCAACAATTGTACATATAGTCAAAGTTATGGTTTTTCCAGTAGTCATGTATGGATGTGAGAGCTGGACCATAAAAAAGGCTGAGCACTGGAAAATTGATACTTTGGAACTGTAATGCTGGAGAACACTCTTAAGAGTCCCTTGGACTGCAAGGAGATCAAACCCTGAATATTGATTGGAAGGACTGATGCTGAAGCTGAAACTCCAATACTTTGGCCACCTGGTGCAAAGAACTGACTCACTTGAAAAGACTGATGCTAGGAAAGATTGAAGGCAGGAGGAGAAAGAAGCCACAGAGGATGAAATGGTTGGATGGCATCTCCGAGTCAACGAACATGAATTTGAGAAAATTCCAGAAGATAGTGAAGGACAGGGAAGCCTGGCATGCTGCAGCCCTTGGGGTCACAAAGAGTCGTAAATGACTTGGTGACTGAACAACAGTAGCAGCAGCATGACAACAAGACAGGGACTGAAGAAATTGATTATGACATCACGGCTCAGAGTGATAAAGCCTCAATTTTATACATGTTACCTGCATTTCTTGCCCTGACAAAACAGGGGCGACAACAACAACAAGCCATGGAGCTATGCTGTTTGTTGCATGTACAATCCAATTCGAGGGAGAAGGACAAAAATCACATCATTTCAGTCACAAGTCAGATTACGGCACAACCTGCTAAGTTCTAAGGTAGAGAGACTTAAGGGTGCATGAAGCTTTGTGTATACTGTTGAGAAAATTCCAAATAAGCTAGTATTTTTAAAAAAGAGTGCTTATGCGTGATTAGTAAAATGCCTGAAAGATTAAAAACACAAGGACTGGGTAAAAAGGTCTGGAAACCTCCTACATGAAAAGTTTCTCTGGAAATAATTAAACCGATTATGGAACAGTCACCTCTAAAGCAACAACAGTTACTCTGAATTGTCATAAAACTAGCCCCATATTTTTTAGGAATTATAAAAACTAGCAAGAAGAAGCTGGGTTTTAATATGTGAGAAACATTCATTTAAGCATATCTACTCCTTTATTCTTATCTGAACCTAGGGTTTCTATTTTACTATTTTATATTCAGTTATGAAAACAAAACAAAAAATGCCTGAAAGATTAAAAACACAAGGACTGGATAAAAAGGTCTGGAAAACCTCCTACATGAAAAGTTTCTCTGGAAATAACTAAACCGATTATGGAACAGTCACCTCTAAAGCAACAACAGTTACTCTGAATTGTCATAAAACTAGCCCCATATTTTTTAGGAATTACAAAAACTAGCAAGAAGAAGCTGGGTTTTAATATGTGAGAAACATTCATTTAAGCATATCTACTCCTTTATTCTTATCTGAACCTAGGGTTTCTATTTTACTATTTTATATTCAGTTATGAAAACAAAACAATAATCCACTCATAGATAATGACCCACGCCAGCTCCTCAGCCCCTACAGTTTTTCTGGGCCAGAGGAGTCCAAGCCCTGTTCAGGCTGCAGAGTTGGGCACTGCTCCGCCATGACCAGAAGGGGGCAGCACTTGACAGCCCAGGGGTTCTGGGGATCTGCCTCTCCCTTATTAGCATTCAGGGGATAATGATTTAACAGGGCTCAAAGGATAATGATTCAGCAAGGATCATCAGCTGAGTCCCCACTCTGCATCAAACATAGTTCAAAACACCTGCCTCATGAATCTGAAGGCTCCCATAAGGCTACTTATTTTAAAACTCAAAGCTGGTACTCTGGGACAACCCAGAGGGATGGGGTTGGGAAGGGGGTTTAGGATGGGGGACACATATACACCCGTGGCTGACTCATGTCGATGTTTATCGATGTTTGATGTGTTAAACCACCACAATATTGTAAAGTAATTAGCCTCTGAGTAAAATAAATTAATTTAAATAAATTTTTACAAGTAACAATATTCCATAAGATTTAATATTGTACTGTAAATTGTTTCTTTACCTTATAAAAAGTGTTTAAAAGTAAGAATTTAAGAATCAGAATTAAATAAATTTGGATGGGTTTACATTCCATCTCTACAAACAAACAAAAAAGACTGAGACAAAGTCCCACCATTTCATGAATGAGACCTGAGTCCCTGAGACCTTCCCCCACCAGCCCACCTGGCTCTTTAGGGAAGAAGGTTACAGAGCTCATGTCTATCTCCTGCCTCCCAATCCAGCAGAGGCTTCATTCAGACTCAGCTTCTCTCCAAAACTCCCAATGTATTTTCTCCTCCCCCTCCCAAAGTCTCTCTCTCTCTCTGCCCTCCTCTACCTCACCCATGACCTAACTTGACAGCCCCTAATTACTAATGACCCCAGGAAGGGACACATTCTTTTCATAGGCAAGACCAGGATGACAGAATAGGCTGTTCAGTACTCTAATGCAAATTGCACAGAAGTATCAGAACATGCTATTAATTTCTTTCAACAAAGAACAAAACAGTTCATTTTAAAATTCTGCACAGTTTCATACAAGAGAAATTAGGTAACATTAACATTCATATCAGTTCAGTTCAGTCACTCAGTCATGTCCGACTCTTTGTGAACCCATGGATCACAGCACACAAACCTCCTTGTCCATCACCAACTCCCAGAGTTTATCCATACTTATGCCCAATGAGTCGGTGATGCCATCCAGCCATCTCATCCACTGCCATCCCCTTCTCCTCCTGTCCTCATTCAATAAAATTAGAAATACCAAGGGAATATTTCATGCAAAGATGGGCTTGATAAAGGAAAGAAATGGTATGGACCTAACAGAAGCAGAAGATATTAAGAAGAGGTGGCAAGAATAGACAGAAGAACTGTACAAAGAAGAGCTTCACAACCCAAATAATCACAATGGTGTGATCACTCACCTAGAGCCAGACATCCTGGAATGTGAAGTCAGGTGGGCCTTAGAAAGCATCACTATGAACAAAGCTAGTGGAGGTGATAGAATTCCAGTTGAGCTATTTCAAATCATGAAAGATGATGCTGTGAAAGTGCTTAAAATTTGGGAAACTTAGTATTGGCCACAGGACTGGAAAAGGTCAGTTTTCATTCCAATCCCAAAGAAAAGAATGTCAAACTACCACACAATTGCACTCATCTCACACACTAGTAATGTTCAAAATTCTCCAAGCCAGGCTTCAGCAATATGTGAACCGTGAACTTCCAGATGTTGAAGCTGGTTTTAGAAAAGGCAGAGGAATCAGAGATCAAATTGCCAACATCCGCTGGATCATCAGAAAAGTAAGAGAGTTCCAGAAAAACATCTATTTCTGCTTTATTGACTATGCCAAAACCTTTGACGGTGTGGATCACTATAAACTGTGGAAAATTCTGAAAGAGATGGGAATACCAGACCACCTGATCTGCCTCTTGAGAAACCTGTATGCAGGTCAGGAAGCAACAGTTAGAACTGGACATGGAACAACAGACTGGTTCCAAATAGGAAAAGGAGTACATCAAGGTTGTATATTGTCATCCTGCTTATTTAACTTCCATGCAGAGTATATCATGAGAAACGCTGGGCTGGAAGAAGCACAAGCTAGAATCAAGATTGCTGGGAGAAATATCAATCACCTCAGATATGCAGATGACACCACCCTTAGGGCAGAAAGTGAAGAGGAGCTAAAAAGCCTCCTGAGGAAAGTGAAAGAGGAGAGTGAAAAAGTTGACTTAAAGCTCAACATTCAGAAAACGAAGATCATGGCATCTGGTCCCATCACTTCATGGGAAATAGATGGGGAAACAGTGGAAACAGTGTCAGATTTTATGTTTTGGGGCTCCAAAATCACTGCAGATGGTGACTGCAGCCATGAAATTAAAAGATGCTTACTCCTTGGAAGGAAAGTTATGACCAACCTAGATAGCATATTAAAAATCAGAGACATTACTTTGCCAACAAAGATCCGTCTAGTCAAGGCTATGGTTTTCCTAGTGGTCATGTATGGATGTGAGAGTTGGACTGTGAAGAAAGCTGAGCACCGAAGAATTGATGCTTTTGAACTGTGGTGTTGGAGAAGACTCTTGAGAGTCCCTTGGACTGCAAGAAGATCTGACCAGTCCATCTTAAAGGAGATCAGTCCTGAGTGTTCATTGGAGGACTGATGTTGAAGCTGAACCTCCAATACTTTGGCCACCTCATGCGAAGCACTCACATAGTGACCCTTATAATGAAATTTTAATGGTGCCTTCCATATATGCTTCAAGTGTATTATGATGAAAAATACCAAGCAGGAGTTAAATCTACTACATTAAAGTAGGAAAAGCTGTCAGGGCAGGTAAAGAACCCTGTGTGACGTTCCATGTACAAGAGATACTGGGATGTGATCCTATGTATTTGGGAACATACTACTGTTTCGATGGTGGATGTTGGAAATCACCAGATCTCCCTGTCAGCTTGCCACATAGTACAGTCCTTCAACTGAGAATCACTGGTGCTGACAATGCCCACATGCTATCTCCTCCTGTCCCCGCCAGCCACCAAAGTAGCCAGAATCATCCAGAAGCTCAGGATGGGGACGCTCCACCCTACCCCACAGCAAAGATCTGAATCATGGCCTCACTCAGTGTATAGTAAGAACATCATGGCAAAAAATGTACGCTGACTCCTCAAAGCCTCCGATCTATAGCGAGTGGTTATGTATTTGTTAGTTAACCCATTCAATACTGCAGTATTTTGTCTGTGTAATCCTTCAAATTCTAATTTAAGTACTTTATAACCATAAATAACCACAAAGTATATTGCCAAGTTTAAAAAGAGTTAAACCATTGATGCCCAAAATATTAGATTTGGGTTTTCAAGAAAAAAATGTATTTATGCTCTGTGTCTTTTGTTTAAGGTGATCCTATTGTATAACACAGGGAATTACATTTAATATTCTGTAATAAAACATAATGAAAAATAAACTGAAATTTAAAAAAATAATTTATGTACTTTTAGTTCAACATGTGCTTATACTTTGAAAGCTGTTTTGAAAATGAGGTAAACAGCAACATGTCAAATGCCACAGGCTGATTTTATACTTAATCACCATTCAGTGCAAACCTTATTCCTGATTCTGAGAATTTTAATAACATATTTTTAATAAATGGGCAAGTCACATAATATATGTAAAATCTAAAATTCTCCAATAAATCGATGTCACAGTTGTCTTTTAGCAGTCACAGTTTTGGAATGAGTTTCTTACCTTTTCCCAAAAAGCTGTAAAGTCTTGCACATCCACTATCATTTTGCCATCTGATGGCAGCTGAGGGTAGCGCTGTGATATCTCATCCAGTAACAGAAAGTTCTACAGAAAAAGGAAAAACATAGATTGTTTCTACTGCAAGAACAAAGCATAAGCAAAACAATTATTTCCTTGGAATTTGCAATAAAAAGTTTTATCTTGCCTATTATTTATTTTACCTATCATTTATATCTACCTATCATTTTACAACTGTATTTTATTAAGTCTTGTTTCACCTGAGAAATATTAAATAATATATAGTATGCAATATACTATTATTACAATCTATTATACATATAAGTATATAAAATAGTATAGCAATAATATCTTGTTCAGTCACCCAATCATGTTCAACTCTTTGGGACCCCATGGGCTGCAGCATGCCAGGCTTCCCTGTCCCTCGCTATCTTCTGAAGTTTGTCCAAGTTCATGTCCATCACATCGGTGATGCCATCCTCCCATCTCATCCTCTGAGACACTCTTATCCTTCTTCCTTCAATCTTTCCCAGCCTCAGAGACTTTTCCAATGAGTAGGCTGTCTGCCTCAGTTGACCAAAATACTGGAGCTTCAGCATCAGTACTTCCAATAAGTATTCAGGGTTGATTTCCTTTAAGATTGACTGGTTTAACCTCCTTGCTGTCCAAGACTCTCAGGAGTCTTCTCTAGTACTACAGTATATATACATAGAGCCTGTACACTCTGCTTTCCCCCTCATGTATGTCAAATCCACATCACTGCTTGTCAATAGCTATCATTTAAGTCATCACTCTAAAGTTTCTATGCCTTAAAAAATATTTCACAAGCATCTTTTCACAATCACTGTCTCTTCTCCTTAGTTAATGCCCTCTCTCCTCCACAGCAGAAAAAGTCACACCTCTCACTTGTTTTCTATACCACTTAGCAGCTAATTGATGAATTTAGCTGAATAAAACAAAGCCTAATGAACCAATGCAAAGCTGACAGACACATAAAAGAAAACTTCTTGCTTTGCAAATGCTAGACATAATTCAATGAGGAAAACTAGAGTGGTAGAGAAATTGAACAAACAACTTATACCACTCCCACTCCCCAAGGTCCCCAAAAACTGTAAGGGGAGAGACTTAAGAGAGACTGTAAGTCTCTGTGAGGCAGAGGCTGCTGGCTATCCTCAAAATCTGCTCTCTTTCTTCTGAGGTAGCAAACCCCAGATTTTAGCCAACACGTGGCAGCCTGGAAGGAGGCCCTCTGTTTCTAGATTCCTGAGCAGATAGGAGCAGCCACGTGACTAAATCCAGGTCAGTGGAGAGTGACAGCAACCAGGACCTTCCTCCACCCCACGGTCTGGGTCTTAGAGGCTGCCAGCAGGGTCAAAGTCACATCCAGTGGAGTAACATAAGAGAGGAAGAGTCTAGGTCCCAACCCCACAGAGGTTCACATTAGCCATGAGACTTATATACTGAAGCCCTAACCCCTGTTACCTCTAAACATGACATTATTTGGAAATAGGGTTGCTGTGGATGTAATCAATTAAGGTGAAACCACAGTGAAGTAGGGTGGGCCCTGAATCCAGTATGACTGGTGCCCTTGTGAGAGATGCAGAGACAGATATATATACCCAAAAAAACAGTTACCTGATGAGGGAGACAGAGGCAGGGGTGATGGCAGTCACAAACCAAGGAACACCAAGGTTTGCCTGTAACCATCAAAAGCTAACAGAAGCAAGAAAGGATGCTCCCTTATCAGATTCAGAGGGATCTTGACCATGCTAACACCTTGAATTCAGACTTCTAGCCTCCAGGACTGTGAAACAATACATTCCTGTGGTTTTAAGCCACCTGGTTTGTGGTACTTTCGAACCGCAGCCCCAGGAAACTCATACAGAGCCTTACAAGGATTCTTGCATGAGAGAAAAACAAATGACCTGTGTAAGAATCTTTAACATGGGTAGCTCTGGGTCCACAGGCAAACCAAATCCTAACCAACATGGGGCAACTGAAACAAGCATCTGAAGATGTTAGAGAAAGAAAATAACACACAGATAGTAATCTACCATGTTAAACATGGTAAGCCCCATTCAAGCCCTTGACACACCCCTCTATCATGCCCCACAGTCATAAATGTGATTGCAAACTTCTATTTCAAAACAAGAACTGGTAAAAACTGAACAGGAAAACTGTTGTGCAGGAAAAAAAGACAGGATCCTTGCATTTCTCTTTAAGACCAGCTGGTGGGAGATGTGATTCATTCGTTCTCTCCTCCTCTCATCCAAGTTCACTGAAAACCTAACACCAGGCACAGCAACTCCTATCCACTCCGAGCCCATGTCCAGGAGGAGGCAGGATGGACAGACGGCAGTTTGAGGACTCCTCTGCAGACTCTCAGCCACCACTGCCTGAGTTTTCTCCCCACACCTCTCCCATAGTCAGTTAGGTACCAGCTCTCTCCTGTTCTGACACAGCTTATCTCTGCAAATTCTCTTTTCCTCTTGAAACAACACAATTTCAAAATATCACTTGCTATTAGTTGTTTCAAATACTGATACATCTTTTTTTTTAATGATTCCTTCATCAGCCTTCCCCAATACCACCAAACCAACCCCAAAAGCACTCCCTCCTGACCTCCTTACAGCACCTCTGAGAGTGCCCACCACACTAAATAGCCTCCAGGAGCATCAGCACCTAAGTGCACACTCTCCAAGTGGCCTCTGCCTGGATACCCAGAGTACTAATCCCACCCACCCTTCCAGACCATCTCAAATGCTAATCCTCCAGGGAACCAGGTCAGGACATTCCAGATCAGCACCACCTTCCCTACCTTTGAATCCCCAGAGAAATATTACATCACTAAGAGGGGAGACACTCCATCATTCAAGCACTTTCACATTCCAACTCCAACTAAGACTTGCACAGAGTCTGCCCATTGTGGGTATGAGGTAAAAAAAGGAACAGATTGTAGGTCTAGTTCAAGTCAGTCCAACCATAACCTCAGATATGTTGATGGCAGAAGGCAAAGAACTAAAAAGCCTCTTGATGAAAGTGAAAGAGGAGAGTGAAAAAGTTGGCTTTAAGCAACATTCAGAAAACTAAGAACATGGCATCTGGTCCCATCACTTCATGGAAAATAGATGGGGAAACAGTGGAAACAGTGTCAGACTTTATTTTGAGGGGTTCCAAAATCACTGAAGATGGTGACTGCAGCCATGAAAATAAAAGACACTTGCTCCTTTGAAGAAAAGCTATGACCAACCTAGATAGTATATTAAAAAGCAGAGGCATTAATTTGCCAACAAAGGTCCATCTAGTCAGTTATGGTTTTTCCAGTAGTCATGTATGGATGTTAGAGTTGGACTATAAAGAAAGCTGAGCACCTAAGATTTGATGCTTTTGAACTTTGGTGTTGGAGAAGACTCTTGAGAGACCCTTGGACTGCAAGGAGATCCAACCAAGTTCATCCTAAAGAAAATCAGTCCTGAATATTCATTGGAAGGACTGATGCTAAAGCTGAAACTCTAATACTTTGACTACCTGATGCAAAGAATTGACTCATTTGAAAAGACCCTGATTCTGGGAAAGATTGAAGGCAGGAGGAGAAGGGGATAACAGAGGATGACATGGTTGGATGGCATCACTGACTCAAATGAACATGAGTTTGGGTAACCTGGGAGTTGGTGATGGACAGGGAGGCCTGGTGTGCTGCAGTCCATGGGGTCGCAAAGAGTCGGACACGACTGAACTGAACTAATTGATGACAAGGCTACAGCCTTACACACTCTGAGCTAATACAGCTGGAGCAACATTGTGAGGCAGGCTGGGACCTGGGATCCTTTAGTGGAGCACTTGCACCTGCACAAACGTCTCCTCCAGCAACAGAATACAAAGGAACTCTAAGGGACTAAAACTAACTGCACAGATGCATGAGCCAACTGCCATTTCTGAGATGCTGAGAGCAAAGGCAGGGCCCTGCATATGATCTTTACACACAGTACCTACTAGGAGGTGGGCGACCATCTAAGCCACCTCTGTGACCCACCCCCACTCTCACTCCATTCAGGGAATCAGTCTACTGTTCTCAGTGTGAACAAAGGCACCTGTTACTTGGTTTTCACTCCCTTGTGCTGCAGCATGAGCCTCAGTAAAGACTTGCTTGAATTTCTCTTCTGGCCCCTTATCAATTTATATTGATTAAAAAGTTCAAGGTCCCTGGTCAGTAATGTATATTATACATGTACGTTAAATGTACAGTTATGCATACATGTTATAAATCTTGTCTAGATAGAATCAAATTCCAATTTCAAATTCTAATTAAATGTATTACCAAGACATCACAAATTCAGTATTCAGTTTGTGCATGTTAGAATAGAAATTCCCACTTTCAAAAAAAAAAGATAGAAAAGAAAAATCATGCCTTAAGTGAGGAAGTAAATTCATCAAGCATTTGTCCACAAATCACAGGTCTGAGGGGGAAGACATCACAGTCTTCCAGGGCTTAAATGAGACTCCACTCAACACATGACCAGCTTGTAATGGTACCAGAAGTGCTGACTGCATTTTTCTCCAAGAGTCAGGCTGATGAAAAAGGTGAAACTAAATGGCCATTAGGGCCATGAAGTGCAGACTCAGAACAGGTCACACAAGAAAGTATCAACATCAGAACTGCAGTCAAAAAGACTGACATCTGAGTAGCTGGTAATGGAAAACCTAAGTAGCTTTGTGAACAATATAACCTCAGAGAAACTTTACTGGGTGCAAAAGTCACTGAAAACTTCTAGTGATTTGAAGTTAACACAAGATCTTTTCTAATTCTGTTAGTTGTTCAGTTCCAAGATCATTGTTCCCTTTCCTTGCTAAGAGAAAAATAGAGGGAATTCTTAGGCATATAAGATTGTGCTGCTGCTGCTGCTGCTAAGTCGCTTCAGTCGTGTCCGACTCTGTGCAACCCCACAGACGACAGCCCACAAGGCTCCCTCATCCCTGGGATTCTCCAGGCAAGAACACTGGAGTGGGTTGCCATTTCCTTCTCCAGTCATGAAAGTGAAAAGAGAAAGTGAAGTCGCTCAGTCATGTCTGACTCTTAGCGACCCCATGGACTGCAGCCCACCAGGCTCCTCCGTCCATGGGATTTTCCAGGCAAGAGTACTGGAGTGGGGTGCCATTGCCTTCTCCATATACGATTGTAATAAATCCTTATTTTCTGTACAGGGAAGAAAGGAAATTGAAAAGCATGGGTTAACAGCAAGACACAACACTATGAAGCCACATGTAGATCTGCCCCAAGGATATAAACAATCATCCCTCCAAGGTAGGCAGAGGTAGAAAGTTTTCTTCCAAGGGATCCCAGACATGATCTGAGTGAAAATCCTGGGAGATGACCATCGTGACAGAAACATGAGTCTACTGAGCCCCAGGCTGCAGGAGGCAGTGGGGCAGCAGGGCTCAACACCACACTGTGTTCCAAACTCTACGTGCCCACCACGCCTCCAAACCACCTATTTAAACCTCGTCCAGTTCTGACCACATGGTCAGTAAACTCAGCTGACCTTTTCTTCTATTCGTGTTGCCCTTTTCACCTTCTAACTGAGCATGAACACATTTAAGTGAGAGACAAAGTTAGGGAAAAAAGTGAACATCCAATCTGTTGATTATATTCAATAGCTACTACCAGTTTCAGTAAGAAAGGAGATTTAATCAGGCCAATGGGTGGTCAGTGAGGTGGGTCTTATAACAAATACCAGGTATTTGAAAAGCCTCTCAGAATTCAAAATCAAGTTCAGACTCTTCCGCTCCCCAAATCTGGTTTTCTTTTAGCATTCTATATTTCAATGAATCCAGAGATTTTGCAGCCCCCAAAACCCAAAGCAGCCTGAGATCCACCTCTCCCCTTCCACCTCCATACCCAACTCAAGACTTGCCTTGCTGCTGCTGTTGCTAAGTCACTTCAGTCATGTCTGACTCTGTGCAACCCCAGAGACAGCAGTCCACCAGTCTCCCCCATCCCTGGGATTCTCCAGGCAAGAACACTGGAGTGGGTTGCCATTTCCTTCTCCAAGAATTAAAGTGAAAAGTGAAAGTGAAGTTGCTCAGTCGTGTCTGACTCCTAGCGACTCCATGGACTCAGCCTACCAGGCTCCTCCATCCATGGGATTTTCCAGGCAAGAGTACTGGAGTGGGGTGCCATTGACTTCTCCAGACTTGCCTTGAGTAGCTCTCAAATCGGACCACGTCTCTATTTCACCCTAAATCAAACCACATCTTCCTGTCCCTGGACCATGTATTGCATTAGGATCCTAACGAATCTCCCCTGCCTCTGCTCTGGATCCCCACCCTACCACACTGCCCCATTCCTCAGGCTGCAGCCAGGCTGAGCTCTGAAATGATAAAAAACCTTCATGTTTCCTGTAGGGTCTTATACAGTCCCCTTCTAGGGTCTTCAGCATTTTCTACTCTGCAGCCTTAGACATTTTTGGTTCCCCTAAAGTATGGATCCCCCTCTTGTGCACTAAAAGCCTGTGTCACATCATCATCCCCAGGAAACCACAAAGCATCAGCCTCCCACCTCCCTCACCCCCACACACGGAATTCTCCAGGTAACTTCCTCAGCCTACCACCTATTTAAACCTCGTCCAGTTCTGACCACATGGTCAGTAAACTCAGCTGACCTTTTCTTCTATTCGTGTTGCCCTTTTCACCTTCTAACTGAGCATGAACACATTTAAGTGAGAGACAAAGTTAGGGAAAAAAGTGAACATCCAATCTGTTGATTATATTCAATAGCTACTACCAGTTTCAGTAAGAAAGGAGATTTAATCAGGCCAATGGGTGGTCAGTGAGGTGGGTCTTATAACAAATACCAGGTATTTGAAAAGCCTCTCAGAATTCAAAATCAAGTTCAGACTCTTCCGCTCCCCAAATCTGGTTTTCTTTTAGCATTCTATATTTCAATGAATCCAGAGATTTTGCAGCCCCCAAAACCCAAAGCAGCCTGAGATCCACCTCTCCCCTTCCACCTCCATACCCAACTCAAGACTTGCCTTGCTGCTGCTGTTGCTAAGTCACTTCAGTCATGTCTGACTCTGTGCAACCCCAGAGACAGCAGTCCACCAGTCTCCCCCATCCCTGGGATTCTCCAGGCAAGAACACTGGAGTGGGTTGCCATTTCCTTCTCCAATGAATTAAAGTGAAAAGTGAAAGTGAAGTTGCTCAGTCGTGTCTGACTCCTAGCGACTCCATGGACTCAGCCTACCAGGCTCCTCCATCCATGGGATTTTCCAGGCAAGAGTACTGGAGTGGGGTGCCATTGACTTCTCCAGACTTGCCTTGAGTAGCTCTCAAATCGGACCACGTCTCTATTTCACCCTAAATCAAACCACATCTTCCTGTCCCTGGACCATGTATTGCATTAGGATCCTAACGAATCTCCCCTGCCTCTGCTCTGGATCCCCACCCTACCACACTGCCCCATTCCTCAGGCTGCAGCCAGGCTGAGCTCTGAAATGATAAAAAACCTTCATGTTTCCTGTAGGGTCTTATACAGTCCCCTTCTAGGGTCTTCAGCATTTCTACTCTGCAGCCTTAGACATTTTTGGTTCCCCTAAAGTATGGATCCCCCTCTTGTGCACTAAAAGCCTGTGTCACATCATCATCCCCAGGAAACCACAAAGCATCAGCCTCCCACCTCCCTCACCCCCACACACGGAATTCTCCAGGTAACTTCCTCAGCCTTCCTGGGAAGCAGGAGCTCTAAGACTATACCAGTAACTCTGCCAAAGCACCCCGTGGCACCTTGGAGTTATCCTTCCAAGGACTAATGACACACAAACATGTCCACAGTGAGTTTCACTATTTGATTCTTTATTAAACCAACTCCACTTGATGACCATAAATTCTAAACAGGAAGAACCTTTCTGCATCTAGCCTGCCTTTAGTCTACACCAGGCTTCAGGTAGGTACTTAGTTATTTTGTGGAATAAATGATTGAATGAATGAATAAATTCCATATTTGCACCCCCCCAAAAAAAAAAAGTCTAGCATAAACCAAGACAGGTTTTCCTCTCAACTAATTTTAGTTTACATATGATCCTGACATCCTTTATACTTGCTGAAGCACATTTTGGCTTTAATTGCTTTTTTCTGAAACCTGGGCAATGTTTCCAAAACGGTGCTTATTTTCAGGTACACAAGAGCGTACCTTTACTAAAGGTATCTTTACTAAAGATATAGATATCCTGGGCAGCAGCTAAGGCCTAGTGAATCAGAATCTCCAAGGTGTGATCATATAGGTTTAAAAAGCATGCCAGGTGATTCTGATGAACTAGAGAACTAGATTTTTAAAGGATTATAGAAATCATATAGAGAGTAGAAACCATATAGAAATTATATAGAGATCAAAAAGAAAAAAAAAAATCACCAGTTACTTCAACCTACCCGGAAGCTATCTGCCACACTAACACCAATCCTCATCATTTTTATTCTCAGTCATTAATCCCTCCTTTACTGAAAATAATTACTGCTGACAAATCTCTAAATTCCCAAACTTCCTATAAGACATTCTGTGCATTTAAGGAAAAACTTAGGTTTGTGCCCAAATCAAAGATGTTTCCTTTATCATGACACAAAGCAGCCTGACAAAGTCAACCCTAGAAAATTCAAAGTTCTTGGCAATTCATTGTATTGCTGCACACATCTACAAAGAAAGGAATTTTAAGCCTCAGACACAATTCAGCAGCAGTTTGGTGTAAAAGAAACAGAAAGCCCTACCTAAAAATTTGAGCAAAATTCCCTGAAAACCTTCTGCAGGGTCCCTTTCATGTTACACTCTTTGGTGCATCACATAATCCATGAAGGAATCAGAGTTAGTGCTTTTCCCACTAAAAGCATGCTTTCTGGTTATGATGGGTGTGACGGTTAATTTTATGTCAACCTGGCTAAACTATAGTTTCCAGACACTTGCTTACACTCATCTAGTTATTACAGTGAAAGGGTTTTTAATGAGATCAACATTTAAATCAGTAGAGTCTGAGTAAAGCAGATTATCCTCCATAATGTGGGTGAGTCTCATCTAATTAGTCAATGTCCTTCAGAGAAAAAAGACTGACCAACACCAAAAAGGAGGGAATTCTGTCTCAAGATCGTCTTCAGTCTAGAGAGGCACTTTAGCATAAAGATTCATGATATTGATCTTTCATTTTGTGATGGTCAGCAAGACAGTCAAAATAACTTTGTTAACCAAGTAATACAGACTGTTTCTAATTATCTACAAACCCCAAGAGCCCAGCCCAGGAGCCAGACCAGCAGAGTCTACGTGAACACCAGGCTGTACAGGGCACACAGTTCCTCTCTTTAGACATCAGGTCCACCAAGTCCAGTCAGGCTGGTTTGAGATACACAGATGGACAGACATAACAAGGAGAAGACTTCCCTGGGCTGAGACAGCCCAAACACACACCAAAGCCCAATGCTGCAGGAAAGCCTAACCCGTCTGCTCCCTCCTCTGTGTTTCTAAAGCTTCTAGGGCAGGATGGGCCACCCTGGGCCTCTGTGGGGCCCCAGCCATTTCCTGTAACTGTTGTCTCAGTCAGTCCAGCATGTATTTGATGCTCGTATGTGGCCAGCATGGACAGGCACTGCCAGACACAGTCTGCTGTCACGGAGCTCAGAACACTCCCAGGGAGTCAGCATGACCCCACCCGACAGGGTGCTGGGAGGTGCGAGACCGGTTATGCACATACATGGAAGCCCCAGATCAGCATGAACAGAAGTGCTGGGAGAGGGTCACGGGGCTGCTGTAGGCTCAGCAGCATGTGCTTAAATCAAGGACAGAAGAGAAGGCAACACAGGAGGGCTCAACAGAGTGAGCCAAGATCCCAAAGTGGGGGTGAACGTGACAGGTCACATCAGAGATGACCCCTCCCCCTATCCAGCCAGAGCAAGGGTCATATGCTGGGAAACAAGAGCTTAAAATGTTGATTCTGCAAGAAACAGGGAATTTAAACTTAAGGAGAAATTCCACATACCTGAAAGTACTAAGACAATAATGTAATAATGTAACAAAGAAACTTTGGACAGAATCCTAGTTCTGTCATTTGATAATATTAACACAAACTGTATGAGGATGGGTGAGCTATTTCACCTGATATAGGAACCTGCTTCCTTATCTGTAAAGTGGGGACACTAAAGCTTACCCCATTCAACTGTAGTCAGGATGAAATGAGTGAGTGAATGAAAGTCGCTCAGTCATGTCCGACTCTTTGCAACCCCATGAACTGTAGCCCACCAGGCTCCTTTGTCCATGGGATTTTCCAGGCAAGAATACTGGAGTGGGTTGCCATTCCCTTCTCCAGGGGATCTTCCTGACCCGTGGATTGAACCTGGGTCTCTTGCTTTGTAGGCAGATTCTTTACAGCCTTAGCCACCAGGGAACCCAAGGATGAAATGAGATGATGTGTAAAGGCTTCAGGAGATCTCAGACCACATAACAAGCCCTAGCGACTTCACTTTCACTTTTCGCTTTCACACATTGGAGAAGGAAACGGCAACCCACTCCAGTGTTCTTGCCTGGAGAATCCCAGGGATGGCGGAGCCTGGTGGGCTGCCGTCTATGGGGTCGCACAGAGTCGGACACGATGAAGCGACTTAGCAGCAGCAGCAGCAGCAGCAGCAGCAGTTGAAGACAGGGGCTGTGTCAGCAGCATTAACAAAACCATAGTATAACAGCACATGTATGAAGCTTCCATCTGAACAGGCTACTGTGTCACTGAGGACCTCATTGTGGTCCAAAGATATTCCTATGTATCTTATTTCAAGATGTGAAAGTGTCATAAAAGAAATTCTATTGAATACATTGATCACCTCTTACCAGTATTGCTAGAAGCTCCCATCAGAAAGAATGATACACTCAGGAAACAAGAACTGACCCTGTATGACTGATCTATTTTATGGGTAATAGTTTTTTTTTATATAAATTTATTTTAATTGGAGGCTAATTACTTTACAATATTGTATTGGTTTTGCCATACATCAGCATGAATCCACCATGGGTATACACATGTTCCCCATCCTGAACCCCGCTCCCTCCTCCCTCCCTGTACCATCCCTCTGGGTCATCCCAGTGCACCAGCCCCATTGAACCTAGACTGATGATTTGTTTCATATATGATATTATACATGTTTCAATGCTATTCCCCCAAATCATCCCACCCTTGCCCTCTCGCACAGAGTCCAAAAGACTGTTCTATACATCTGTGTCTCTTTTGCTGTCTTGCATACAGGGTTATCATTACCATCTTTCTAAATTCCATATATATGCATTAGTATACTGTATTGGTGTTTTTCTTTCTGGCTTATTTCACTCTGTATAATAGGCTTTAGTTTCATCTACCTCATTAGAACTGATTCAAACAGTATAAAAAATGCATCATTAAAAAGTTCAGCTTTTATGACAAGACTCCAAAATAAAATACAATCACACCCAGAGACATCTAACTTTACTAGAGATATATTACTGTCCCATCCATCATTGTGGAAAAGTAGGAAAACAAAGTCCAGACACTCAAGCTCATGCCCAGGCTGCCTCACAGAACCAATTTATCTTCATTTTAGACAGAAACACTTCAGTGTCTATTGTGTGCCAGGCTCTTGTCTTGGTGTGTAAATTATTTGTCCCTGACTATTTAGGGACAGTTAGTTAAAAAAAAAGGATACTGTGGGTATGGTGGAAATCACAAGTTTGAGAGGAAGAGGGGAGTAGAGAAAGGCTTAGACAGTAGGTAAATAAAGGACAGGGACAAAAAGGCAGAGATCAGAAAACAATAAGAAAGCATCTGTGGAGGAAAGAACCGATTTTTAAACATAGAAAACTAAGTGAAGCTGAGGCTATTCTCCTGACCAAGAAGCAGGGAGGTTTCAGCAAGTTCCTCCCCTCCTGGCCCAGAGAGGTATCTGGTCATCCCAGGACTGAGCACAGTCTCTGCCTAGTTGTTCCAGATAACACAGGAGATGCACTCTGTTTGCTTCTCTTGCTATTAGGCATTTTAATCCTACTGCAGACATCACTGGTACATCATGAGCCCTGTGTCACTGCTATTTACACCCCTAAATGAGCAGTGGTATTATAATGTTTGCAACAGACTCTACCTAAGAAGAGAGGGGAGGACATACGATATTTTGGAATGACTGCCAGCTTTGGCACTGAGAGAGGTAAGTCACATCAAACCAAAACACGGTGATACCACATAAAAGGAAGCAATTTACAAAAATTCACCTATAACTAAAGAAAATTATTTGTCACCAAACCTTGATTCTTTGGATGCTGACAACGGCCTCTGACACCTTCTCAACGGCCATGGGGAAGTAGAGGATGCTCGTAAACCGCAGAGCCTCAAACAGCATCACCACCACAAATACTTGGCTGGCTGTGATCAGGTTGTCAAGGATATCATTGGCCATGAAGGTGACAAAAATCATGATTTTGCTTACAGCGAAAAATAATGTCAAATTCATGCCCCTAAAGAAGGAACTTCTCATAATCTTGAAAATTTCCTTCCTGGAAAACAAAGTAGGACATAGTATTTAAAACAAGCATCAACATCAAAGACATGGATTCAAGTGCCCTGTGTGAGTGGTCCCTTTTTAGGGAGTGGACACAAATTAAGATAAACTATCCCTCATACAAGGAAACGCTACACAGTGCCTACCCAGGAGTCTGCCCTGATCCAAGGACCACACACTTCATCACCACTTCACTCTCCCACTTAAAAAGAGGCTTAGTGTCACTCTTTTAGACATTGTGAGTCAAGCAGACCGAGTTTGAACATTCATTCAACAAGCGTCCGCAATTACAATCCTGTGCGAGGCTCCTCACTGATGACAGGAAGACACAGCCTGCCCCCTCCAGGAGCTTATGAACTATTGGAGGAAGAGAAAAAGATTGTCTCTTTTTCCCCAAAAATTGTGAGACACCAAGACATTAGACAGAGGAAGTCAGCACAGCCCCCACGAGGTACAGAGCCAAGGCATGTAACCCAGAGCAGAGGAGTCAGGGCAAGTCACATGGACATGGATCAACCCTGAGAAAATAAGCTAGAGTCAGTCAGAGCTGGTGGAGGCCAAAGATAAAGGAAAATGAGAGTATATCCCCAGCAGAGAGAAGGGCCCTAACAAAGGTACAAAGTGAGAGGTGACAGGGAGCTGCCAGAGAATTCCCAGCACCTTGTGCTGGAATATAAACACTACTCAGACAGTTAAATGCAAGATGGGGAAAACATCTACAAACACAAAGCAAAGCCCCCACCCCCACCAAAATAGTATTTTTATGGCTCTGTTTCAAATGAAGAATACTGATTCTTAAAGTTTGGCCAGATACATGTATATCCAATCTCTACAATCTCCCTATTTGTGCTCCATCAACAAAAATTCTAGTTTTAGTTTAAATATCACCTTCTCAGATACTAACATCGTACAGTCATTGCTTATTTTGGATTTGTGGTATAAAGAAATTTTTGAAATTACATTTCTATATAAGAGCATTATATATATATTGTTTTTTAATTAAATAAATTTAAATTTAAAAAAAAAAAAAGAAGAGCAGATTAAATGGTTGTCTCCACTATTCCACTTAACCCTTTTGCCATATGCGAGGGGTGGGTAGTATTTAAGTCCCCTTTCATATAAAACTTGGTACAATTTCTAAATCATTCTGTAAAAATAGGAAATAAACAAAAATATGGTGAGATATATACAAAAACTTACCTTCTCAAACTGGTAATAAGATCTATAAATGACTTTTCCCAAGCATACATTTTTATTGTTCTGATGCCAGTTATGATTTCACTTATGGTCTGAATCCTGTTGTCTGTGAGAGCTGCGGTCTTACTCCTGAGGGAACAGACGTGAGAGATGAAACTTAGTGATCACAACCCAACATCCCATAGCAGCAGCAGAGGGCACAGGGAAGGACCAGGGATCAATGATTCCCTACAGCTCTTTTGTGATAACAACACAGGCAGGTCCTACTCAAAGTGCAAATGGAGACAAAGAAACTATGAAGTCAACCTTTCAGCCTAATTCAGGGAGTAACTTGGAGAACTTGCAGCATCTGATAGGAAGACCTGAAATGAGTCAGATACAAACCCTTTGCCCAAGTACGTCCTCGTGCTTGGGCAGGGAAGGCAGAAAGGAATCTACCAGGAAGATAGTGTCTGTGCTGTAATAAAAAAGGAGTAAAGTGCTGGGCAGCAGATAAGATGGGGCTATTAAATCCACTGGGAAAAGAGAGCAAGTAAAGCTTCAGAGACCTCATAGCACGGGAACAGGGCCCCAGAGGATAAGGAACATCACTCCACAGCAAAGAGAGAAAAGGAAATTCCGAATAGAGAAAAATGCCACACATAAAGGCACATGCAGACAAATATATATAAAATAACTCAACTAGCTTCATACAGCACATCATCCCCCTCATCAACATCACCTGACAAGCTGGACAATAACCCATGTCCAACCCTCTGGGACCAGCTTCAAGTCTAACTCATCACCATTATGCTCTTCATCACCAGTCATTTTTCTATCATATATGCTGCTGGGACTGTGGGGCTATATAAAGATAATATTTAATTAAGATCAGCCTTGCCCTTGGGGTGCTTATAACTTAATGGAAACACTGAATTAAAAACAAGACAAGAACACACATGTTTAAAAATGCTGTAACACAGGCATAAACAAATATATGTAGCTAGAAAAAGGCCTATAAAATTACTACTACTGAATAATGTTTAAAAAACTTGGACATAGGTAAATTCTGCTAAAGGACACTCTACATATCCAGGTATAGCACCTTAGAAGTTAGCTGTGAGGAAAGAGCAAATGCCATAACCTTTTCTGCTTTGAAATCAGTGATCAGTTTAAGGCTGGAGCATTCACTGGCTAAGCCAGAAGGGTCTAAACTACATACATATCACCGATTTTTTAAACCAGTGTTTCTCTTACCAGAGTGATGAAAACAACTTCCAAATGCAGCTTTGCAAAAGCAGAATAACAACAAGAATTGCCATCCCAGCAAGACATGACATTCCTATTTCCATCCAGAGCAGGGCGGTCACGATGAGAGCCTGCAGTAGCCCCACCCACAGATAGGGCAAGAACATTGTTACCTTAAAAGAGAAAGACAAGTCTTCTTAGAATGATATAAAAGCAAAACTAGTAAGTACACAGTGTAGAAACAATCTGCTCTGAAGGAACAGACATGGACCTACACAGAAATGATCTCAGTTCAGTTCAGTTCAGTCGCTCAGTCGTGTCGAACTCTTTGCGACCCCATGAATCACAACACGCCAGGCCTCCCTGTCCATCACCATCTCCTGGAGTTCACCCAGACTCACATCCATCGAGTCAGTGATGCCATCCAGCCATCTCATCCTCGGTCGTCCCCTTCTCCTCCTGCCCCCAATCCCTCCCAACATCAGAGTCTTTTTCAATGAGTCAACTCTTCACATGAGGTGGCCAAAGTACTGGGCTGATCTCCATCAGAATGGACTGGTTGGATCTCCTTGCAGTCCAAGGGACTCTCAAGAATCTTCTCCAACACCACAGTTCAAAAGCATCAATTCTTTGGTGCTCAGCCTTCTTCACAGTCCAACTCTCACATCCATACATGACTACTGGAAAAACCATAGCCTTGACTAGATGGACCTTAGTTGGCAAAGTAATGTCTCTGCTTTTGAATATGCTATCTAGGTTGGTCTAACTTTTCTTCCAAGGAGTAAGCGTCTTTTAATTTCATGGCTGCAGTCACCATCTCAGTGGGTTTTAAACCTGCTAAAGCAGAAACCCAAGCATCCACCCCAGATGATGCTGTTCCGGGGCATCAAAGGGCCAACCTAAGGGACATCCAGGGAGAACCCGACCAGCAGCACTGAAGAAAGATGTTGATTTTTGTCTACACCACAGATGAGCTCAGGGCATCCCCCAAATCTCTATGCCCCAACATTTAGCGCCCATCTCTTCCCAGCATCCCAGGAAAGCTTATTTTATGGCATGCACCATGCTCTTCAGTAACTACTTGTGTATTTATCTCCCTGACAGGCTGTGGCTGCTCCAAGGAAGAAACTAAATCTTTTTTCAGCCATAAAAGTAAGTAGGAACCTTACTTCATGTTTCATGAATGAATAACTGAAAGAGAAGTAGTCTAGTACAAAAAAAGATCTAAGCAATAGCAATAACGCCCTGGGTAATACGATCTATTCTTAAGAGTAAAAAATACTGTGGTGGTGGGGGGGGGCAGCAGGGAGTAAGGTGGTGTCTGTCTGGGGACCACCCACTTGGTATGGTCCTTGAAGGCTCCTTATGCAGCAGGCACTGAAGAGGGCACATGGGAAAGAACAATCCCGGCCCACCAGGCCTTCGTCATCCAGAAGAAAAGAAAGACTGTTCAGCAACACCTGTGCCACGTGTCAAGAAGTGCCACTTCAGGAGAATCCCCAGAGACACTAACCAAGCTGGACAAGAACACTGGTGCTTACTTATTATTGTCATTATGCTGTAGGCAACCTCAGAAAAAAACAAAATTCCCATCCACAGGACAATACACATTATTACATCTAAGTTGCACACAGAGGAAATCAGAGTTGGATTAAGAGAACTCCCCAACAGAATGCTGGCTGACACCAAACCTGGACACCTGGCATCCCAATAAGCTGAATCCAATAAGGATGGGAAATGGAAGAGGTTCCCTCAGGAGCAGCTTACCTGATCAATCTTGTTCACTCATTGGACAGCAGATTGACTATCTGGCCTGTGGTGGTCTTCCCCATGGCTGAGCTACTCAGGCGAAGGACCTGAAATAAGAAAAAGAAACAGCAAACTGGATTCCTACAGTGATACCACGTCACTCTTGCTGCTAAGTTGCTTCAGTCGTGTCCAACTCTGTGTGATCCCATAGATGGCAGCCCACCAGGCTCTGCCGTCCCTGGGATTCTTCAGGCAAGAACACTGGAGTGGGGTGCCATTTCCTTCTCCAATGCATGAAAGAGAAAAGTGAAAGTGAAGTCACTGAGTAGTGTCCAACTCTCAGCGACCCCATGGACTACAGCCCACCAGGCTCCTCTGTCCATGGGATTTTCCAGGCAAGAGTACTGGAGTGGGGTGCCATTGCCTTCTCCGGAAGTCACTCTCAGAAAATAACAAAATGAAGAGTGTTTCTCTGGGGTCTTATGTGGTGTCAGGATAAGCAGGGTGGCCCCTGAGAGCAGGGCTCTAGGGACACTTGTCCATTCTTCCTCTTCTCAATGTGGCGGCAGCCCCGTCCACAAGGACAGCAAAGGGAGGAATAGGAGATAGAAGCAAAATACCTCATCCTGCTTCTCAATGAACGTGGACCTACTCAAAGTGTAAAGTGTGTAGCTTTAGACTTAGGAGCCAACTAAAGCAAGTTCAGTTCAGTTCAGTCGCTCAGTTGTGTCCAATTCTTTGTGACCCCATGAACTGCAGCACACCAGGCTTCCCTGTCCATCACCAACTCCTGGAGTTTGCTCAAACTCATATCCATCGAGCTGGTGATGCCAACCAATCATCTCATCCCCTGTTATCCCCTTCTCCTCCTGCCTTCAATCTTTCCCAGAATAAGGGTCTTTTCCAATGAGTCGGTTCTTTGCATCAGATGGCCAAAGTATCGGAGCTTCAGCTTCAGCATCAGTCCTTATAATGAATATTCAGAACTAATCTCCTTTAGGATGGACTGGTTGGATCTCCTTGCAGTCCAAGGGACTCTCAAGAGTCTCCTCTAATGCACAGTTCAAAGGAATCTATTCTTCAGTGTTCAGCTTTCTTTACAGTCCAACTCTCACATCCATACATGACTACTGGAAAAGCCATAGCTTTGACTTTAGTCAACTAAAGTAAAGTTGAGCCCAATTAGAAGAGAGTGTTGAGGTCACCTGAAGGAAAGACATTAGGGGACTTGAACTATAAATATGGAATCAGTCATTAATTCCAAATATGACATCATTCCATATACTTTGGTCTTCGTTCCCTCATTCTGAAGTAAGCGAGTACAATGTTCAAAACACTACTCCTGTGAGGAATCTGTATTCTTAATGTTGGTCTGCTGAATTTACAGATATACGGCCTAAGTTGTACAATCCCTTTATTTGGTTAAAAAATTTATGAAAAATGCCCTAAAGATCTGAGAAACTTGAACAGACCACCTTGAGCTGTTTCAGCAGACTATCAACTGGAGCCATGGATCCAAACAAAATGTCACATTTCATAAGAACTTGTTATTTACTCCTCACATTAAACAGAAAAGTCACCGATGAAGCGGAAATGTAAAATGATGCAGTCATGATGGACGAGAATATGGCAGTTCCTCAAGATATTAAGCATAAAATTAGTATATAGCACAGCAATCCTACTTCTGGAAATGCACTCAAAAGAACTGAATGCATGGACTTAAATAGATATTTGTACACTTGTGTTCATAGCAGCATTACTCACAATAGTCAAAAGGTAGAAACAACCCAAATGTCCATTACAGATGATTGGACACAAAGAATGTTGTATAGATCTGTAATGGAATACTATTCAGCCTTAGACAGGAATTAAATTCTGACACCTGCTCCAACATGGATGAAACTTGAAGACATTGTTCTATATGACATAAGCCAGACAAAAATGACAAACATGGCATGATTCCACTTACATGAGGTACCTTAAATAGTCAAATTCATACAGAGAAGAAGTAGAATGGTGATGGCTGAGGGGAGGGTGGGGAGTTAGTGTTTAATGAGTGCAGAGGTTCAGTTTCAGAAGAGAAAAAGTTCACATAGCAGTGATGGGTACACAACAATGTGAATGTACTTAATATCACTAAACAGTGCACTTAAAGAGTTAAAATGGTGAATTTTATATTGCATGTATTTTACAATTTTTAAAAAATCAGTGATCAAAAGTAATTTTTCCAAAATTGTGGAAAGCTAAATAAGTGACAAGTCATTTTTATATTCGATACACCCCCATGAAATCATCCAAAATTACAAACCATGGCTCTGAGCTTAGTAGCCATCCCATTTCTAATACCCAACCTGATTTCTTCCCAGGACCAGAGATCAAGAGGTGGGGCCTGAACTTGAGCCACAAGCATATAGAGGGGCCTTTCAGAGCTGCTTGGCATCATGAGCTTTTGCCCTAAGGAATCAGCCCACTTGTAACCTGTGAAGGAGTATCTTATTTCTTCATCTCAGAAGGATTCTAGATGTAAGATTGTGCACAAAGAAACTGTTCTTTCCCATGTTTCTGAAATTTCAGGTTATGTCTGTGGTTTAATCCCAACAATACCTGACTTAGTAAAAGGACAATTCTCTTAGCCTAATCAAACCAGCAAATTAATGGCTTTGGGAGATGTCTATATTCATCTAGGTAAACATTCCAGGTCCAATCAAGTTTCCCAAAGGCAATGTTCCAAAGTGTTAGTGTAAGAGACAGGAAGACAGGTGGATAATGGCTCATCTGTGTAGCAGAGAGAGAGCTTTAACTGAACCATCACTTCAAACCTAATTTAAGATTTTCACACTGCAGTTCCAGAGAAATTTCCTTTCTCTGTGTTTATGAGAGCTAAGCATTATCTGAAAGACAAACATCTAGCTAATTTGCGTGAAAATCTGAGTATTCATCTCCTAAATGGTAAAAGGTACAATAAAATAACAAAGAAGCTGATGAATGACAAAGAAGATCCTTGACTAGAGTGTAGGAGTATCTCTGCCATTTCCACATCACCCAAGAGGAAACTGGCTCAGATACTATAGCCAAATACAGATAGTGAGAAGCCAGGCCTCCGGTCACACCCCACAAGACTACAAGTCTCTGTTCAAGGAAAATGAGGAGACATCTCTCACTTTGCTAAGAAAAGTACTCTCAAGAAACAGATCTAGATAAGTAGGCAAAAGAAGCAATGTTTTCCATTTTAATTGTTTGGTTTTATCATGCTGTTTTGTGTATGGATTATTTCCTACCTTTATTGTATGTTTGCCTTTACTGGTGAGCTTCTCCATTTGTAATTTTCTTGTTTCAAGATGTGGCCTTTTCTTTCTCACCTAGAGAAGTTTGTTTAGTGTTTGTTGGAAAGCTGGTCTGGTGGTGCTGAATTCTCTTAGTTTTTGCTTATCTACAAGGCTATTGATTTCTCTTTCAAATCTGAATGAGAGCATCGTCAGGTAGGATATTCTTGGTTGTAGATTCTTCCCTTTCATCACTTTAAATATGTCATGCCACACCCATCTGGCCTACAATTTCTGCTGAGAAATCAGCTGATAATCTTATGTGAGTTTCCTTGTATATTACTTGTTGCTTTTCTCTGGCTGCATTTTTTCTTGTTCTTTGTTGCTATTTTTTTCTTTTTCTTTAATTTTTGTCAATTTTATTATTATGTGTTTTAGCATATTCCTCTTTGACTTTATCCAGCCCAAGACTCTGTGCTTCTTGGACTTAGGTGATTGTTTCCTTGCCTATGTTAGGGAAATTTTCAGCTATTATCTCTTCAAATATTTTCTGAGGTTCTCTCTCTCTCTCTTCTCCTGCTGGAACCTCAAGAATGCAAATGTTGGTGTATTTAATGTTGTTCCTAGGTCCTAAACTATCTTCCTTTCTTTTCATTCTGTTTCCTTCCTTCTATCCCATGGCAGTGATCTCCACCACTCTGTCTCCAACTCACTTTTCTTCTGCCTAACCTTCTGCTATTTATTCCTTCTAGTGAATTTTTCAGATTTTGTATTGTCCATCTCTGTTTGTTTTTTTAATTATTCTAGCTCTTTGGTAAACATTTCTTATATTTTCTTGATCTGTGCCTCCATTCTTTTTCCGGGTCATGGATCACCTTTACTATCATTACTCCAAATTCTTTTTCAAGTAAATTGCCTATCTCTACTTTTCTTAGCTGTTCTTCTGGGGTTTTACTTCTTCATTCATCTGGGACATATTATTCTGCCATCTCATTTAGTCTGATTTTCTGTGATTGTGGTTTTCATTCCACAGGCTGCAGAACTGTACTTCTTGTTTCTGCTGTCTTCCCCCAGTGAATGAAGCTGTCTAAGAGCTTCATTAGACTGGGACTGGTTCTTGTCCACTAGTGTGTGGAGCTGGGTCTTGTTCCTCTTGTGGGCCGGCCATGCCAGTGGGTGTGGTTAGTGGGCAACTTTGTGCTCAGTTCAGCTCAGTTCAGTTCAGTCGCTCAGTCATGTCCGACTCTTTGCGACCCCATGAATCTCAGCATGCCAGGCCTCCTTGTCCATCACCCACTCCTGGACTTCACTCAGACTCACGTCCATTGAGTCCGTGATGCCATCCAGCCATCTCATCCTCTGTCATCCCCTTCTCCTCCTGTCCCCAATCCCTCCCAGCATCAAGTCTTTTCCAATGAGTCAACTTTTCGCATGAGGTGGCCAAAGTGCTGGAGTTTCAGCTTTAGCATCATTCCTTCCAAAGAAATCCCAGGGTTGATCTCCTTCAGAATGGACTGGTTGGATCTCCTTACTTTAAGCTGCCTGTTTGCTGATGGGTAGGGCTGTGTTCCTACCTGTTGACACTGTTGATTATTTAGCCTGAGGTGTTCCAGCACTGGAGCCCACGGGCGGTTGGGTGGGGCTAGGTCTTGGTAAGAAAATGGCAGCCTCAGAGGGTCTCACATCAGTGAGTACTCCCCAGAACTATCACTGCCAGTGTCTTTGTCCCAACCAAGCCACACCTCGCCTCCACAGGAGGCCCTCTAAAACCAGCAAGTAGGTCTGACCCAGGATCTTATGAGGTCACTCCTTTTTCCCAAGGGTCTTAGTGTTTACAAGGCCTTGTGTGCAGTCTTGTGGAATTCCTGCAATCAAACCCCACTGGCTTCAAAGCCAAATTCTCTGAAAGCTCCTCCTCCCATTGCCAACTCCCCAGACTGGAAACCTATCTGGGACTCAGGATTTTCACTCCTATGGGAGAAATTCTCCCATAATAATTACGGGAGATAATTATTTTCCAGTTTGTAGGTTGCCCAGCCAGCAGGTATGGGATTTCATTTTATTGTGACTGTGCCCCTCTTACTGTTTTGTTGTGGCTTCTTTGTCTTTAGATGTAAGATATCTTTTTTGGTAGTCTCTTTGGACTGAGGAGCCTGGTAGGCTGCAGTCCATGGGGTCGCTAAGAGTCGGATATGACTGAGCGACTTCACTTTCACTTTTCACTTTCATGCATTGGAGAAGGAAATGGCAACCCACTCCAGTGTTCTTGCCTGGAGAATCCCATGGGCGGCAGAGCCTGGTGTGCTGCCATCTATGGGGTTGCACAGAGTCGGACGTGACTGAAGCGACTTACCAGCAGCAGCACCATTTTTTTGTCAATGATTATTCAGCAGTTAGCTGTGATTTTGGTATTTCTGTAAGAAGAGGTGATAGTTATTCTATTTTGTCTGTGTGGTGGGAACACTTAAGATCTACTCTCTTATGAAATTTCAAGTATAATATACAGCTAAATGAGGATTATTTTTAAAGCAAACAGTATAAAGTAAAGAGATATTGAGAATCAAGTTTATAAACAGCCCTTTACACTTGACACTGATGTATCTGTAGCAACTCTTTGTAAATACATCTGAAATTCTTACTCCTCTTGCACTAGTTGAGACCAGAATAGTGTTTAGAATAATTTCATGGGATTTCTCAATGTAAGATAACTAAGCACATCAAATCAGGTCTTACTACCACACACTAGGTCACAAGGAGAACCTTGGTAAATTTAAGAAAATGGAAATAATTTTAAGCATCTTTTCTGATCCCAGTGCTATGAGATTAGAAATAAACAAGAAAAACTAAAAAATAAAAACATGTGGCAGCTAAACAGTATGCCACTAAACAACAAATGAATAATGGAGGAAATCAAAGGGGAATTTTAAAAAAAAGAACAAAAACAGACAAATGCACAAAAGCACAATGGTCCAAAATGTATGGGATGCAACAAAAGCAGTTCTAAGAGGGAAGTTTATAGCAATACAATCTTACCTCAAGAAACAAGAAAAATCTCAAATAAGCCATCTAACTTACACCTAAAACAACTAGAGAAAAAAAGAATAAACAAAGTCACTGACTCAGTGGACATGAGTCTGAGTGAACTCTGGGAGTTGGTGATGGACAGGGAGGCCTAGTGTGCTGCGACTCATGGGGTCACAGAGTTGGACACGACTGAGCAACTGAACTGAACTGAACTGAAAGTTAGTAGAAAGAAAGAAATCATAAAGATCGGAGCAGAAATAAATGAAATAGAGGCAAAGCAAATAATCACAAATATCAATGAAACCAAAAGCTGGTTCTTTGAAAATACAGACAAAATTGATAAACTTTTAGCTAGATACATCAAAAAGGAGGACTCAAATGAATAAAATTAGAAATGAAAAAGAAGTTACAACTGATACCACAGAAATATAAAGAATCGTAAGACTACTAAAAGCAACTGTATGCTAATAAAATGGACAACCTGGAAGAAAGAGACAATTTTTTTAAAAAGTTATAGTCTCTCAAGACTGAACCAGAAATAGAAAAAGAAAATATTAAGAGACCACTCACAACACTACATTTGTGATTTAAGCACCCTCCCCACCTCCCCAGAATACAAAAGTCTGGGACCTAATGGGTTCACAGGTAAATTCTAGCAATTCAGAGAAGAGTTAACACCTATTCTTTGCAACTTGTTCCAAAAAATTGGAGAGGAAGGAAAACCTTCAAACTCATTCTATAATGTATCACCCTGATACCAAAATGAAAAAAAGATACCACAAAAAAAGAAAATTACAGGCCAATATCATTGATGAACATAGATGTAAAAATCCTTAACACTAGCAATACAAATCCTACACTTCAAAAAATACATTCAAAAAATCATGCACCATGATCTTAAACATGACATCATACACTATGAGAAATCTCTATGAAGGTCAAGAAGCAACAGTTAGAACTGGACATGGAACAACAGACTGGTTCCAAATCAGGAAAGGAGGATGTCAAGGTTGTATATTGTCACCCTACTTATTCAACTTATATGCAGAGTACATCATGCAAAATGCCAGGCTGGATGAAGCACAAGCTGGAATCAAGATTGCTGAGAGAAATGTCAATAATCTCAGATATGCAGATAATACCACCCTTATGACAGAAAGCAAAGAAGAACTAAAGAGTCTCTTGATGTAAGTAAAAGAGAAGAGTGAAAATGTTGGCTTAAAACTGAACATTCAGAAAACTAAGATCATGGCATCTGGTCCCATCACTTCATGGCAAACAGATGGGAAAACAACAGAAACAATGAGAGACTTTATTTATTTGGGCTCCAAAACCACTGCAGATGGTGTTTAGTTCAGTTCAGTTCAGTTCAGTCACTCAGTCGTGTCCGACTCTTTGCGACCCCATGAATCACAGCATGCCAGGCCTCCCTGTCCATCACCAACTCCTGGAGTTCACTCAAACTCACGTCCATCGAGGTCCGTGATGCCATCCAGCCATCTCATCCTTGGTCGTCCCCTTCTCCTCCTGTCCCCAATCCCTCCCAGCATCAGGGTCGTTTCCAATGAGTCAACTTTTCACATGAGGTGGCCAAAGTACTGGAGTTTCAGCTTTAGCATCATTCCTTCCAAAGAAATCCCAGGGTTGATCTCCTTCAGAATGGACTGGTTGGATCTACTTGCAGTCCAAGGGACTCTCAAGAGTCTTCTCCAACACCACAGTTCAAAAGCATCAATTCTTCAGCACTCAGCTTTCTTCATAGTCCAACTCTCATATCCATACATGACCACAGGAAAAACCATAGCCTTGACTAGATGGACTTTAGTTGGCAAAGTAATGTCTCTGCTTTTGAATATGCTATCTAGGTTGATCATAACTGTTCTTCCAAGGAGTAAGTGTCTTTTAATTTCATGGCTGCAGTCACCTCTGCAGTGATTTTGCAGCCCCCCAAAATAAAATCTTACACTGTTTCTACTGTTTCCCCATCTATTTCCCATGAAGTGATGGGACCAGATGCCATGATCTTCGTTTTCTGAATGTTGCGCCATGAAATTAAAAAATGTATGCTCCTTGGAAGAAAAACTATGACCAACTTAGCATATTAAAAGCAGAGACATTACTTTGCCAACAAAGGTCCATCTAGTCAATGGTGTATCCAGTAGTCATGTATGTATATGAGAGTTGGACTATAAAGAAAGCTGTGTGCCAAAGAATTGATGCTTTTGAACTGTGGTGTTGGAGAAGACTCTAGAGTCCCTTGGACTGCAAGGAGATCCAACCAGTCTATCCTAAAGGAAATCAGTCCTGAATATTCATTGGAAGGACTGATGCTNGCTTAAAACTGAACATTCAGAAAACTAAGATCATGGCATCTGGTCCCATCACTTCATGGCAAACAGATGGGAAAACAACAGAAACAATGAGAGACTTTATTTATTTGGGCTCCAAAACCACTGCAGATGGTGTTTAGTTCAGTTCAGTTCAGTTCAGTCACTCAGTCGTGTCCGACTCTTTGCGACCCCATGAATCACAGCATGCCAGGCCTCCCTGTCCATCACCAACTCCTGGAGTTCACTCAAACTCACGTCCATCGAGGTCCGTGATGCCATCCAGCCATCTCATCCTTGGTCGTCCCCTTCTCCTCCTGTCCCCAATCCCTCCCAGCATCAGGGTCGTTTCCAATGAGTCAACTTTTCACATGAGGTGGCCAAAGTACTGGAGTTTCAGCTTTAGCATCATTCCTTCCAAAGAAATCCCAGGGTTGATCTCCTTCAGAATGGACTGGTTGGATCTACTTGCAGTCCAAGGGACTCTCAAGAGTCTTCTCCAACACCACAGTTCAAAAGCATCAATTCTTCAGCACTCAGCTTTCTTCATAGTCCAACTCTCATATCCATACATGACCACAGGAAAAACCATAGCCTTGACTAGATGGACTTTAGTTGGCAAAGTAATGTCTCTGCTTTTGAATATGCTATCTAGGTTGATCATAACTGTTCTTCCAAGGAGTAAGTGTCTTTTAATTTCATGGCTGCAGTCACCATCTGCAGTGATTTTGCAGCCCCCCAAAATAAAATCTTACACTGTTTCTACTGTTTCCCCATCTATTTCCCATGAAGTGATGGGACCAGATGCCATGATCTTCGTTTTCTGAATGTTGCGCCATGAAATTAAAAAATGTATGCTCCTTGGAAGAAAAACTATGACCAACTTAGCATATTAAAAGCAGAGACATTACTTTGCCAACAAAGGTCCATCTAGTCAATGGTGTATCCAGTAGTCATGTATGTATATGAGAGTTGGACTATAAAGAAAGCTGTGTGCCAAAGAATTGATGCTTTTGAACTGTGGTGTTGGAGAAGACTCTAGAGTCCCTTGGACTGCAAGGAGATCCAACCAGTCTATCCTAAAGGAAATCAGTCCTGAATATTCATTGGAAGGACTGATGCTGAAGCTGAAACTCCAATACTTTGGCCACTTGATGCAAAGAACTGACTCATTTGAAAAGACCCTCATGCTGGGAAAGATTGAAGGCAGGGGGAGAAAGGGACGACAGAGGATGAGATGTTTGGATGGCATCACTGACTCAATGGACATGAGTTTGAGCAAGCTCTGGGAGTTGGTAAAGGACAGGGAAGCCTGGCATGCTATGGGGTTGAAAGAGTTGGATACTACTAAGTGACTGAACTGTCTGAACACCATGATCAAGTAAGATTCAAACCAGTGATGCACGGATTTTTCAATATCCACAAATCAACATGATGCACCGCATGAACAAATTGAAGACTGAAACACCATATGATCATCTTTATGGACGTAGAAAAAGCTTCTGACAAATTTCAGCATCCATTATGATTAAAGAATAAAACTCTCCAGAAAGTGGGCATAGAGGGGAGATACCTAAACATAATAAAGGCTGTATACCACAAACTTACAGCTAACATCATACTTAACAGTAAAAAGCTGAAAGCATTTCCTCTAAGATCAGGAACAAGAAAAGGAGTTCCACTCTTATCACTTTCATTCAACATAGTAATTGAAAGTCATAGTAATCGGAGAAGAAAAAGAAGTAAAAGGAATCCAGATAGGAAAAGAAGTTAAATGGTCACTATTTGCAGATGACATGATACTATACATAGAAGATCCTCAGCATGCTATCAAAAACTACTAGAACTACCAATGAATTTAGTTAAGTTGAAGGTTACAAAATTAATACATAGAAATCTGTTGCATTTCTATACATTAACAATGAAAGATATGAAACAAATTCAAGAAACAATTCCATTTACCATCACATCAAAAAGAATAAAATACCTAGGAATAAACCTACCAAAGGAGATAAAAAGACCTGTACTCTGAAAACTATAAGTTGCTAATGAAAGAAATCAAATAAGATACAAACATATAGAAAGACATATCATGTTTGTGCACTGGAAGAATCAAGGTTGTCAAAATGACTATACTACCCAAGGCAATCTACAAATGCAACACAATCCCTTTGAAATTACTAATGGCATTTTTCATAGAACTAGAACAAAAAAAATCAAAATTTGTATGGAGATACAAAAGACCTTGAGAATGAGAAATGGAACTGGAGGAAACAGACTCCCTGACTTCAGACTATACTAAAAAGTTACAGTCTTCAAAACAGTATGGTGCTGGCACAAAAACAGAAATACTGATTGATGGAAAAGGATAGAAAACCAAGAAATAAGCCCATGCACCAATGATTAATTAATCTATGACAAAGGAGCCAAGACTACACAAGTTTGGAAAGACAGTCTCTTCAGAAAATGGTCCTGGGAAAACTGGACAACTATATGAAAAGGAAAAAAAAAAAAAACAAGTTAAATCATTCTTTAACACCATACAAAAAATAACCTCAAAATAGACTAAAGACCTAAATGTGAGACCAGACACTTTCTTCTTAGAGAAGAGCATAGGCCAAATAGTCTCTGACATAAATTGCAGCAGTATCTTTTTCAATCTATCTCCCAGAAAAATGGAAATAAAAATAAACAATGGGACCAACTTAAACTCAATAGTTTTTATACATCAAAGGAAACAAACAAAGCAAAAAGCCAATCCACAGATTGGGAGAAAATTTGTAAATGATGTGACCAATAAGAGAAAATTTGTAAATGATGTGACCAATAAGAAAATTTGTAAATGATGTGACCAATTAGTCTTCAAAATCTACAAACAGCTCATAATGCTCAACAGCATCAAAACAAACAACCCAATCAAAAAATGGGCAGAAGACCTAAGCAGACATTTCTCCAAAGAAGACATGTAGATACACAAGAGGTACATGAAAAGATGTTCAATGC
This sequence comes from Aepyceros melampus, assembly GCA_006408695.1. Lineage (NCBI taxonomy): Eukaryota > Metazoa > Chordata > Mammalia > Artiodactyla > Bovidae > Aepyceros > Aepyceros melampus. The sequence goes on from SJXQ01003538.1 coordinate 139,217, forward strand.
TGCCAATTATTGGAGAAATGCAAATCAAAGCTTCAATGAGATATCACCTTACACCAGGCAGATTAGCTATCATCAAAAAATCCACAAACAATACATGCTAGAGAGGGCATGGAGAGAAAGGAACTCTTCTACACCATTGGTGAGAATGTTAATTGGTACAGTCACTATGGATAAAAGTATGGAGTTTCCAAAAAAACTAAAAATATAGCTACCATATGACCCTTCAATACCATTCCTGGGCATATATCTATAGGAAAACATGATCTGAAGGGATACATGAATGCCAACGTTCATTGCAGCATTGTTTACAATAGCCAAGACATGCAAGCAACCTAAATGCCCATTGAAAGAAGAGTGGATAAAGGTGTGGAACATATATATAATGGAATATTACTCAGTAATTAAAAATAATGAAATAATGCTATTTGCAGCAACATGGATGGACCTAGAGAGCATCATACTGAGTGAAGTAAGTCAAATAGAGAAGGAGAAATATGGTATGACATCCCTTATATGTGGAATCTAAAAAAATGATACAAAGGAACTTAAAAAACAGAAAGAGACCACAGACTTAGAGAATGAACTTATGGTTGCCAGGGGGAAGGATGGAGGAAAGGAATAGCTACAGAGTTTGGTATAGACATGTATACACTACTATATTCAAAATGGATAACCAGCAAGGACCTACTGTATAGCACCTGGAACTCTTCTCAATGTTATGTGGCAGCCTGGATGGGAGAGGAGTTTGGGGGAGAATGGATACATGTATATGCATGGCTGAGTCCCTTTCCTGTTCACCTCAAACTACTGTAACATTGTTAATTAGCAATAACCCAATATAAAATAAAAAGTTTTTTTTAAGAGGTAAACTTCCAGTTACAAAATAAATGAGTCTGGAGGAGGAAGTGCGATGCACAGGAAAACAGTCAATAATATTTTAATAACTTTGTATGGTAACTAGACTGATCATGGGGATCACATTGTAATGTATAGAAATACAAATCACTATTTTCTGCATCTGGAACTAACAGTGTTTCAGGCCAGTTAAAGTTCAATAAAACTTTTTAACATATGAATAAAAAATCAGGTGGTTATTAAAAGTGCTACACTGTATATTAAAGACAAAAGGAAATATTGTACTAAAAATAGCTTGATCATGGTATCTCCTTCGCCAGGTATATACCTATGCTTGATACATGTTGATGTTTGGCAGAAACCAACACAATTCTGTAAGCAATTATCCTCCCATTAAAACTTAAAAAAATTTTTTAATAGCTGGAATGTATAGCAAAAAATTATCTCCAGAATTAATAAAACAATGTAGAGTTTCAAGTTTTTATCAAACACCTTAAGATTTTCTTTAATACCATTAAAAACATTCATATCTATAGAATATAGTGAAAGAGTTTGCATTTGTGTGGATTTCATTTAAATATTTCTTTAGTTAACACAATTATATTGAATATAATTAGATGGATCTGTTAAAATTATTCCCTTTCTCAAATATATGCTTTTCTTCTTAATCTAATTTTATAGATCCAATCACTGAAGTTCACCTGTAAATAAAACTTTGATATCAGTATGGGTTAATAAACAGAATTAAGAATTTCCCATAAGTATCACTATGAGATTTAAGCATGAAAATATTGAAAGTCATTGTGATACTTAGGTTTTAATTAGACTTCTTCATTACAATTTAGCGAATATTATGCAATCAGTTCAGTTCAGTTCAGTCGCTCAGTTGTGTCCAACTCTTTGCAACCCCATGAACTGCAGCATGCCAGGTCTCCCTGTCCATCACCAACTCCCGGAGTCCACCCAAACCCGTGTCCATTGAGTTGGTGATGCTATCCAAGCATCTCATACTCTGTCGTCCCCTTCGCCTCCTGCCCTCGATCTTTCCCAGCATCAGGGTTTTTTTAATTGAGTCAGGTCTTCACATCAGGTGGTCAAAGTATGAACACCCAGGACTGATCTCCTTTAGGATGGACTGGTCAGATCTTCTTGCAGTCCAAGGGACTTTCAAGAGTCTTCTCCATCACCACAGTTCAAAAGCATCAATTCTTTGGGGCTCAGCTTTCTTCACAGTCCAGCTCTCACATCCATACGTGACCACTAGAAAACCACAGCCTTGACTAGACAGACCTTTGTTGACAAAGTAATGTCTCTGCTTTTTAATATGCTGTCTAGATTGGTCATAACCTTCCTTCCAAGGAGTAAGCGTCTTTTAATTTCATGGCTGCAATCACCATCTGCACTGATTTTGGAGCCTCAAAAAATAAAGTCACCCACTGTTTTCCAATCTATTTTCCATGAAGTGATGGGACCAGATGCCATGATCTTAGTTTTCTAAATATTCAGCTTTCAAAAGCCAACTTTTTCACTCTTCTCTTTCACTTCCATCAAGAAGCTCTTTAGTTCTTCTTCACTTTCTGCCATAAAGGTAGTGTCATCTGCATATCTGAGGTTATTGATATTTCTCCCAGAAATCTTGATTCCAGCTTGTGCTTCCTCCAGCCCATTTCTCATTATGTACCCTGCATTTAAGTTAAATAAGCAGGGTGGTAATATTCAGCCTTGAGTACTCCTTTTCCTATTTGAAACCAGTTGTTGTTCCACGTCCAGTTCTAACTATTGCTTCCTGACCTGAATATAGGTTTCTCAACAGGCAGGTCAGATGGTCTGGGATTTCCAACTCTTTCAGAATTTTCCACAGTTTATTGTGATCCACACAAAGGCTTTGGCATAGTCAGTAAAGCAGAAATAGATGTTTTTTCAGAATTCTTACTTTTTCAACGATCCAGCAGATGTTGGCAATTTGATCTCTGGTTCCTCTGCCTTTTCTAAAACCAGTTTGAACATCTGGAAGCTCATGGTTTATATACTGCTGAAGCCTGGCTTGGAGAATTTTGAGCATTACTTTACTAGCGTGTGAGATGAGTGCAATTGTGCAGTAGTTTGAGCATTCTTTGGCATTGCCTTTCTTTGGGATTGAAATGAAAACTGACCTTTTCCAGTCCTGTGGCCACTGCTGAGTTTTCCAAATTTGCTGGCATATTGAGTGCAAAACTTTCACAGCATCATTTCTCAGGATTTGAAATAGCTCAACTGGAATTCCATCACCTCCACTAGCTTTGTTCATAGTGATGCTTCCTAAGGCCCACTTGACTTCACATTCTGGGATGTCTGGCTCTAGGTGAGTGATCACACCATTGTGATTATCTGGGTCATGAAGATCTTTTTTGTACAGTTCTTCTGTGTATTCTTGCCACCTCTTCTTAATATCTTCTGCTTCTGTTAGATCCCTACCATTTCTGTCCTTTATTGATCCCATCTTTGCATGAAATGTTCCCTTGGTATCTCTAATTTTCTTGAAGAGATCTCTAGTCTTTCCATTCTATTGCTTTCTTCTATTTCTTTGCACTGATCTCTGAGGAAGGCTTTTCTTATCTCTCTTTGCTGTTCTTTGGAACTCTGCATTTAAATGGGTATGTCTTTTCTTTTCTCTTTTGCTTTTCACTTCTCTTCTTTTCACAGCTATTTGTAAGGCTTCCTCAGACAGCCACTACTATGTATTAGTGGATAAGTTATTAAAGACTGCCCCCACATGATCTCAGGAGAAAACTTTTCTTATATTTTGGTGAACTTTGCTTAAACAGCAACAAAATTGGCTTGATGCAATCAGCAAGGATCTCTAGTAATGTGTAAATGATGAGAGTTACAAAATGTTTAATTTACAGAGCGCTCTCCCCAAATGTTTCTGATCCTTCACGGGAGGAACACACCGCGGTCCCGAGCAACACTCACCTTGCGGTAGATCATGTGGCACACGGCTACCCTCAGCCTCATCCCCACGCGCTGCATGTGGTAGAAGCACAAGTGGTGCAGGACGGCCCACACGAGCGCGCAGGCGCTCAGCACTGTGGCATAGGTGTAGGCCTCTTGCAAAGTGACAGAATCGGTGGAATCAGAGTTTTCAACATAACTAATCATTTTCCCCAAAAATATGGGCTGAACTACTCTGGTGCCTTCCTGAAAGGGAAAAAAAAAAAAAGCCTTAATTAGAAATGCAAGCTCTACAGATTTTCTTAACACAAACTTCTATTATTAGCATGTTAAAAAGACATTTTGGCAAAATGCTACATTCAGGGCTAAACTAATATATGTATATATATATATATATATATATATATGCAGATGCACTATTTTCTATAAGACATGAGACAATAGTTTTAACCTTAAGAAAAATTTTACATTCAAAGACAATAAAGCCCTGGTACATTGTGCTTAGCACATTGTGGATGCTCAATAAATATTATAAGCAGTGCTTTAGAACCCATTTGTCGAAACAGCAAAAGAGTCTTGGTCTAAGATGGGTAAGTGAAAAGTGGCAGAAGAAGGTAAGAAATTTGCTTCGATGTGAACAAGCCCCTGTCTCCTGTACTCACATTTTAGCCCAATAGAAAGTCAAGATGGCTCATGTACTGGAGGCATGCTCTTTCCATCACCTTCTGCTTTAAAAGCCTTTATGAACTGAGACATTGGCACAAGCTCAGATCCAGTCTTTACCACCCCAAACTCCACATGTTACTAAATCAAGACAAGCAGAGACCAGCTGCTGCGGGAGTATCACGAAGGTTTGGGAGGTTCCCGATTTTCTGCCCAAGGGGACACAGCATCAATGTATCTACCCCCAGAAGTTCGGAGGATACTTGGAATTAAATATTAAACACGGCAGAAGTTAAGCTAGAAAACAGTGTTATCATGGTTTATTATCAGTCATAAACCTCAGGTGCTGGTTTGGAAGAAATGTTATCAATTATCTATTCCTCAAGGAAAATATTCAAAACATAAACCAAGACTTAGCAGGTAACCAGGCTTACTTCCTGAGTAAGACTCAGGGAAAGCTATTTTATTTTTCATAACTAAAGGCAAATAAACAGCAACACTTGCCTACCCTGCCAAATGGCCACTCTACCCCACAACCTACTTCCTCCATCTAGTCACCCCTTGAAGGACCACTTCAAAAACCAAACAGTTAACACAAATTGAAGTCACCAAAAAGTAACCCTTCCACCGTCAACACCATTTCCTCCACAGACTTCTCAAAAGAAAAACACCAAGAATTTAGAAATCTTTCAGGAACTCAACTTTGAAACAAGGTTTTCCTTTTAGGGAATCCCTCATTACTAACACAGCTCTGGAAAATGACCAGTGGGTTTGCTTTCATAGCTCTCTTCTGTCTCCTTGAAGACGAGGAACCCACATACAAGAAGAAGGGAAGGAGAATTCAAAACAACAAACAAAACACAACACGAACAAGCATTTTCTGCTCAACCAAACAGTGCGTAATCCAGTTATTTACAGAAAGTTGTCATTCCTCAAATGTGTGTCATGTTGAACCTCAACACCCTTGCTTTCCTCTGCACACATGCACACACATGCTCACAGACTGCACTAACTGCCTCACCTTCCCTGAATTCACAGTTTTCCTCTATTGTAGAGAAGTAAGGGGATGCTGTTTAGTTGAATTATGATTAAGATGATCAGATCAGAGTAATTTAATCAGTTCTCAAGAACACAAAGACTCACTGTAACATTTCTAGCAAGCCCTATCATTTATTCCAAGAAGCATTAAGAAATCATGGAAAAGTCCCTATTACAGTAAATTGTAAATACACTTTTTATAGAGTTTACTGAGATGGACATCTGAAGGCTTACACAGAGAAGTAAGCACATCAAACTGTACACATTAGCAGTCTCAGTTCAGGTGTGGTCAAGGGCAGTCCAGTGCTACAGACTATAAAACTACCGCTCTCCACCAGAAGCCCAGCCCTAACAATTACCACCTCAAACTTTCCAGAAACCTATGAGTATCTCTGGGAATCACTGTTGCCTGTTACTCAGCTCTCCATTTAAGTCTAACATTTTATAGTTATAGAAAAAATAAGTAAGAGTAATGTCATCCACCAAAGAGAATACTGATAGATGCAACAAATTTGGGGGGGGGGGGGAAGTGCTAAATACTGTCCTATACATCTGTGTCTCTTTTGCTGGGGTTCAGGATTGGGAACATGTGTACACCCGTGGTGGATTCATGTTGATGTATGGCAAAACCAATACAGCATTGTAAAGTCAAATAAAAATTAAAAATAAAAATAAATAAATAAATAAATAACATACACACACACAGTGCAAAATAAAGGCAGTTCACTATCTAAGCACCTGGAGTTTTCTGCTCAGAGACAGTATTTAGCAAGTCAGCAGAGCAAATAGCCTCATTAAGGTATAATGCTAGTTCATGGCCCAGATCTTCCACTCATCTGCTCATTTTTTCCCATAATAATTATTATTCTTTATTTGCAATTTAAATTTTCAAAAAGATAACAAAGGTTTTTGAACAAGAACCATTACAGTGATTTGAAATAATTTGAGGTTAGAGTCATTTGTTATCCTCAAGAGCTGCTTTGCCTCCAGCAAGAAGTAGTTATGGCAATTTAGAAAAGTGGTGAAGAGCATAAAGTACAAAGAATTTCCACTCAAGCATAAGTTCCAACTCTTGAAATTGAAAAATAGATTTTATACTCCATATAAATATAAAAATAAGAACAATTTCACAGTAGTTTCTCTCAACAATACAGAAAACTAAATAGTCAATAACACAAGGAAACAAAACCCCAAAGTATATAAAGAGAGATAAGAATACAAGTACTAAATACTATTATTTAAAGCTTCCAGAACGCACAGGGAGAAGTGATTGGGCCATCAAAGTTGGACTGAGAAAATCTATCCCCTCCACACAGAAGGAAAGGTTAGAGATAAAGAATCATTTAACAGGACAGCTGGCAGCAACATTTTATAACCTGTGAATATCTCCATTTATGGACTTTGGTAGCAACTGGCTGAGGCAAACAGGTGAAATGTTTTCCAGCTGCCAGAAGATTCATTCCTGCATAGGCTCAATGCTCTGTTCCAAGTATTAACTCCAAATGGAACAGTGGTGTGAATGCCAAGGGAAGGCACAATTTCTGATGACTCTTCTTGCCTTGGAGAGTCTCCCAGAATCCCAAGGGGAAGCTCACCCTGGGGATTCAGACACTGGGAGCAGCCATTCCTGGGAGCTACCCTTACCACGTATTCACTGGTGTCGGCAGATACCACCAAGGAATTCTCTCACGTGTCTATTCCTGATCCTAAACTTCAAACTGGTAAGCAATAAAACAACTGAGAAAATACTAATTATCAAACATGAAACTAACCAAATTAGAACTTTCTGAATAAGTAGTGTGTGTGTGAGTGTGTTGGAGAAGGAAATGGCAACCCACTCCAGTGTTCCTGCCTGGAGAATCCCAGGGATGGGGAGCCTGGTGGACTGCCATCTATGAGGTCGCACAGAGTCGAACACGAGTGTGTGTGTGCATGTGTGTGTGTGTGTGTGTGTGTTAGTTGCTCAGTCATGTTTGATTCCTTGTGACCCCATGGACTGTAGCTCACCAGGATCCTCTGTTCAGGGAATTTTCTAGGCAAGAATACTGGAGTAGGTAGTCATTTTCTTCAGAACAAAGTCAAATATTGTCTCCATAAACCCTTCATCTTTTATATCAGTCTGTGACCTTGTTAATATTCTTTTTACAAACCGAGAATATAGTTCTTATTCTGTCACAAAAATTCTTCATAACTGTTAAATCATATGAGATTTTTGAAAGAGTCTAAAATAAATCACATCATCCATCATTCAAGATTCTACAAGAGTCTCAGAGTCTCTGAGACCGACATTTCTTGATAGTCCTTGGTATTCAGCCTCCTGAAGGACTGATATTAATGACAACCTCCTAGTCTTTAGGAGAACTTCTTAGACAGTTAAATGCTAGAACTTCTGGAGTGGGTACAGTTCCTCTTCCAGGCTTCACATATACTTGACATATTTCTTACCCAACTTCCTCATCTCTCATTCATGAGAAAAGAAAGCAAACAGAGGAAATATAAACATGCTATCAGACAGAGGAAAAAAAAAAATCTTGAGGAAAACAAGGAGAAAAGGGTGAGCTTCCAGGAAATGAAAAGCCAATTAAGTTTTAGAACTGGGTAAAAAGGTGAAAAAGGTAGAGTTGAGAAGGATCCAGAGCTAAGGAAGAAAAGCAACTGAATCTGGGGAGATAATAAATATCAGGATCCTAGATATGCATTCAGTCCTCTTTTACACAGCGGTCTTCATCCTGACCGCATGTTAGCATCATCTGGGAAAGTAAATAAATAAATACTATAAATATCCTATAAATACTATGGGTCGGGGTGACCAAAGAGTTTATAATGACAAAGCTTCTCTTTATGGAAATATTTCAGCTAATAAATGAAGAAGGTAAAAATTAGAACTAGAGCATCACCATTTTGGAATCCTTACTGAATTAATGGATCTTGAGTAATAATCATGAATCACTCTTAACATCACACATACAAAAAAGATATTATGTACCTCATAAAGGAGGTACACAACACTATAATCCTATCTCCTACAAAGAGGAAACCTGAATGACTCAGATCAAGTTCCAGATCTAACCCCCAAACCTAAGGTACCAGAGACCAAGTTACATGACTTCGGGGAGAGGCAATCCACCAAACTCAAACTGTGGGAGTCTCTACAGGACAAGCAACTTGGTTTCTTCCTTTAAAAAATAAATAAATAAACTAAATAAATGGTTGAAAGGAAAGAGAGAGAAGGGGGAGGGATAGAGGGAGAAAACAACCTATACAACCTCTATGAACCAAATGTAGCTTTTTTGATGCTGTTTCAAACAAGGGGGGGAAAAGACAACAGTGAGCACTGGTTAAATACTGATGATATTAAAGTTAATGTTTATGTATAATAATGGAATTGGAATTATTTAGGGGGAAGAGTCCACATCTTTTAAAGAAACATACTAAAACATTTATAGATAAAAATGATATGATGTTTAGGAACTGCTTCCAAATAATCTTCAGAAGTGAGAGCAAGTAGGGGTCCAGATGAGGCAAGACAGCTCATGAGTTGACAATTATTGAAGCTAACTTAGGGTGACATAGGTGCTTATTTCCCTGTATACTTCCGAGTTCTTAGCAATACTCCCTGTAATAAATGACAGAAAAAAAAAAGAAAATCAAATGAATCTATTAACACAGGTATTTCTGGTACACATCAGAAATGCCAGAAAAACTGAGTAACTCCCTGAGATGGCCCAAAATGTTAGTCGCTCAATCATGTCCAACTCATTGTGACCCCATGAACTGTAGCCCACCAGGCTCCTTTGTCCATGAAATTCTCCAGGCAAGAATATTGGAGTGGGTTGCCATTTCCTACTCCAGGGCATCTTTCCAGCCTAGGGATAGAATCCAGGTCTTTATTGAACCTGGATATCCAGTATTGCAAGCAGATTCTTTGCCATTTTAGCCATGAAGGAAGCCCCTGAGCCACCAAGGAAGCCTGAGATGACCTAAATCACCACCTTAAATACCATTTCCAGCTAAAGACAAAAGAAGGGAGGGGACACTTATGAGAAGTTAATAGGAAATCCAGCTTAAATTAGAGTCTGATTGGGTTTGTTAGGCAGGTTTAATTCTTCATGAAGACTTATCAAGATTCTTCTTTGATTTAGAGCCATTCTTTTCTTCCTAGTACAGAAATGGAGTGTGTGTTCTAAGTCATTTCATTTGTGTCTGGCTTTTTGTGACCCCATGGATTGTAGCCCTCTAGGCTCCTCTGTCCATGGGATACTCTGAGGAAGAATATGGAGTGGGTTGTCATCCCTCCTCAGGGGATCTTCCTAACCCGGGAATCAAATCTGCATCTCTTACTTCTCCTGCGTTGGCAGGAGGGTTCTTCACCACTAACGCCATGTGGAAATCCACAGAGATGGAGACATCCTTATAAATGGAGATTTTCTTTATCAATGTAAATGTTCCTCACAGAAGGCAAACTGCTACTCTGTCTTCAGAACTTTTCCTGTGTCTATTTCTCAAAGAATAAGCTCAAAATAACCTTTCTGCCAGAGATGCATATTGTGGGGTAACACGTTCTGCAACCCTTCTATTATTTTTTGTACTTTTGAAATGTTACTAAATATCTACAGGAAAAAAAAAAAGAAAAAAAACTACAGAAAGCAATTGACAGAGGAGCACAGAGTTGTTATCAGAACAAATACCTCCTCCTGGCTCAGAGCATCAGTGAAGGCTGTGGAAGGAGAGGAAGCCCCAGGATAGAACGCAGAGAACACTGGCCTGGATGTTAGAACACTGGGCTTCAGAAACCAGGTTGGATGCCTGCAAGTCACATGACTCTAAGCCCATCATGTGCCCTCCTATAGCTCCAGGTGCTCATCTGTGGAAATACCTGCCTTGTCTACCTTGGAGGATTCCTGGGACAGCTGAGTGAGCTACCACAGCTTAAAGTGCTCTGAAACCACCATTAAAACAAGTGGTTTTAATCACTTTTATTATCAGATTGTGATATGGCTTTTATTATCACTTCTATTATCAGATGGTGACTGCAGCCATGAAATTAAAAGATGCTTGCTCCTTGGAAGAAAAGCTATGACCAACTTAGATAGCATATTAAAAAGCAGAGACATTACTTTGCTGACAAAGGTCCATCTAGTCAAAGCTATGGTTTTTCCAGGAGCCATGTATGGATGTGAGAGCTAGACCATAAAGAAAGCTAAGCACCAAAGAAATGATGCTTTTGAACTGTGGTGTTGGAGAAGACTCTTGAGAACCTCTTGGACTGCAAGGAGATCAAACCAGTCTATCCTAAAGAAATCAGTTCTGAATATTCAGACTGATGCTGAAGGTGAAGCTCCAATACTTGACTACTTGATATGGAGAAATGACTCATTGGAAAATACCCTGATGCTGCGAAAGACTGAAGGCAGGAAAGAGGGATGACAATGGATGAGATGGTTGGATGGCATCACTAACTCGATGGACATGAGTTTGAGCAAGCTACAGGAGCTGGTGATGGACAGGGAAGCCTGGTATGATGCAGTCCATGGGGTCACAAAAAGTTGGACACGACTGAGCAACTGAAATGATTATCAGAAGTTCTGGGAAGAGATTTCTCCTATCCTTAATGGCAGAGGTTGGTTTCACAACGGGTTTGGAAAACTCAGTGCTGCTTACAGGCCATCATGGCAGGACAAGAACTCATCAGAAAAGCCACGTTTTCTAGATAGTAATTAATGTTTCATTTATAAGTAGACTGCTAAAAATTTTAACCATTATGAATGTAATCTTTTAAATATGAGTCACCTATTTCCCTAACACCTAAAAGAAAATAGATTGAGGAGGTGGGGGGACTGAGTGAAATAGGCAAGGGAGATTAAGAGGTACAAACTTCTTAATGTTGCAAGGATACAATGTACAACATGGGAAATATAGTCAATATCACTGAAATAACTTTATATGGATACAGATGGTAACTAGGCTTAATCATGGTAATCATTTTGCAATGTATAAAAATATTGAATTGGGACTTCTCTGGCAGTCCAGTGGGTAAGACTCCACAACCCAAATCCAGGGTCCTGGGATAATCTCTGGTCAGGAAATTAGATCCTGCTCAGCCTAAATAAATAAATAAAAATGGGAACTGGTATTTAAATAAATAGATAAAAATACTGAATTAAAAACATATTGAATCACTATGCTGTACCCCTGAAACTAACATAACACTGTAAGTCAATCACACTTCAATTTTTAAAAATTCTTTGAATGTTACAATAAAAACTTACATATGCTTTAAAAAAAAAAGAAAAGAAAACAGGTTAAAAAGTATCACAGTATTCATGGCTCAGGGTCATCACTGTGGGTATCACTGACACCTAAGGGCTAACCCAATGCTCTCAGGAACCAGCAGGGCGCACGGCAGGTCTGCTCGGCAAGTCCCCGTCAACTTGTCTCAGTGCCCCCTCCTCCTCTCCCTTGCTGCGTGGTGCTCAGGGTTGCTCTCAGCCCACAGTATCTTTGCCACCAGCAGCCACTCCTCAGCCTCCTGGGTTGAGCAAAGTGAGGGACACATGGAAGAAAGTGTTGGAGAATAAGTGCAAAGCCCACTATAGCTCTCAGGGAACCAGCCTTGAGTCAAGACACAAAGCCCAAAGAGGAATTCAGAGCATTCTGTTTACTTCCTGCCCATAAACTGAGTTCCAAAGTGAAGATTTACACAAACATGTGCTTCCTACAGTCTCCACCTGGACCAGAAACCATCAGCAAAAGTGACCTCAGACAAAGGCCAGGTGCCCGGACAAGGCCGGGACATTTACAAGATTCCCAGGGATAGGACATAACCCCTGGCCACTCCGCCCCTCAGCGGAAGGGACTGGGTGAACCCACTCTGGCTCTCAGGTCACCCCACTTACACACCAGCAGTGGAGACCTCACCTCTCAGAGAGAAGCCCTGATGGCCTAGGGAGGTGACCTCTGTGTCTCTGGTCCAGGAAGAGTCTTCAGGCTCCTTCTCTCCATCCTAAGGGGCCTGGACAGGCGGAGACCCGTCCTCCCTACCTGTGGTCCCCGTGGAGGTGCACACAGGGGCCAGGCGTGCTCAGAATTTCCTGGCTATTCTGTTTGAATTAGAGGTGATCTGCAAAAGCTCCACATTCGGCTTCAGCCTGTACTTGTTTCTCTGAGCATTATAGTCACTCCTCTTTTCTCATAGGACAGAGGTTTTCATATTTGAAATCCTAACCGCAAAAGCCTGACCTGGACAGGCATCTTCCTGTTGGTGCTGCCAGTGTTTCTGGGGGAGGCCCTGCCTGTGCTGTGGGTGGTAACAGCACATGGCTTGAGAATTACAGATGATCCTGAGGTATTCTGTGCATCAGAGGAATTAAAAGAAGGCTGGCAGTCACAAAGGAAATGTGTTTGAGTTTTAGAAAATTCTGAACCAAGTATAGGTCTTCCAATATCTAAAATACAGAGACAAGCAAGTAGTACAGATAGATCACAACACAGAAAGTTTCTCATACAATCAATTGTTTAACCAACTAGTACTGCTGCTAGTATAGAGAATGAGCCTCCTTATTTTCCAGGTCCACTACTCCCCACTTGTCTGCCATGACCACCTAACAACCAGTATCCTGAAAGAGGGCCCAGGGCTCTAGCAGTTGTACCTTATGCAGCCCCAGGTCTAGCCTTCCTGAATCCCCAGCAGGAAGTATTACTGGGGCTGGAAAACTGTGAAATCAACACTCCCAGCACCACAGTGGGAAGGGTTCCCTCTCAGGAAGAACCCCAGATCCTGCGGCCTCTCTCTTATGATATCATGAGGCCTCTCCCTCTATGTCTGCTTCTCCCATGAGCTGCCACAGCCAAGACTCAGGACTCAAATTAGGATGGGATCCATCTGAGGCTTAGTGACCCCACTCAAGGGGCTAACAGCCCAGGACAGCAAGAAAAACCAGCAGCTCAGTTCAAACTTAGCCTTGTGGGCCATCTATTGAGCTGCACCTGAGTTCAACTTCCTCAGCATCTGGTACCAAAGGGAAATCAGAGAACCAGGGACAGCAGAGAAAGACCTGCTCTAGGATATGATCCAACATTAAACCCGGAGGCTACTCATCCAACCAGGCACCTGGCATGAGCCACAGGCAGACACCAAGGCCTCAGGGTTTCCTGATAAGAATTCATGAGAGATCTGCTGTGTGAGGTCAGGAAATCCTGCATAAACAGGCCACACCAGCTTGCCACCTGTGTATCTCAAATGACAATGTACTGTGAATATGTGGAAACATCATCACTGGGACAACTGCACACGGGTCAAAGAAGGGCTGGGACAGCTCTTCTAAGGAGCAACTGCCCCCTCTCCCATCCCCTGCCCTTCACAAGCACTGCAGTATCTCTGTGGTCAGTATCTCTAAGGTGGCACTCTGCCCCAAATACCTGTCCCCACCCTCTGGCACAATGACCAACCCACATTTGTCATCAATGAAAACTCCATCTCCCAGGGCCTGTGAGCTTACAAATTCTCTGGTTTCCCCACGTGTATGGGGTGAACTTCACCTGCCCAGCTGCCCACTGCCCACAGGGCCCTTCAGTACAGCACAGCCTTTGAATAAGAACCAAACCGCCCACCTGTAAACCACCTGGCCCACCCAACTCACTCCCACACAACAGACTGAGGACAGCTCACACATTCTCCACCTAAAACATCCTTTCACAGCACCTGCATCTTTCATCCCCCCTGCCCTCACACACTCACAGGCCGCCCGTGTCCCTAAGGCAGCACTAAGGGACCATGGAGAGCACAAGCCCCCCACGGGGGTCTGCAGCAGACCCCCAGTAGGCTCAACCAGAACAGGGGGCTGCCGGCACTGTGTCCCCAGGTGGACTGTCCTCTGGGGAATCTTGACCCAGGATCTTCAGGGTCACGGAGGTCAGTGACCTCACAGCTTTCTGTCTCTGGTTTGCCCTGCACATCCCCTCCTCCACCCTCTGCCAGCGCCAGGCTACCAAGACTCTCCCTTCAACCAGCAAACCACCCCCACAGCCAGGACAGAAACCAGCACAGATGGTGCACAGATTCTCAATGATTCATGGTGAAGCTGGAGCTCCACCCCACGGGGGCTTTGGCTCACAGTGCTGGCCCACAAGGAAGGGGGCATCCTGGTCATAGGTGTGCTCTTAGGAGTTCTGGGCAGCTACAGTCCAGATCCAGGGCTCCGGGTTCTGTTCCCCTGGCGGAGGAGAGGTGACGATATCTTCTTAGGAAAGCACTTATCAGTGACCTGGGCAAGTTAACAATTATTTGTTGAGCGTCTCTGTAAAATATATCTTGTTCTAGGCTCCAGTCGAAGTGACCTTTCTCTAAATCACAGGGTACATTTTGCCTGAGGTTGTAGGAATCTTTGGTCAAAGATCAGTCAGTGTTTATAATGAGCACCATGAACTTGCTAATGTAATATAAAATGTCTTTTATTTCAAGGCCATGCTTCCACAACACTGTTTTTAATCAGTTAAAAGAAAAACAGCAACCCCTGGAGGTCCAATCTTTGTCCATTCTAGAGATAAATACAACCTCTGAGCTCTATCATGTTTCCATGAGGGTTTATCCTCAGACCTTAGACTACTGGCCTCTCTCCCACTCATCCCATCCACCTCAGTACTGAGGTATATACACCAAAAAGCAATGCACAGTATGAAAATCTTTTACCTCAAGAAATGTAAACATTCCCCAAGTTAAATAGGATTTCCAGTAACACTTTACGATCGCTTTCATTAAGGAAGGCTCCCGTGCATCCTCCTGGGCTGTCTTCACTTCCTGATCCCAGTGCCTGCGATGAGAAACAGAGCACAGTGAAGAGCAGCGGGTCCGCCAGAAGGAAAGGGGGCGGGGCAGAGTGGGAGACACTACAGGGCGCTCTGGGGCTGCGCAGTAGATGCCAGCTACCTGCTCACAGGGCTCCTGAAAGACGAGCAGTGCAGACTCTGAAGCACCAGAGAAACAGGCCTTGAGGGAAAAGTTCCAGATTCTGGAAACAAGTTCCTGCCAATCTTTGCTGAACTCACAGGTCATAAGCAGCTCAGGAGGGGAGACTTCCTCCTCCAGGGGCCCCACCTCCTGGGACAGAGCTCGGCCTCCAGGGCCGTGGCTGCGGGCTCCCTCCACGTCCATGGATGCACAGGGAACACGTGCCTCCAAAGTGGGCTAAGCGTGGGGTCAGCCTGAGGGGACTGAGCGTGCAGTGTCAGGGGAGGAGAATCAGAAGAACCCAGAGGAAGGCAAAGTCTGCCCCAAACCTTTAGCCCCATGTGGAAATTCTCACTTCCACCCCTTCTCCCCGCTGCCTGTGCTCACCCTTGCAGCTCTTCTCCAAGGTGCTGGGAGCGATCTTCCGGAAGCACTGAGTACATGTCATTTGGTTCTAGTTTCGCTTATAACCCATTTTAAACAAGGGGTTTAGCCACCTGGTAAAAATTGAAAAAAAAAAAAAAACAAAACGAAAGTGCCATATATCCAAATTACCCTCAGAATCCTACATTCACAGAATTTGTTTTTTTTTTTTTTTTTTTTAAAAAGTCTACATTTTCAATATAAAGATATGGGGAAAATTAGGAAATTAGAAACATGCTTTCAAGCACATGCACGCATCTCTGAAGTGAAGTGAAGCGGCTTAGTCATGTCCGACTCTTTGCAACTCCATGGACTATAACCTACCAGGCTCCTCCAGCCATGGGATTTTCCAGACATGAATACTGGAGTGGGTTGCCATTTCCTTATCCAGGGGATCTTCCTGACCCAGGGATCGAACTCGGGTCTCCTGCTTGCAAGCAGACACTTTACTGTTTGAGCCACCAGGGAAGTATATATCTCTAGGTATAGGAAAGTCACAGTGGCTTCTACATGATATACCTTAATTAAAGCAACTTGTTTGTGGCCTAATGAACATACATTGTACTCTGCTTTAATTATTATGGAAAAAATACATTTCAAAATCAAAATAAAGCTACTGTGGTTCAGGCATGCAGAATACAGCTAAATGGCCATTGTGGGTAAGGCTGCAGATATAGTCCTATATTACTGAGGACTTAAATCTTCTGAACTGTAGCATATTCAAGGATACCTCCAGTCATGTTCGAAGTAGTTGTAACCTTAAGGTCTCAATATCTCCCTAGATTAACTGTCAACACAGGAATTTTTACAGGAAATCAGATCGAATGCAGGTTTCCTGCATTGCAGGCAGATTCTTGACTGTCTGAGCCACCAGGGAAGCCCAAGAATACTGGAAGGGAAGCCTATCCCTTCTCCAGGGAATCATCCTGATCCAGGAATCAAACTGGGATCTCCCGCTTTGCAAGTGGATTCTTTACCAGCTGAGCTTCCAGGGAAGACCCTGGATACAACACCCTGTGTCTAACAGGCTCTGGACCCTGACTTCCTTACAGCCCTGTCAACTCCCCTCAGTCAAACCACTACGTGAGCCTCTTTCTGATCCTGAACTCCTGAAGACATCCTAAAGATAAGCAACACCTTCTGACATAAAATACACAGTTGATTCTTATCCCTAGCAGATTCATTTATTTTTAAAAGTAACATTCAAAAGGGCTGGAATTTTATTGACTGTTAGATCCGTCACCATCAGCCTCAGTCAGAGAATAAATACAGCCCACCAGACTTTCAAGGAACTGCACTAACAGCTGACAACATCACCAAACTAAGGTTTAATTCCTCCACGCCCAGGCTTCTGCCCCAGGACATCAAGGTTGCTCCACTGCCACCCTTCTGCAGCAAAGACGTATGTGTTAGTCAAATCCTTGCTTTCTAGGGGCCCAAGCAACATTTAATATGAGCCCTCCAACTTACAGGCAAGGCCCACTCTAGACGGTTATCACACTTAAGGGCTCTGGGAATAGGATCACACCAAACATGGAGAGGTCTGGCTATGCAGCCAGTGCTCTGGATGGAAGGACACCAACCATTAGCCTAAACGTGACTCAAGAAAACCCAAAGACGATGTGTGTGCACCCCTGAGGGATGTTTGTTCCTTAGGGCTCTTATGGCAAGGGCCACCCACGTTGGGCCATTAACTGTTTCCAAGAAAACTCTACCAGGGGAAACTGGGCTATAGGTGGTTCACAACCCGATCCAGGTTACATTCAGATTTTAATTACACTCACACCACCTCTGAACCAAACGGGCCATTCAACTAGTTGAGAAGGGAACTAGGCTGGTACTAGCAGGACTTGTCACTCTTGTAGGATGCCTGGTGAGCCTAACACAAGGAACAATTTATAATACCATAAGTATAAAAGAAGTTGCTCGGACAGTGGCCTGGGTAATAGAAAATCCAGTTCCAAACTTAGAATGGTAAAATCTTCACTGGACCTTCTGGCCCAGAAGACATTTGACTACTGCAAAGCTCTTGATAACCTGCTGGCTAATCAAGGGGGAATTTGTGCCCCACTTACTATTTCCGTTGTTTCTATGTTAACATGAGTGGTCAGATAGAAAAGAATGCATCCTGACTGCTAGAGAAAGCTGCTTGCAGACAGAGAAAGATAAGTATCATATGGTATCACTTACATATGGAATCTTAAAAATTGGTACAAATAAACTTATCTACCAAACAGAAATAGAGTTACAGTTGTAGAAAATGAACTTATGGTTACTAGGGGGTAAGGGAGGAAGGGACAATTGGGAGACTGGGATTGACATATATAAACTATTGTATATAAAATAGATAACTAGTAAGAACTTACTGTATATAGCAGAGGGAACTCTACTCAATACTCTGTAACTCTGAAATGGCCTATATGGGAAAAAAATCTTAAAAAGTGGATATAAGTATATGTATAACTACTTCACTTTTCTGTGCACCTGAAACTAACACAACATTTTAAATTAACTATACTCCAAAAAACAATATTTTTAAAAAACAGAGGCTACTTGGTTAAATATTCAGAACAAGAAGGGCCTGGCCGAACTAATTTATGACAGGATCAGAAAATAACTAGTAAGAACTTACTGTATATAGCAGAGGGAACTCTACTCAATACTCTGTAACTCTGAAATGGCCTATATGGGAAAAAAATCTTAAAAAGTGGATATAAGTATATGTATAACTACTTCACTTTTCTGTGCACCTGAAACTAACACAACATTTTAAATTAACTATACTCCAAAAAACAATATTTTTAAAAAACAGAGGCCACTTGGTTAAATATTCAGAACAAGAAGGGCCTGGCTGAACTAATTTATGACAGGATCAGAAGAGCTATTCCCAGCTTCCTTAGCTTCTAAGGCCATTCTTAGAACCCCCTATAGTTATTCTCCTTCTCTTGCTCTTTGGTCCATGATTCCTCCATTGTCTCATTAGTTTTATCTCTTGGAGAACTGAGTCAAGCTTCTGATGGCCTTTACTCATGGCTATGAGAAACTGGGACTCTAGCCTGTTGACAATCAGATTCATTTTGATTGAATCAGGAAAAATTCTGCTCTTCTAACTCAACATATGACAATGCCCTTGCTCAGCAGGAAGTGGTATCAGAAGACCAACCTTTGCCCCTCAGAGTGCCTCAGGAATGAGAAGCAGTAAAAAGCCAAGGCTGTTGCCCCTGAATTATATCCCTGCCCCTTTCTCACATTAGTTTTATCTCTTGGAGAACTGAGTCAAGCTTCTGATGGCCTTTACTCATGGCTATGAGAAACTGGGACTCTAGCCTGTTGACAATCAGATTCATTTTGATTGAATCAGGAAAATTTCTGCTCTTCTAACTCAATATATGACAATGCCCTTGCTCAGCAGGAAGTGGTATCAGAAGACCAACCTTTGCCCCCTCAGAGTGCCTCAGGAATGAGGAGCAGTAAAAAGCCAAGACTGTTGCCCCTGAATTATATCCCTGCCCCTTTCTCAAATGGAAACCAACTGCTCTTATCTGAGTTTCACACTCAGTCATAAAAGGAAAGAGAAAAATAAGAACTGATTAGAAGTAGCCAGGACCCAAATGGCAGAAGACCTAACCTCCAGTAGACACAGAGCCTCATTACACATTCACTTTAATATATTAGCCTGCTAAAGGACACACCTACCAGGACCACTACAGTTGACAGTGGCTATGACAACAACCTGAAGAGCTCATACAAGGACTAAAAAGGAGTGTTGCCTCAATTTCAGGTCCAAACCACACCCCATTTTTGGGTCAGCCATGAATATTCCTTCCTCTCTTAATTCCCTTCCTTCTCCCTTAACCCTCCTATACTCAGTGTCTAAGCCAAAGTGGGCTGAGAGGTTCATTTGCAAACTGAGTCTCCTTTTCTCATTCTTTGATCACTGAGCAAAGCTTGTGCTCTACCAGCCTCACCATCAGTTTACTTACTGGTTGTGGGAATCTGAGTGGAGCAAGAAACTCCCCATCATGATAAGGGGTCTCAGCCTGGGCTAGGATCCTGGGAACAAGTCCAGGCAACCAATTCCAGGACAAGCACAGCAATTACATACACAAGACACGTAGACTCCAGAACCAGACTGCTTGACTTGAAATCCCACTCCACCGCTTACTAGCTGTGTGATGGTAAGCAACTTATTCAACCTCTATTCTTCAGTGTCTTCAGGGAGAAGTAAGAGGTAATAGCTCCTTTCTCTCTAGCAGGAAAACTGGAAATGGGTGCCAACCAATATCAAAGAGAAGTCCTCATCTTTCATTTCCATGCACATATGTTTTGAAAGGCCACAAATAGAACGAGCTTGGAGAGTTCCTTGCCCTGCCTAAAGTTAAGATGTTGCCTAATCTGTTATTATTTACAGTAACTACACCTGTATTCCTTCTTCAAGGTCCCTCTTTCCTTGTGCTGTACTTTGCTTTGTTGCTCAGTTGTGTATAACTCTTTGTGATCCCATGAACTGTAGCCTACCAGGCTCCTCTGTCCATGAGGACTCCAGGCAACGATACTGGAGTAAATTGCCATTTCCTCCTTCAGGGGATCTTCTGAACCGAGGGATTGAACTCAGGTCTCCTGCATTGCAGGTGGATTCTTTACCATCTGAGCTACCAGGGAAGCTCCCCTCTTTCCTTAGTGAAGTGAAAGTAGCTCAGTTGTGTCTGACTCTTTGTGGCCCCATTGTAGTCCATGGAATTCTCCAGGTCAGAATACTGGAGTGGGTAGCCTTTCCCTTCTCCAGGGGATCTCCCTAACCCAGGGATCGAACCCAGGTTTCCTCCATTGCTCGCAGGTTCTTTACCAGCTGAGCTATAAGGGAAGCCCCAGAACACTGGAATGGGTAGCCTATCCATTCTCCAGCGGATCTTCCCGACCCAGGAATCAAACTGGGGTCTCCTGCATTGCAGGTGGATTCTTTACCAACTGAGCTACCAGGGAAGCCTGGAAGGGCCATCAAATGGCCAAGAGATGTAGCTACACACACTGAATAAACTACCATCAAAACAAGCATAGGAGCTCTTATGTCCCTGGGACCCCCTAGGCTGTCCTATAAAAGAAGGAAATATTAGAACTTATGGAAAAGATGAACAGGTTAGGGTCCAGAAACAAAAGACCTAATAATCACCCAAGTGTGATTAAAGTCCAAAGGTTCAGGCCTGCCTAGTTAGTAGTCCCAGTTATCAGATGAAAACTTTAGTTAAGAACTTCAGCTCTTTGTAGCATTTTTTCATTGGTGCTTCCTCCCAGCTCAGAGACCTGTCAGTGGTTTCAGGACCACAAGACTCCTGGGCAGAACCACCTGCATCAAGACCACGCACTGCTTCTCTGAAGGCTAAAATCTAGATAAGACCCCACTCCCCGAGGGTTGGCCTTCAAAGGTGGAAGTGAATATATTTGCAATAGGGAAAGGGGCTGTGGCCAAATACACACTCTGCTCCTGTCTGTGTGTTCCAGATGAAAGCAAAACATGTTCCAGAAATAGTGTCCCCATTCATTTCATAAAAACCAATAGTGTTTTGTACTCACATGAAATTGGTCACAACTAGGTACCAGGACATACAGTCAGTCACACAGGGAGAGAGGGAGGGAGAGAAAAAAAGACAGGGTCACAGAAGGGGGGAGAGAGGGAGTCCAGGGTAGCTGGAACTCAGATGTTCACCTAAGGAACATGGGGAAAGGTGTTATTATTGGAAGATGGCAAAGTTGCAGGGCAATAATTAGACAAAGAAAGTTGTTCATAAGCTGCTTGCTTAGCCTGGAAAGTTGTGGCTTTAGTTCAGAACTGACCGTGAATTCCTGAGTGGTTCTGAGGAAGACAGATAAGGTGGAGAGTAGGAGGCCCAGTCCCTTCTCCCGCTGGGCTATGACTCCCCCTAGCAGCCTCCTTACCTCCTGCTCCTGGAGCATCAGCTCTCAGGCTCCTGAGACTGGCTGCCTGGAGAGCAGCAAGGCAGGGAGACCCAGTACCCCTGCCACCAGGTCCCCGGGTACCTCTCCCAGTCCTGCTGCCCCCTACCCTGGGCACCTGGGCATACTCCCTCGCCTTGTCCCTTGGTTCTCAAAGGAGCCGGCAGTGTCAGGCATGCCGAATGTCACAGCTCAGATGGGGCACTCACCAGACAAACAGGCGCGAGCAGAAGTTAGCGTTCTGCAGCGGGTTGGGCTTCACCTCTGGTGACACAGGCAACATCTTGCCGGCCAAGGCGGACACAGACTCAGTTCGCCCTGATCAGGAGGCGGTGGGGCTCCTGCTGCTCCTGGAGGTGCCAGTGGGAATGCTGGAGACTGGCCGCCTTGCAGGTCCACTGGGTGGGAGCCTGAGAACACCTGCTTCTGAGAGTGGAGCTCGGGTTGCTCAAGGTCCCACCTCCCAGAACTGAGCAGCCTCAGGGACCACCGCTGAGGCACCCACTCTGTGCAGCTGCTCCGACAGGCATAGGATGGAGGCAGTGTGCCACATGTGGGGCTGCAGGACCAAGAGACACCCTGGTAGATGCTTCCAGAAGCCCCACGCAGGTGGGAGGCAAAGCTACCAGTTCTTTGATAAAGGCAGGCAGGCAAGTTGACTGCCAGCCACAAGCAGCCCAGCTCCCTGGAGCACACCTTGCTGCAAAGTCTGCGGAAGTCCCTGCTCTGAGTCCAGGAACTCACCCAGAAGGTGGAGAAGGGAGTCTCAGGCCCCGCCCACCTCTGCTGCTCAGAGGCTCCCCATGGGCTGCAGAGGAAACCTGGAGAAAGTTGGTAGAAGGAGACAGCAGCCCACCCTCTGGGCATGCTGCCCTCCTCAGGACCAAACAAGAGCACTGTGGGAAGGTCCCCAACTGGAATGGAGCAGGACATTGAGGGACCATCCTGGGATAGACCCTGTCTCCGCCTCATGCCCTCTGCCTGTCTCTTGTTTGTAAAGAAGCTTCAGTCTCCCAGGCCTCCTCTGAGTCACAAAAGGCTGGCTCAAGAATCACTGATTGGAAAAATGTGAACATGTACTAACAAAAACTTTATCAGTAGATTAGCCATACAAGAGTCACAGAATCTTTAGTTCCTCCCTGAAGCCTACAGATGACAGGGTCTAGTGCACATTCCTCAATTGCTTTGCAGATGCTTAAAAGCCCACCAGGTGAGAAAAGTTAACGGTATGATGACCATGATAAACTGGAAGCTAAGGATTTATGATAATAACCCCTGCTACATTACCCTGCTCCTCAACATCAACCAATCAGAAAATAACACACGAGCTACTCAGGTACCCTGGACTCTCTCGCTCAGCTTGCATTTAAAAATCCTCCCCCGAAAGGGTAATTCTAGCCTTCCAAGCACGAGCATCCTGCACTTCTTGCTTGACCTTTGCAATAAACTTTTCTCTGCTCAGAATGCCAACATTTCAGTTTGTTTCTTCTCACTGTACCTTGGCACAAGACCTTGGAT
The DNA here is from genome assembly GCA_006408695.1 of Aepyceros melampus. NCBI lineage: Eukaryota > Metazoa > Chordata > Mammalia > Artiodactyla > Bovidae > Aepyceros > Aepyceros melampus. The sequence continues at coordinate 162,543 of SJXQ01003538.1, forward strand.
TGGTCAATACAATCAGCAGCCAAATATTTGACCTTGGCCAACAACAGGGTTTAGCACGGATTATGTTTGTAGAGCTGCAAGATTTAAAGAAACGTAAGAAAAGATTAGAAGACTTCAAATGATCTCGGTAGATGAATTCACGCTGTCACGGGAGATCTCTGCAATATGTGAGATGTCTTTTGGCATCTCAGGTTAAATTGTGAGGGGACCTCAGTGAGCTTTTTCCTGCCCTCCTATAAAGGGCATTTGGGACAGAGAAATTGCCTTATGATTTCTTTCATGAGTTCAGGGCCTGCCTAGTAGAATAAAAGTGGCATATATAAGTTACAGAATATAGGTTATGTGCATTTTTATGGAAATTACTTCACTTTTAACTCCAACAATGCCCTATTCAGTTCAGTTCAGTTCAATCGCTCAGTCATGTCTGACTCTTGGCTCCACGGACTGCAGCATACCAGGCTTCCCTGTTCATCACCAACTCCTGGAGCTTACTCAAATTCATGTCCATTGAGTCGGTGATGCCATCCAACCATCTCATCCTTTGTCATCCCCTTCTCCTCTTGCCTTCAATCTTTCCCAGCATCAGGGTCTTTTCAGATGAGTCAGCTCTTCGCATCAGGTGACCCAAGTATTGGAGCTTCAGCTTCAGCATCAGTCCTTCCAATGAATATTCAAGACTGATCTCCTTTAGGATGGACCGGCTGGATCTCCTTGCAGTCCAAGGGACTCTCAAGAGTCTTCTCCAACACCACAGTTCAAAAACATTAATTCTTCAGCATGTGGCTTTCTTATAGCCCAACACTTTCATCCATACTTGACTACTGGAAAAACCATAGTTTGACTAGATGAACCTTTGTCAGCAAAGTAATATCTCTGCTTTTTAATATGTTATCTAGGTTGGTCATAACTTCCCCCCCCACAAGGAGCAAGCACCTTTAATTTCATGGCTGCCATCACCATCTGCAGTGATTTTGGAGACCAAGAAAAGAAAGTCTTTAACTGGTTTCATTGATTCCACATCTATTTGCCATGAAGTGATAGAGTTGGATGCCATGATCTTAGCTTTTTTGAATATTGAGTTTTAAGCCAACTAAGAAGGTATTATGTCTGTTTTCCAGATGAGAAAAATGATACTCAAGGACAACGCTTCTCCAAGGTCTTGAATCAGTAAATAACGAATCTTGATTTGGATTCAAGTCCAAGTCCAGCATGATCATCTCACTGGTGGATGGCCAGTGCATGAAAATGTCTAGAATATGCTCTCTGAATGAATCAATGACTGTAGGACTGAATGAACAAACTCTTGGGCTCCCACTCATGAGCGTTATTTGTGTGGCCGTCTTACCAGCTCAGCAGCTTCTCTTCCCCTTCACATTAAATGAAGAAAGATCAAAGTTTGTGGTGCCTGTAACAAGATCATCTCATTATTCTTTGATAATTTCCCTTGTATCTTGGCTAAAATGGTGTTATTAATAATGACTTTTAGCTTCAGTTATGCAAGATATATTCTGCAGAACTAGTGTAAACAATGTGGCTATAGTTGACAATACTGTACTGTGTACTTTTCATTAGTTGAGAGAGTAGATCTTGTTGTTTTAAAAAATAAAAAAAAAATTTTTAAAAAGCAAAATGGTTAAGGTATGAAGTGACAGATATTGATTGGCTTGGTGTAATGAGTATTTCACAATATATATGCCAAGTCATCAAGTTGTACATTTAAATATATACAATTTTTGATTGTCAATTATACCTCGATAAAGGTGGAGGAAAAATCAGTTTTAAAGAAACTCTTAATGTATTCAATTTTTTATAACTCAAACATACAAGAATGTCAATACAAGTGTTGATGATTTTCTATTGATGGGCATGATGGTGGTTTATTACACTCTTTTCTTGATATTTCTTGGATGTTTGAAATTTTCTGTTGCAAAAAGGAAGACACAGTTAAAAATTGTAATTTTCAAATAGCTACCTTTCTGGTGTTAACTCCTCTCAGATAAGGCAATCTACAACCTAAATAATCACTCCGGACCTAATTTACAGTTCTTTTTGAAATTCTCTATATTTTCCATCCCTAAAAATGTTCAGCTACTAGTGCTACTTCAAAGATGAAGAAATGTCTTGCTAAAGTTGGAAGTCTAGTGAATTCATTGTCAGACTGCTCCAGGCTGTTCTCACCAGTCCCCAAACTATCTCTGTACCATAATTAGCCATCTCCAAACTGCCAAATATACTCAGTCCTTTCAGTTTCTGCTGTCTTTTTTGCTTTTAACTAAGATCTTTTGAAACTTTTTAGCATTATTTTCTAAATATTAACTAATATGACATTGAGAAGAAATGTTGAGATCTAGTGTTGAAGTGTACAGAGAAGCATGGATCTGGAGCTGGGGGTCCAGAGTTCTAGATGCTTCACTTATTACCTAAGCTTTCTGATCTAATCCTTCTCAGGGCTAAAATTAGAAGTCCTCACTCATCCTACTTCATACAGAGTTACTGTGAGACTCAGAATTTGTGAAAGCATTTTATAAAACTAAAACCTAAGGAATAACATACAAATAAAAGTTTTTTTTCTGTTGTTGTTGTTTTGATTTGTTTTGAACAGATGTTTAATGTATGCCTTCAGAGGCAGGACCACTAAGGTCAGGCACAGGCACAGAGCTTATAAACATGGCGGAGATGTCATAAGACCTCTATCTGCCCTTGTTTACTGATCTGAAATGATTCAATACTACAATTAAAGGAGCAATAACAAGTGATGAATAGGATGCAGAGAAATCAGAATCCTCATAGACTGCTGGCGGGAATGTAAAATGGTACAACCACCAAGATAAATGAAAACATATGTCCACATGAAAACCTTATTACAAATGATATAACACCTTATTCATAAAAAGGTAAAGATATTGGGTAGGAGGAAGCAAATGTATACCACTTTATGAATGGATAAATAAAACCTGGTATTACACGCATAGAATATTATTTGTCGATAAATATACTGATGCCACATGGATGAACATTGAGTTAATGAAGCCAGCCACTGACTCTAGTGAGATGACAAAACAACATCTAAAAATAAATTCAGTTTTGTTGGACTTGATGATTTATTTCCAAACAAACCTCAGTGATACATGATGGAAATCTGTATCTGTGCAAGCTTTTAGGAACTAGGCCACAGAGCAAGAGGTGAGCAATGGGTGAGGAAGAGAAGCTTGATCTGTATTTAGAGCCACTTCTCATTACTTGCATTTCCACCTGAGCTCCGCCTCCTGTCAGAACATCAGCAGCATTAGATTCTCACAGAAGCATGAACCCCACTGTAAACTGCACATGTGAGTTATCTAGGTTGAGCGCTCCTTATGAGAATCCAATGCCTGATGATCTGAGGTGGAGCTGAAGGGATGATGCTAGCACTGGGGAGCACCTGCAAACACAGATTATCATTTGCAGAGAGGTTGATGACACAGAGACTAAAATAAGTCAATTGCTTGCAGATTCATGTCAAAACTCTATCAGTGAGTGGCAAGTGACAAGCTGCATCTGCCAGCAGGCTGTATAGTAACACATGAGTTGATGTACTTCAATTGTACAGCTGCATCTCGGGAAAGACTTTAAGTCAGAATCTGACACTAATTTTAATAAAGCCATGAAACTGTCAAAACTGTTTCACCAAATGGAGACCAAGTCCCTTGCTTCAAAAGACAAGGCTTTGGAGTTTTTCAAAAAGAAAAACGTGAACATGAAGAATAGAAGCAATTAGTGAAGGCCTTCACATCATCAAATACGTCTGCACTGAGAGCATTTTTCTTAGTGGCGAACCTTATTGCTAAAGCTAAGAAGTCCTTTACTCTTACTGAAGAGTCAATCCTGCCTGGTGCTGAGGACAACTGTTGCAAACATTTTGGAGAAACTGCAGTTTAAAAGGTGGAACATTTCCCTCTTTCAGCAGTACCATAGTAGATGAATTTATAAATGGCAGAAGATATTGAAACACAATTGGTAGAGAAGATGAATGAGTCACCATGGCATGCAATCTAGCTTAATGAGTCTACCAGTGTTAACAACAAGGCAACGAGCTTGTTTCTGTGAGCTCTATTTTTCAGGAGGATGTGCAGGAGGATATGTTATGTGCCCTTTTGTGCCACCCAATACCACAGCTGCAGAACTATTCAAGTCTTTGAAATTACATATCAGGAAAACTGAACTGGTCATTTTGTGTTGGTCTATGCACACAATGCTTACCATGACTGGATGGCATTCCTGGTTTAATTACTTAAGTCAAAGAGGTCACTTTGGAATGTGAGTCTATGGACAGCGTCATCCATACAGAAATACTGGCTAGCCAAAAAATATCATCTGAACTTAACAGTGTTTTGCAGGATGTGATTCAATGACCAACCACATTAAAGGGCATACCCTTAGCTCATGTCTGTTCATGCAGTTCTGTGAGGAGATTATGCAAAGCACACACATCTTCTCTTACACACACAGAAGTGAGATGACTTTCTAAAGGTAGATCACTGGTTTTTGAGTTATGAGAGCTGCTCCAGAGATTCTTTTAGGAAAACGGTCACCACTGGTAGCACATTTACGTGACACAAATGGGGCCGCAAAACTTGTTTGATATATTCAACCTGCTCAATGAACTCGATCTGTCACTTCAGGGGAGAGGACAACTGTGTTTAAGTCGGCAGATAAAGTGGCTGCATTCAATGCCAAACTGGATTTATGGGGGTGACAAATGAACACTGGGATTTTGACGTGTTTCAAACATCAGCAGAGATTTGGAAGATACTGAGCCAGGGTCTTCTTTCTCCCAGTTGGTGCATGATCACCTACCTTAGCTTTCAGAAGAGTTTGAGCACTCCTTCCGCACCACAGACGACCACTGAACTGGGAAGGCATGAATCCATGACTCTTTGTGAATAAGCCAGGTGAATTGACTTTGTCAGTGATAGAAGAGAATCAACTTCTTGAGATCGCAAATGATGATAACCTTAAAAGTATGTATGAGACAACTTCAAATCTCTCTACATTAAAGTCAAGGCATAATATCCTGAGATTGCCCCAAGGCACTGAAAAGCCTGCTTCCATTTCAACAACCTATTTTTGTGAAGCAGGGTTTCCTGCTATGACAGCAACCAAATTGAGGATAGAGAGTAGATTGGATATAAACAACACATTTTGGTGTCACTCTCCCATCAGCCCTGGATGAGACCATCTAGTTGTATAAAAACAAGCTCAGGGCTCCCGCTGATTGTGCAGTATGGTGAGTTGTATAGTCACTTAATTATATATTACAATGTAATAATAATAGAAATAAAATGCACAGTAAATGCCATATGCTTGAGTTATCATGAAACCATCCCACCCTCCCTGGCCCATGGAAAAAATGTCTTCCATGATATTGGTCCCAGGTGACAAAAAGGTTGGACAGCACTGGTCTACAGGATCTCTGTCAAATAGTCAAAGCTTTGTTAAATCTGCAACAGGTATAAGAGAAGTACGGAAATGTTTCATTCAGCTGAGACAGTGCTGATCCTCAAGCATTTTCAATGAAAAAATAAAGGACAAATGGCATTCACAATTTAAACATAATCCTTTTGGTATCCACAGTTCTGAATATGGTGATAATTTCTCTATCACGCTTCCTTCTAGTAATATATCCACCTCTATAACCTCAGGCCTGCTTAGTAAGTAAGTAAAGTCACTCAGTCGTGTCGGACTCTTTGTGACCCCATGGACTGCAGCCCACCAGGCTCCTCAGTCCATGAGATTCTCCAAGCAAGAATACTGGAGTGGGTTCAGCGGAAGGACACAGCAACCAAGCAGCCTTTTGCTTGGCTGGAATCTCATTTCCTGTTACGTGTTCCTCCTAGTGACACATGTAAGTACATCCCTGCCAGGCTGCCTTCATCTCTTCTGCCTTTGAGGATGATCTGTAAGAAGCTGAATAATTGAGGAGAGAAAGAATGAATGTTTTGGGTGCTCTGATAAACGTAAAAACAAAGTAAAAAAGTGAAGATGGAAAAAGAAAAGGTTTTCCCCCTATAACTGAAGCAGCAATGCATTTACTTTTGAATAATTCAGGCCTGCTTACCCTACTGAAATTTAGCCAACAAAATATGCCATGTCCATGTCCAAAGGGCTTGGCCCATGGCTAACTATACCAACTGGATTTCTTCCTTGAGAATGATGAGCAGGGGGTGATTTTTGTTTTTGTTTTCTGTTTTTCACTGAAACTAGAAAGGGAAAATCTCTCTTTCCTTTCTGATGAGGGAGTTTTAAGGGCATGACCCATAACTGCTGGTAACTATGTGCCCCCATTTACATCAAGAGTCTGAAAGAATATAGTAGGTACTCAGGGAAAGTCATACAGTAACTATTTGTTAAACACCTACTATTGCAGGAGCTAGGGATACATAAGTGAACAGGATGAGTGGTATAAAGCAGAGTCTTTGTAACATCAAGCCTTTGTAACATTCTGAGGCTAACAGGTTCCCTCCTTGGACAGTGTGACCTGCTGGGGCAGAAGCTGTCACTTTCCAGCTCCTATCCTCTGACTCTTCTCCAGGACTAAGGAGCTCACTGCTTATCAGCCAGTCTCCTACCAATGAAAGCACACAAGGGCCATATGCAAAGCAAGCCACAAACCTTGGATTCAGTCCTTAACCAGTGATGGATGGGGAGTGGGTAGATAAATGCCCTGGTGCCCTTGCCTGTCAGCTGGAAAAATTCTGTCTCCCAGGGTGACTCCATTGCAAAAGCAGTAACTTTCTTGCTAACACAATTTTTATTGGTTTCCTTCCCATTTCTGTCTTACTTCCCACTCCTTACACGTGTTTTCCTAGCATCACTTCTAAAATAAACCAATTTCATGCAAATCTTTGCCTTAAGGTCTGCTACTGGGAACCCAAACTATGACACCTATGAGGAACATACTTCCAATTACTGAAAAACACATTCACTGCCTTGAACCCATGAAAGTCCTTGTTAATATTGTAAACCCTGGGTTGTCAAATACAGTAGCACTATTCACATGACAATTCTGAGGACTTTAAATGCATCTGGAACAAACTAAGGTATGATTTAACTGCACAATACACCACAGATTTCAAAGACAGCATAAAATTTTTTGTCTAATGTTTCTTTACACTTATTACATGTTGATATAGTATTTTTGACACATTGGTATAAAAATGTCTAATGTTATTTTCATTTATCCCTTTTAACTTTTTCACATGGCTACTTCAAATTTAAAATTTACAGATGTGGTTCATTATATATTTCTATAGATAACACTGCTGTAGCCAATGGACAGGCTTTAACACCACAAATTTCTCTCCCACTCAAGAAAGCAAATCAGTAAGGGTGTTGTTATTATACAGATCTTGAATATGATTGAATTCATGAAAAGAAGTGATACTCACATTTCAGAACTTTGCTGTTAGAAATGAGTTACCTGTGTCACTTCCCACTGGCCCTCAGTCATATTTTCATTATTACACTATCATATAGAGCCCTGATGTAAAAAAATTAGGCAAACCTGCTCAATGTGGGCCAGTATAGTCTATTAGGTCATCCTTTAAGATGTTATGGCTTCCCCTGTGGCTCAGACAGTAAAGCATCTGCCTACAATGCAGGAGACCCAGGTTCGATCCCTGGGTTGGGAAGTTCCCCTGGAGAAGGAAATGGCAACCCACTCCAGCATTCTTGCCTGGAGAATCCCATGGACGGAGGAGCCCAGTAGGCTATAGTCCATGGGGTCGCAAAGAGTCAGATACGACTGAGCGACTTCATTTCACTTCACTTAAGATGTTATAATAATACTGGAAACTTCAGTTATTTTGTTTTGAGCCTTTTGGAAAACTAGTCCATTATTGAGACAAGTTGTCCAGCAGCTGCTAAGAATTGATAAAGGTGTCATTAGAAAATAATATACCAATTTGCATTCCCATCAACAGTGTAAGAGGGTTCCCTTTTCTCCACACCCTCTCCAGCATTTATTGCTTGTTGACTTTTGGATCGCAGCCATTCTGACTGGTGTGAAATGGTACCTCACTGTGGTTTTGATTTGCATTTCTCTGATAATGAGTGATGTTGAGCATCTTTTCATGTGTTTGTTAGCCATCCATATGTCTTCTTTGGAGAAATGGCTATTTAGTTCTTTGGCCCATTTTTGATTGGGTCATTTATTTTTCTGGAATTGAGCTGCATAAGTTGCTTGTATATTTTTGAGATTAGTGTTTGTCAGTTGCTTCATTTGCTTTTATTTTCTCTCATTCTGAAGGCAGTCTTTTCACCTTGCTTATAGTTTCCTTTGTTGTGCATGAAGTTTTTAATCTGAGGACAGATTTTTAAAAAATCCTCTTCAAATTCAGTGATTAAAAATGCATCATGGAATTCAAACTAGATGAACCAGATTTTTTTGTAGTAACCTGATTTCCCCTATGATTTTTTAATTTTAGTATATTATAAACTGTAGTTAAGTATTATAGGTATGAAAAAATCAAGTGTTACATAAAGGATCTGTGCAGACCAATAGGAATCTGAGTTTTTAGGTTAAACATGCTTCCAAGAGTGAAATTCTATAATGTTCTAACAGCATCACCTGACCTACATAATTTACCAAGGTTGGCATTTGGGCAGGGGGTGGGGATCAAAGTCGGTATTCTTCTCAGTTCACCAAAGGGAGAAAAACTACTATTTTTTTTGTCTGTTCACAGAAAACAAACAAACAAACAAAAACACACAATAGTTTCTACTCTCAGTGATCAAACACAAGTCACAAAAGTAATAATAACACTGAAGAGGTTTAAAGAATCACAATTTAGAGAAGATTCCTGAAAGTGCTCTCTGAACTAAATGAATGACAACTCATTCATTTACAAACCAAAACATCAAAATTAAAAAGCAGCAACCTCTTTTTATCTTAGTGGAAAATGGTTCTCATCTCAGTGCTTTTTGATTTCAATTTTTTTTTAAGTTGGTACAATTGTGTGTGTGTATGAACAAGTGACAAGTGAGTAAGCAAAGTGTCAGCTCCATGAATTAAAAAAAAAGCTCCCATAGAAGATAATCTATTACTTATATAAAATGAAAGTCTATGTTGTTCACTTGCTTTAGGTCTTTTTTTTTCCCCTGATGCCTCAAATATACATAATGAAATTATCTGTAATGCAATATCTGTGTGATGACTATATATCCAATTACTTCTGAAAAGCCCCTCTTGTAAGTAGAAGACTAGTCATTTCATGAGTTTGGAGTTCACTAAGCAAAAGTACACTCAGTCAAATCATACTGTGTTAAGGAAAGGGGAGATAATTTACCAAAGTAATGCAAGAGGAAAAGGGAGTGATGACAAGAGGAAAAAGAGAAGTGAAGCTCAAGTAAACTAATACTGCCACTTAAAAACTATCGTCCTCCAAAAGCAAGATGCGTCTTTCTTGGGGGAAAATGTCATAATGAGAACTCTTTGCAAGTGTTTGAGTCATATTATAGTTTGGACTTTAATTGAAAATAGATTTATACAGTTTCAGTATATATTATGCCCTCATCTGCAGAAGGTGATTTCATTTTTAACACCCCCTTTGTTCCCCAATGATACTCAGTCTACCATATACATTATTTAAATTTAACAGAAGCCTGTCTTTATAAATCATCTTCTCTACAATGGTTAAAATCAGGAAGAAAATAAAATATTCAATATTTATGTAAAGGCTGGGGCCCTTAAGTTTTTAGGTAACTAAAGCAATGATATTGCCATTAATATAGCCTCAAAGAAATAAGCAAACATGGATGAAGCCTGAAGACTGGACCACATTCTGACTCCCCAGATGCAGGTCTGTTAGTTAATAATTAAAGATGAAATAATAGCACAATTTCAGGCATCACAGGACTGGTAAAGAACTCCCTTCATAGTGGAAAGCAGGTTCAAGTGTGTCTTTCTTATCACTAGGCTCAAAGAAGCTCATTAGAAGGAGAAACATCTGTTTTGATAGCTGAGAAAACTAGAGTTCCTTAACATCAGCTGCTGAAATTGAAGAGCTGTGGATTCTGGTTGATTTATAGAAAAGAGGAACTCCACATCTTGGAAATAATTGAGAACAGTGATAATGCAATTTTGTTTTAATTTCTCAAATTAATCTAACAGAATTTTGCTTATAAGAAATCAATAAATACATGCTGATGGAATGTATGTGCTAGTGCTTCTGTGGTCACTGGGCTTGAGTTACAACAGCTCGTTTATGCAGAGTTCATTCCTATCTGCTGCCAATCATTTGCCATTTTCTTTACTGCCTCATCTGGCATCTCCTCCTCAAATTTTATTGCTCATTTTCCCTCTCTTACTTTTCACCTCTGATACCTCAATCAATCATTCCAGTTAATCAACCTGACCCAGAATTTGCTATTAGGAATTTATATGAGATGAGTGATTGACAGATTTTACTTTGGCAAAGGCCCTCTGTATTGGGAGACTGAATCTACAAATGGACAATGACTGGTCTATCCCTAAAAATAGAATGCTATACCACAACTTCTGCAGCAACTAGCCTGGGGAGTCAAACCACAGTCACTGTAGCAATCAACCCAGGGTAGTTAGGATCTCATCAGTTACTGTCAGCTTTACTAATTTTTGTCCCCCTTGTTTTTGTCTAATTTGGGATCAACCAGAGAAAGCCAACTATCTTCCCAAACCAACCACAGAGGATAGCTCACTTCTCTTGACCTGACTCAAATTTCCTCATGCCAGCAAACCTCCATGTAGAGTATACTTCAAGCCTTCCCCTATTTACCCTATAAAGCTTCCCTACTTCCATAACTATCTTTGAGTCTCTACCCAACACCAGTGATGGTGTCTGACTCCCTTGCTATAGCAAGCTATAATAAATAGCCTTTGCTTGTCCTCTTTTGAGATTTTCATTTATTTGCACAAAATTATCTCTCCCAATATTTATATTGTAAACTTCCAATTTATAATTTATAAAAGAATGTTTTGCTTCTGTTTGAAATGTAAGTCAAACAGTGGGGAAACAATTGTTTGGATTCTTGAGAGAAGCTTGAGACCAGTGATTGTGCAGCTCTAATTTCTAAATTTTTAGACAATTTACCAGGATTTGTTGATAGAAGAATGCCTTGAATCTTTTAAAACCTATGATGGTATTTGGCAACCAGAGAGAAACTCTGGTTGACTGAAATAACTCTCTGCTAAACAGTTACTTTTTATCTCTTTATCTGTCTACCATAACTGGAAGACAGTTACTTTTTCCCAGTTACTTTTTTTCCTCACTCTGCAGCAAGAATTCAAAAGAGCATAAATTCCCTTCTAGGATTGCATTATCTTATATTTAAGAGTATTTGTGATTTTTTCCTTGTGTATAATATTTCAGAGTATTATGAAGCAGCTGAGGATCAAAAAACTTAAATGATTAAATCAAAAGTCAGAATTGGTAGATGCCAGATTCATGGGTGAATCCATCTTTCTCTGACTTTCCAGATGGTTTGTTTTCTTCCAAAGCACATAATTCCTTTTTTCTTATCTCTCATATTTGGCTAATTGTCACTTCTTTGAGGCCACTGCTTGAATGATTCAGGATAAAGATGTTCAATATATGTTTCATTTCAGTTCAGTTGCTCAGTCGTGTCCAACTCTTTGAGACCCCATGAATTGCAGCCCGCCAGGACTCTCTGTCCATCACCAACTCCCAGAGTTCACTTAAACTCCTGTCCATCGAGTTGGTGATGCCACCCAGCCATCTCATCCTCTGTCATCCCCTTCTCCTCCTCCCCTCAACCCCTCCCAGCATCAGAGTCTTTTCCAATGACTCAACTCTTCGCATGAGGTAGCCAAAGTACTGGAGTTTCAGCTTTAGCATCATTCCTTCCAATGAACACCCAGGGCTCATCTCCTTTAGAACGGACTGGCTGGATCTCCTTGCAGTCCAAGGGATTCTCAAGAGTCTTCTCCAACACCACAGTTCAAAAGCATCAATGCTTTGGCGCTCAGCTAGTCCAACTCTCACATGCATACATGACCACTGGAAAAACCATAGCCTTGACGAGGCAGACCTTTGTTAACAAAATTATGTCTCTGTTTTTAATATGCTGTCTAGGTTGGTCAGAATGTTCCTTCCAAGGAGTAAGCATTTTTTAATTTCATGGCTGCAATCACCATCTGCAGTGATTTTGCAGCCCAGAAAAATAAAGTCAGCTGCTGTTCCCACTGTTTCCATCTATTTGCCATGAAGTGATGGGACCAGATGCCATGATCTTCATTTTCTGAATGTTGAGCTTTAAGCCAACTTTTTCACTCTCCTCTTTCACTTTCATCAAGAGGCTCTTTAGTTCCTCTTCACTTTCTGCCATAAAGGTGGTGTCATCTGCATATCTGAGGTTATTGATATTTCTTCTGGCAATCTTGATTCCAGCTTGTGATCTTCATTTTCTGAATGTTGAGCTTTAAGCCAACTTTTTCACTCTCCTCTTTCACTTTCATCAAGAGGCTCTTTAGTTCCTCTTCACTTTCTGCCATAAAGGTGGTGTCATCTGCATATCTGAGGTTATTGATATTTCTCCCGGCAATCTTGATTCCAGCTTGTGCTTCATCCAGCCCACCATTTCTCATGATGTACTCTGCATATAAGCTAAATAAATAAGCAGGGTGACAATATACAGCCTTGACATACTCCTTTTCCTATTTGGAACCAGTCTGTTGTTCCATGTCCAGTTCTAACTGTCGCTTCCTGACCTGCATATAGGTTTCTCAAGAGGCAGGTCAGGTGGTCTGGTATTCCACTCTCTCAGAATTTTCCACAGTTTATTGTGATCCACACAGTCAAAGGCTTTGGCATAGTCAATAAAGCAGAAATAGATGTTTTTCTGGAACTCTCTTGCTTTTTCCATGATCCAGCGGATGTTGGCAATTTGATCTCTGGTTTCTCTACCTTTTCTAAAACCATCTTGAATTCTGGAAGTTCATGGTTCATGTACTACTGAAGCCTGACTTGGAGAATTTTGAGCATTACTTCACTAGCATGTGAGATGAGTGCAATTGTGTGGTAGTTTGAACATTCTTTGGCATTGCCTTTCTTTGGAATTGGAATGAAAACTGACCTTTTCCAGTCCTGTGGCCACTGCTGAGTTTTTCAAATATGCTGGCATATTCAGTGTGGCACTTTCACAGCATCATCTTTCAGGATTCGAAATAGCTCAACTAGAATTCTATCACCTCCACTAGCTTTGTTCATAGTGATGCTTTCTAAAGCCCAATTGACTTCACATTCCAGGATGTCTGGCTCTAGGTGAGTGATCACACCATCGTGATTATCTTGGTCATGAAGATCTTTTTTGTACAGTTCTTCTGTGTATTCTTGCCACCTCTTCTTTATATCTCTGCTTCTTTTAGGTCCACACCATTTCTGTCCTTTATCAAGCCCATCTTTGTATGAAATGTTCCCTTGGTATCTGTAATTTTCTTGAACAGATCTCTAGTCTTTCCCACTCCATTTTTTCCTCTATTTCTTTGCATTGATCACTGAGGAAGGCTTTCTTATCTCTTCTTGCTCTTGTTTGGAACTCTGCAATCAGATGCTTATTTCTTTCCCTTCTTTCTTTTGCTTTTCACTTCTCTTCTTTTCACAGCTATTTCTAAGGCCTCGCAAGACACCCATTTTGCTTTTTTCATTTCTTGTCCATGAGAATGGTCTTGATGCCTGTCTCCTGTACCTCAGGAACCTCCGTACATAGTTCATCAAGCACTCTCTTTATCAGATCTCGTCCCTTAAATCTATTTCTCACTTCCACTGTATAATCATAAGGGATTTGATTTAGGTCATACCTGAATGGTCTAGTGGTGTTCCCTACTTTCTTCAATTTAAGTACAACTTTGGTAATAAGGAGTTCATGATCTGAGCCACAGTCAGCTCGCAGTCTTGTCTTTGTTGACTGTATAGAGCTTCTCCATCTTTGGCTGCAAAGAATAGAATCAATCTGATTTCGGTGTTGACCATCTGATGATGTCCATGTGTAGAGTCTTCTCTTGTGTCGTTGGAAGAGTGTTTTTTATGACCAATGCGTTCTCTTGGCAAAACTCTATTAGCCTTTGCGCTGCTTCATTCTGCATTCCAAGGCCAAATTTGCCTGTTACTCCAGGTGTTTCTTGACTTCCTGCTTTTGCATTTCAGTCCCCTATAATGAAAAGGACACCTTTTTTGGCTGTTAGTTCTACGAGGTCTTGTAGGTCTTCATAGAACTGTTCAGCTTCAGCTTTTTCAGTGTTACTGGTTGGGGCATAGGCTTGGATTACAGTGATATTGAATGGTTTGCCTTGGAAATAACAGAGATCATTCTGTCATTTTTGAGATTGCATCCAAGTACTGCATTTTGGACTCTTTTGTTGACCATGATGGCTACTCCATTTCTTCTGAGGGATTCCTGCCCGCAGTAGTAGATATAATGGTCATCTGAGTTAAATTCACCCATTCCAATCCATTTTAGTTCACTGATTCCTAGAATGTCAACGTTCACCCTTGCCATCTGTTGTTTGACCACTTCCAATTTGCCTTGATTCATGGACCTGGCATTCCAGGTTCCTATGCAATATTGCTCTTACAGCATCAGTAAAGAGTGACATCCACAGCTGGGCATTGTTTTTGCTTTGGCTCCATACCTTCATTCTTTTTGGAGTTATTTCTCCATTGATCTCCAGTAGCATATTGGGCACCTACTGACCTGGGGAATTCTTTCAATATCCTATCATTTTGCCTTTTCATACTGTTCATGGGGTTCTCAAGGCAAGAATACTGAAGTGGTCTGCCATTCCCTTCTTCAGTGGACCACATTCTGTCAGAGCTCTCTACCATGACCCTCCCGTCTTGGTTGGCCCCTCACGACATTGCTTAGTTTCATTGAGTTAGACAAGGCTGTGGTCTATGTGATCAGAATGACTAGTTTTCTGTGATTGGTTTGTGTATCTGCCCTCTGATGCCTCTTGCAACACCCACCATCTTACTTGGGTTTCTCTTATCTTGGACCTGGGGTGTCTCTTCACGGCTGCTCCAGCATAGCGCAGCTGCTGCTCCTTACCTTTGATGAGGGCAATCTCCTCACAGCCGCCCCTCCCGACCTTGGATGTGGAATAGCTCCTCTCGGACCTCCTGCTCCCATGCAGCTGCTGCTCCTTGGACATGAGGTTGCTCTCAAGGGATGTGTACATATAAGCAAAATGTAACAGAAAAGTGTTTTAAACTTTGCTTTGTGCATAACCTCTGATGTGGAATTTCAAGAAGCTTAAGGTAAAGCATATGAAAGACTACTTTATTTTACATTATCATGATATTTACAATAAAAAATGTATAGATCTGATCCCTAGAGCCAAATTTCAGTTTGTGAACTTACCCCTTTATGGGACAAATGTTTGAGGGGCTGCAACTCCCAAGTCCAAAAGTGAAACTGAAAGTGTTAGTCACTCAGTCGTGTCTGACTCTTTGTGACCATATGGACTGGAGCCTGCCAGGCTCCTCTGTCCATGATAATCTCCAGGCATGAATACTGGAGCGGGTAGCCATTCTCTTCTCCAGTGGATCTTCCTGACTCAGGGATCAAATCCGGTCTCCTGCATTGTAGACAGATTCTTCATAGTCTGCGCCACCAAGGAGTCCAGAAATGTGCTGCTATATGTGTAGCTTTATACTTACTTATACCATCTATAAAATATAATCTGAAGAGTGGCCTTGACTCTAACCAATGTAAGTAAGCTTTCCTTTTCTTTGAGCATGGAATAAAATGTGATTGGAAAGGACTTCCTTCTTCTGGAACTAAGCAAATGGCACAGGAAAAGATATTTGTTTCTGTACATGAATTTAGAGACATAGGAGGCTTCAGTCTGGCACACACTTGTGTTCTAGAGCATTAGAGTCTGTTGGAACTCTAATAGCTTTGGGAAGAGGTCTAGATTCAAATTTTGGCTCCATTGGTTACTGCCTGAGTAAATCTGAATAACTATTCTCAACCTAATTCTCATGACAAAAATAGGTGAGCGATAATAGCATCTATTTCAAAAGATCAAATACCTAGTAGCAGACATGTATTACATACTAGGAACTACTCAAAGCATTGCAGATTCAGAGATAAATAAGATATAAACCCTTTCATTGAGACATTGCTTGTGGGGGTAAACATTCATGTGAAATATAGATGATTTATATACAGTGTGATAAGCATTATCAAACTGATATTCATAAAGCAATGAGGGCATAGAAGAGAGATATTTAGCCTAGTTTTGATACGCAACAAACACCAATTAAAAAGAGGATGCTTATCCTTAGCTTTACCAGATTTATAGGAACTATCCAGGAGGAGAAAGTGAAATATGCTTTCAGGTATTAAGCAGGAAGACAGCATAATGTATTCAGACAACAATAGGAATTTTATTTATATTTACTAGAACTAAACTGAAGGGCAAAAATTGGAAGATAAAACTTCAGATGTAAAAAAGAGTCAAATCATGAAAGATTATTATGTAGGCTTAAGAAGCTTATAGACAATGGTAGCTTTTCAAAACATACATACTCATGCACACACACAAATCAAATGAATACAAGAAAACTTTGAAAGCCTTAGACTCTCTTATTATTTCAACATTTGCCTATTCCAGGAAGCTTTTTGGAGAGGCCAAAATTTAATCACTCCGATTCGGTAGCAATGAGCTTCATGGTAGATTTGGCTGTAGAGAGAACTGGAATTATTATTTTATGCACCAAACCAGCCTCAGCTTTACTCTTTTGGTGTTCTCCCTAAGGAGTGGCACTTCCAGTGGCCAGCTACTGATGTATGCTAGATCCTACGTAATATGCAGGAAGCATCAGAGACGTTGAGAGAGGTAGAATATTCACAAGTTAATATATGGTAACAAATTCAAATAAACATGAAGTTTCTGACCTTTTTATCTTAAGAGATGGTTTCAAGTTATTTCTGTTGTCACAATATTATGTAAAGTAGGTCAAGTGCCAGCTAAAGGCAGACTGGGGTCATGGTCACTACCAGTCAAAGAAGCTGTATGCTATACTGTAGCTGCTATAGTATTTTAGAATCCTTGTTACCAAGAGCTGAAAGAAAAGTGAACATGTTAGTCACTCAGTCACATGGGACTCTTTGCAATGCCATGGCCTGTATCCTACCATGCTGCTCTGTCCATGGAACTCTTCAGGCAAGAACACTGGAGTGAGTTGCCATTCCCTTCTCCATGGGATCTTCCCAACCCGTGGATTGAACCCACCTGGGTCTTCTGCATTGCAGACAGATTCTTTACCATCTAAGCCACTAGGGAAGCCCTACCAAGGGCTGATCCATGCTGAAAAGCTAAAGCAAAGAGGAGTGAGACTCTAGTGACTGGTAGTTGAACTGCTGAAACTCAGCAGTGGGGAGAAAAATACTTGCAAGGGTGAAATCTCATAGTGAAAATAAATAGTTGCAAATGTATCTCTGCTGAACAGCTTTAATATAGAAGCAATTATACATTTTACTCAGAAAAAGAACATAACAGTCATCATGGTCAAAAAGCTAAAGAAAGACAAAGGATGGTTATAGGCACTGCAATCAGGTGGGCTTGCTGAGGTCAGGCCAGAGAAAATTGAGATTAGAGAGATGGAGGTGTTCCCTTCTAGAAATCAAAGGGGATAACATCAGTCAAGATGGCGGCCTCCTGTATCTGTCTTTATACACATGTGCTCCCCATGCAGTATGCTCTGCTTGTTTCCAGAGAAAATCCTTGCAGACTCTAACAATATATATGATATTTAAATCTTTGTAAACCCAGTGTAACTTTTCTGTCCTCATGACCCTTGAAGATGAAGGGGATTGTGTTTTCTAGCATACAGGGATTAGATCTGTCTCTTTACCAAATCAGTCTTTACCAAATGTGTGTTGAGGATTTTGCAACACATACTACCTGCCACAGTAGAAGCTTAATACAGGCTTATATCAATGACCCCCAGTCCAAGTTGCTTAGGATCTAGTGTAGAAGAGAAATAGAAACAGTGCAGGAGAAAAAAAAAATGCAAATAACCACTGCAAATTACTTTATAAAAAATATATCCTTTGTTGAAGAAATAATCTAAAATCATATTCCTTTTCTGACAATCTGTTCAAATTAATTTTTTTATATTTCATGAAATTTAGTACAATGTCAATATACTTAAATATAGAACTAAGCTAAATATAAAAGTCTTCATGCTTGGTTTATTTCTAAGCAATAGGTTACAATTTTACACTAAGATTTAAATATGGAGGAGCAGTTCAGGAAGACCCCAATATTTGCAGTTATAAAGTAACAATACAATTAGATGTTTAAAAAAAAACAGCAACTTTTTTGCTAGAAGTTCAGATTTTGATTGGATGGAAGTATCTTATTTCCACAGTGTCCAACAAATAACAGACACAAAGTGCTTTTATAACCTAAAGGAAAAGTCATTCCAGCTGGTATATAGGTCATCAGTTGTTTTCAGCTTCTGTTTTTTTTTTTTTTTTCCAAACAAATACTTCTTTTCACTCATCATTGGCCATTAAAGCCCACTACCATCCTTGAAGCGTTATTTCTTAAATTGTTTTCCATCAGTGAAATCTTAAAAATCGTGCAATACAGAGCTTAAAGTGGGCTTCAGCTGAATAAAGACAACTCTAATGGCAAGTACGAGGGGTTTGACAGAAGGGAGGGTGGCATAGGGGTGACATGGTGTCACAACTGCTCACCAGCACAGATGGAGGAGGCAGCTCGATTCCACAGTCTCTAAGCTCTTTCTGTCATTAACATTTCCTGCCTTAATCTGTTTTGAGTCCTTCTTCCCCACTTACTTGGCCTGAACATTTTTATTTTTAGATTCTTAGTGATTAAGAAAATACAGGCAGAATAATCTCTTTATATGACAGCTTGGTGCAGCAGTAAGAACAAAAAAAATTTCTGCAATAAAGCCACTCTTTGAAGCTTGACTCAATTGTTAAAATTTAACCTCTCTGTACCTCATTTTCCCAAAATGAAAAGAGGGAGAGAGAGAAAGAGAAAGGGAGAGAGATTATTTTTTACTTCCAAGTTAAAGGATTGCTTTGAGGATCAAATATTATCAATAGTAAACACTGATATGCTTTACAATCCTAATAACTTTGCATGAAAATTAAGCCACTTTAAAAATACATATTTCATCTGATAGAAAAGTATAGGGTCCTCTAGCCTTATTTATTCATTCAACTTTGTCAGTTGTCACCATCTCAAAGAGGGAAGTTTCAAGACAGGTAAATCTATGACTACAAACCAGGAGGGGCCTTTTCATACCCCACCCCTGGGGCTATGAGTAGCCAGTAGCCAGCCACTGGCTGGTGGGAAGGATGAGAGCCCACTTCCTTTGCTTCCAGGTCAGTAAGCTAGGAGTTGAAATTTACATTCTAGAGCTCTTGTGGGAACTACTGGTGTGCAGGCTTCACCTGAAATCCCATCCTTGCCTGGCTCCTTCCTTCCCTGCTCCACCCACTGGTACCCCCTTAGTACTTTCTCATGAGACTATGTCCTTAAGAAATCAGTGCACCTCAATCCTTGGCTTAGGGTCTGCTTCTGAAAGAAGCCAATGTAAGAACCTAAGAAATTAGTTTTTCATTAATTCAACAAACATTTATTTAACATCTGCTAACTGCCTAACATTAGGCAGAGGTGAACAAAACAAACTCCCTCTCTGTGCAACTTATATTTTATTAGAAATAGTATGAAAATAAATAAGTGAACAGGTCTACAATACAACTTGGGTTAAAATCGTGGTAAAAGAGCTATGACAAAAATAACCAGCGTAATTTAGGTAGGGAATAGTGAAGGACAGAAAAGACTGTATTAGATAAACAGGTCAGATAAAGCTTGTTTGAGAAATGACCACTGAATATGAACAAAAAGTGTCCTTCCCCCAAGTATTATCTGTTCTTATATTTCAATATTGAGAATCAGGTTAGTTTAAGCCTCTGTAAGAACTTAGCATGTTTTGGGTACCCTGACAGACCCTGGGAAGATACTTTCAGAAGAATAAGAGAACTGCAAGAGTGCATGGGGGCTGAGGTTGGGTTTAGGCATCCTGTGGGCGGGGGCAGGGGGTTGGGTGGGAGGTTTCCTTGGTAGCTCAGTGGTAAAGAATTCTGCAGGGCAGGAGACATAGGTTCGATCTCTAGGTCAGGGAGATACCTTGGAGGAGGAAATAACAACTTTCCCCAGTATTCTTGCCTGGGAAATCCCATGGACAGAGAAGCCTAGTGGGCTGCAGTCCATGGGGTCACAAAAGAGTCAGACATGACTGAGTGACTAAACAACAAACATCAAGGGGTGTGTGGGAAGCGATGTATCCATTTTCTGCCTTAGCATCCTAGCATCACAGGACAGAGACAGGAGCAAAGGCAGAGATGCCAAGATTGTTTCGAAGGTTACACAAGGGGATTTCGACCTCTTAGAACCTAAGAGAAGAGTTTATTTTACTGCTTCTTGCTCTTCTTTTAGGGAAAAAAGAAGTATTCTTATCTCTATATGCTCCATAGTGGTGCTTTTCTGTACACAATAAGTATTCCTTAAATGTCAGTTATTTAGAAGTGTGTGTGTATACGTGTGCCTAAGCCTTAAGCATATTTTCCACATGGAGGAGTTAGCTGGATTCCTTCTTTTGAATGTAATAATTAGATATTTCCAAATCATTTTTTCAACTGAGTAGTGTGAATGTAGGCATAGAAATATACAATTAAAATACACATACCTACATGGAAAATATTGTATGTAATTGCTCCAGGTCCACTTTTGTGTATATGAATTTGTCTTTTCTTATAACTCTTATTCTACCAGTTTAATCTTTTTTCTCAAAAGCATTTGACTCTTCCAGAGATTACAATAAGAGCATGCTAAAACAGAGCTAATATATAATGTATCCTAGTTGCCTATCTTTTTCACTCCCTGGAGACAAATCAAAACTGAAACATAACCCATGATTCATTCTGTAAAATTCAAGTTTCCCGTAATCTTAATAAAATCTCCTCAAACTAAGCATCCGAAAATGGCTATTCAATAATCAAGTAGGCTGGCTTTGTTTCCTGGGAGGAAAGGCTAAATGGAATATTTTAAGCAAATCATAAATGCAAATGTGAAGCTTTGCTTCAAGAATTTCTGTGCCTGATTTCAAGAACAGCAGTACACTGGGCTGCACCAGGTTCTAGTTTAAGATGAATGAACCCTTTGGACTTAAAGCTGATCTGGATGGCAGCGGTTCACCACAAGTTATTTCCATCCTGTGAAATTGCATTCTTCTTTTTCTTTTCTGCAAGGCAAGAGAAAATAAATAGGCTTAGCAATGCAATTCCTTATTATATTGATCAGAATTTTGGCATTAAAAATGTCTGCCCTTTAACCTTTTCCCTTTCAGAAATCTTTCAATGACTCCAATGTGCATAACATCAATATGTACACCAGGAGACATTATAGCAATACTATTTTTTTTTTTTGATAACTGACAGTGTAAAAAATGTATGCTACCAACCACTATTTAAAAACACAAGAAATGATTGATCACCAGATGGAGCAGTAAAAATGAAAACTGGGAGATAAAGATGGAATACAAATATTTAATCATAAATGGGAAAACAATGAAAATCTGAGGATAACTGTATTCTGTTTCCAGATAATAACCTTTCATGGGAGAATGAGTCACTTACGGTGTCAGGCATAGGAACATAAATCCAATTGTATTATAAATACAAAATTTTTGCTTGCAACAGTCTTGCTTATGACCGAAACATTTTGTTTAAGCTATTCTAATGTAGAAAAGTCTGATATGTTAGAATTTTTACATGACATAAGTCAAGAAAAATTACTTTTCTTACCAAGTAAAAAAGTCATTTTCTTCTGTAACTTAAAATATGACAGTGTTTTAAAGCATATTGAAAGCTTTCTGACAAAAGATTTTGATCCATAATAGTAGATGCCTTATGTAATACTTTTGTGAGATGGAGATTTTACTTCAGTTCTGGTATATTCCAGAATGTTGATAACATGGAAATTTATTTAAAAATATTTTGCAGATGGTATTTCATTCTTGCCTTATGTGATTGAAGTATTTAAAAATCACTAGATACAAATATGATATGTTAGACAATAACTTGAATCATTTTATCAAAAATTAATGGCCAGGCTTCCCTGGTGGCTGAGTGGTAAATAATCTGCCTGCCAATGCAGGAGACATAGGTTCAGTCCCTGGTCTGGGAAGATCCCATTTGCCACATAGCAACAAGGCAATGGCACCCCACTCCAGTACTCCTGCCTGGAAAATCCCATGGATGGAGGAGCCTGGAAGGCTGCAGTCCATGGGGTCGCTGAGGGTCGGACATGACTGAGCGACTTTCACTTTTCACTTTCATGCATTGGAGAAGGAAATGGCAGCCCACTCCAGTGTTCTTGCCTGGAGAATCCCAGGGACGGGGGAGCCTGGTGGGCTGCCGTCTCTGGGTCACACAGAGTCGGACACGACTGAAGCGACTTAGCAGCAGCAGCAGCAGCAGCAACTAGGCCCACGAACCCACGTGCCGCAGCTACTGAACACCACATGCCCTAGAGCGTGGCCGTGCTCTGCAACAAGAAAAGCCTCTACAATGAGAAGCCAGAGCACCACAGCTGGAGAGTAGCCTCCAATCTCCACAATTAGAGAAAGCTCGCTCAGCAATGAAGACCCAGCACAGCCAAACATAAATAAATAAATAATTTTAAAAGTTAATCACCTACATCACCCTTTGTTTTAAATTTAATATTAAGACACTAACATTGAAATTCATTACACAACGATAAATGGGTAAGTGTAGGAATTTTCTGTCGCCATGTAAATTACAACCAAAAACCCCACTAAACTATAAAAGACAAGTTACATTATAAGTTTTCTGGCACTTAACACAAGCACTAAAATGTAGTATTTACTAAAGAAAATATATGTTAAATTTGTGACATCATGGCATCGTGTGTCAGCTACCTGCTTTCACTAACTTCCCCCCTCTTGTGGTACCCAGGAGAGAGCTCTACCTACTATCACATCCATTCACCATCTCAACTCCATATTGTGAAAGGCCAAGCCTTTCTAAGTTTATAATTTGGCATCTGTCCACATATGCTTAATAAATCAAAACATCCATAAGATATATGGCAGCTTAGGGATATCATAGCATTCTATCAAATATGACTTTTATATTTGCTTCTATACTGCTTGATTGCAGGTTGTCCTAGAAGTTTCACATTTTTTTTTTCATTTGTTTTGGATGGTTTTCACATTTTTAAATTTAATTTTTAATTGGAGGATAACTGCTTCAAAATGTTGTGTTGGTTTCTGTCATACAACAATGCTAATCAATCATAATCATAATCATAACACTCTCCATCTTAAACCTCCCTCCTACCCCACACCCCCCATCTAGCCCAGAACCAAGCTGGGCTACCTGTGTTATATAGCAGTTTTCCACTAGCTATCTATTTTACATACTGTATGTATATATGTCAATGCTTCTCTCTCAAGTCGTCCCACCCTCTGACATCTAACTAACTTTTGAAGTCTACAATGTTGTGCATTTAGTCCACACCTCTCTTTTATTGACAGTGAAGAGGCAGGGAAGACATAGGAGCAACTTCTTCTAAGCCACCCAGTGCAGGAGAACACAATTTTCTTTCATAAACGTTAGTATTTGAGGCACAAAAGCTTGAATTTCAAGAGTACGTGCATGTGTCTGTGAATGCATGCTCAATCGTGTCCAGCTGTTTGCAACCCCATGGACAGTGGCCCTCCAGGCTCCTCTGTCCATGAGATTTTCCTGGCAAGAATACTGGAGGGGCTTGCCATTTCCTTTTTCACAGGAGCTTCTGAACCCAGGGATCAAACCCACATCTCTTGTGTCTCCTGCATTGGTAAGAGGGTTCTTTACTAGCTGAGGTTCCAGGGGAGCCCTGAATTTAAATGTAAAGGAAGCTAATACTGGTCTTACTTTCTACTTTCCCATGGCCTGTCCAAGAACCGACCAGGCAAACACATTAATGAGAATTCAACTGACAAATGTAAAATAAGGCATTTTCTCCCATTTTTGCCTTCTTAAATAGGGAGCTGAGCCAAGGCAGTTAAAACCCTTTGGCCTTATTCAATATATGTTATTCTATTCAAAAGAATTTCCAGGTCAATGTAAAACATTTTCTCCAACATCATTTATTTGTGACTTTGCCTGGTACCTTCATTCTTTTAGCTTTGAATTGTCTCATTGTCTAATATTGATCGAATTATCCACCAGGGCACTGTATTTACTCTATATGTGTATTTAGTCATTCAGTCGTGTCTGACTCTTTGCTACCCCATGGACTGCAGCTTGCCAGGCTTCTCTGTCCATGGAATTTTCCAGGCAAGAATACTGGAGTGGGTTGCCATTCCCTTCTCCAGGGGATCTTCCCATCCCAAGGATCAGACTCAGATCTCCTGCATTGCAGACAGATTCTTTACCGTCTGAGCCACCAGGAAAGCCCTTACATATAAAGGTAAGGTAATAAATAACTTTAAAAGACCAGAGCAATTCCACCTGTTGTGCTTAATTTTTTTATTATGTGCAAATCAAGGCCAATTCAGCTGTGTTGGGGCCTTAGCACAAGATGCACAGACCTTTCTGTTTGTTTTTGTTTCTCATTTTCTAGCTAGTGGTTTCATATGTACCTGCCAGTATTCCACTGTTTTTGGAACATCTAAATTGTAACTCAGAGCTGTGTAATGCAGACTGTTCAGTAAGGCTCCTGGTAGTTCACTCAAGAATAAAGTTCATTCACAGAGAGTAGTTAGCAGATGATACAGTAATCCATAGCAATCTTCCCTAGGATTCTTACCTGTTACTCTGGGGTAATATCAATGTGAGTAAATAATACTTGCCTAGAGGGGACTATTTACTGTATTCAACTCCTGGTGCATGAGTGTTAAGCCCCTTCAGTCATGTCTGACTCTTTGCGACCCTACGGACTGTAGCCCACCAGGCTCCTCTGTCCATGGGATTATCCAGGCAAGAACACTGGAGTGGGTTGCCATGCCCTCCTCCAGAGGATCTTCCAGACCCAGAGATCAAACTCATGTCTCTTATGTCTCCTGCATTGGTGGGTGGGTTCTTTACCACTAATGCCACCTGGGAAGCCCTGCTCCTAATACCCTGTGATATCTTGCTAGGACTACTGGCCTTCTGGGAAAAAGTAAGTGAGCATCAGCTGTGTCAAATCAACTGACTGCCACCTAGATGATGATTCAATTGGAAATCCAGTGTCTTCCCTGTTCATTACTATTCTCCAGAAATGAGTACAACATGCTGGGGACATAAGTGGTAGCTGAATTAATAAAATGATACCATTTGATTAGAAAAAAACATGAATTACATCTTTGATAGATACAATATTCAATATTAAGAATAATATTGAATAATTCCGTTCGTTTATCTAGTTTCTTGGGTGTCTACGTTAGCTCTTTTAAGGTTTGCACCCTAGATAAAGAATTTTGCTCTCAGATAAAAATAGAGTTAATTGCAAAATGGTTTGATATTACCTATTAAAGTTATGAATATTAAATGGAATAATGCATGCAAGGGGCTGAGACATCACATCTAATACAATTAGAAGTGTTCAACAAATGTTCATTTTCATTATTATGATTACTCATTGAGGTGAGTTTGCTCATAATGCTCCCAAGGATAAAAATAAAAATATTCTGTTCAGCTTGCAATCACAGCTCAGTAGTTAGAGTGGGTCCTGAAGAAAATAAAAATGGAAGGGAAATCGCATATCCTTGCTAATTCTAGATACTAGCATAAAGTAGATGTTAGACATTGCTACCTTTATCTTAGAAAATTGGCCCCCCAAAATTGCAAAATTGTGTTGAAATTTGTGCTGATGTCCAGAATCATCATGCGACAGCCTGCGCACCCAGAACCCTGAACTACACCCCCCGTCTGAATATGTACCTCCTCTCTTTCGTGGTACCTTGCATATTTCAGTTCTTCCGTCGCAAGTTTTTAGTTCCAGGTGTTAGAGTTTTGACAGGAGTGTTTGTATCAAGATTATCTGATGTTATCTAAGAGGAAGTGCTGATGAATAAAAAGTGATTGCTAACTTAGTCTGAAGAGAGAACACATTTGCATTCTACTAACAGGTAGTTGTTGGCTTGAGGCACTGGAGGGCATGACTCAAGATCTGGGATTCTCCACTCCCACCCTGGCTTCTTAGGCTTATTTTTTCCCCAAATGAATGAAATTCGAGGATGTGTGGAATTATGTTCTAGGTGCCACTTCTCCTTCTGGGCTTCTTAGTCACTGTTTACCCACTCTTTCATGAGGTCATCTTATAGGCCCACTGCATGGCTTCCTAGGTGGCACAAGTGATAAAGTATCCACCTGATAATGCAAGAGATGCAAGAGAAGTGGGTTCAGTTCCCAGTTTAGGAAGATCCCCCAAAGTAGGATATGGCAACCCACTCTAGTATTCTTGCTTAGAAAATGTCATGGACATAGG
Organism: Aepyceros melampus; assembly: GCA_006408695.1. Taxonomy (NCBI): domain Eukaryota; kingdom Metazoa; phylum Chordata; class Mammalia; order Artiodactyla; family Bovidae; genus Aepyceros; species Aepyceros melampus. Next base: position 189,103 of record SJXQ01003538.1, read on the forward strand.
ACCCTGACAGGCTACAGTCCATTGGGTCACAAAGATCCAACACAACTGAGCATGCATCACGTAATACAAAAAGAAAAAAAAAGGAGCACTATATACTATAGGAGTCAGCAATGAGGTTCCAGATAAAAGAAAGATAATTGGGATTGAGAATCGGAACAGAGTAGAAGACTAGTTCCAGTTTAAGGCTAAAATATGTTGCAATCTAGCGTTTATCAGCTTTTACAAATGGATATTTTTGGTTCTCTTATGCCTGTGCTAATTTCTCAATTACTTCTGGACATAGAAAAGGAAAAGATAAGATTATAACCCCAATGATTGGTATTAATTTCCTAAGCAATCTGTTTCTTTCATTTTATAATAGACCATTCTGTGGTTCTCTGGACACAAGATCATCTAGGAAAGAAAACAAAAATGAAACAAAAACTTAAATGTCGAAAGATGATTATATCATGATAGAGTTGATGACAATTCAGACATAGAAAAAGTATATCTGATAAACAAATATAAATCAGAAGTTGGGCATCCACCATCTTTCCAATAATATCTGCTGAGTTTCTGACTCTCAGGGTGAAAATCAGGCAGAGATGGTAGGGTTTTATTTCACCAATAATTTCAGCTTTGAAGGTTGTTACTCTTTTTCTTCTATTCACCATTGCCAACACTGTTTCTGACAAGAGTTTGAGCTAAAGATATCTATGTGAGAGATTAATATTTATAACACTGAGGTTTTTTTGGCCCTTAGCCTTCAATCATCGTAATTTTGTTCAGTTTTTCCAGTGCTGCTTCTTAATGAAGATCAAGTCATTGGAAATAATTGTTTCATGAATACCCATTCAATGAATTGAAATGCAAAGTCAAATTCTAATTTTGAAAAAGAAGTCTCATACATAGTTAAAATTGAATAGTATTCTTAAGTGTGGAGAAACCACTTTTTTTCTATAGCAGAAAGCATTTTATTTGATTCACAGTGAATAGTTGTTTTTTTTTTTTTATTGTCTGAAAGCTACACATGCTGGGCCTAACAACATTACCATAGGTATTCACAGAGAGAAAGAAAATGCATGTTGTAATACTACAGGGTGTTAGTTGGTATTATTATTATTATTTTAGTATTTCTTAAAATTACAAAATGGTTAACAACATATATCAACCTTAAGGTTGTTTTGATTTCCTGAACAATTCTGTATGTCCACTAATGTTTTTTCCTCCCTTTCTTATTCATGGTTCATGAGAAAATGATGCCATTGAATTTCATTTGGTGAATAAATTGGTTAAAATATTTGATAAGGTTCTTCTGTGGCTTACAATAAGAAGCTATTCTATCATTGCTTTACTTGAAAAGATTTTTTAAAATTAGGATACCTGTTGAAGTTTGTTATTTATCAATGACAGTAACAGAAAAGTTACTATTTTTTGCAATTATAAATTCTGCATGAATGCTCTTGTATATCAGTTCAGTTCAGTTCAGTCACTCAGTCATGTTCAATTTTTTGCAACCCCATGGACTACAGCAGGCCAGGCTTATCTGTCCATCACCAACTTCCAGAGCTTGCTCAAACTCATGCCCATCCAGTCGGTGATGCCATCTAACCATCTCATCCTCTGTTGCCCCCTTCTCCTCCTGCCGTCAATCTTTCCCAGCATCAGGATCTTTTCCAATGAGTCAGTTTTTCGCATCAGGTGGCCAAAGTATCAGAGTTTCATATATGACTACTGGGAAAACCATAGCTTTGACTAGATGGATCTTTGTTGGCAAAGTAATGTCTCTGGTTTTTAATATGCTGTCTAGGTTGGTCATAACTTTTCTACCAAGGAGCAAACATCTTTTAATTTCATGGCTGCAGTCACCATCTGCAATGATTTTGGAGCCCCAAAATAAAGTCTGACACTGTTTCCACTGTTTCCGCATCTATTTCCCATGAAGTGATGGGACCAGATGCCATGATCTTAGTTTTCTGAATGTTGAGATTTAAGCCAACTTTTTCACTCTCCTCTTTCACTTTCATCAAGAGGCTTTTTAGTTCCTCTTCACTATCTGCCATAAGGGCCTATTCCTGGGTTATCTATTATGTCCCATTAACTATATTTTTTTCATGAGTCAGTAACATTATTTTAATTATTGACAGATGTTAGTAACTTGAAGATGAGGATTTTCTTCCATGCTTTTCTTTCAGTTTTTTTTTTGTTTTGTTTTGTTTTGTTATTGTCGTACTTTGTTGACCCAGTTTATCTATTACCCTCTCCTCAAAAAGAGACCTCATTGCATTGATTCCTATTTAATATTCATCTAAATCAATTTAGAAAAATTCACTCCAGGCAATAGAGTCAGGGTTTGAAACCTGGCCAACTCCAACCATTTCATCTCTATTTTTTCACCCACAGATGTGACTCATTCCTCATGTATTATATCACATATAGTAAATATAGCCAAAAGGCCTTGATCATGGCCTTTCGCCTCTTCAACAGTTGTCAATGGACACATTAAACTTATCACAATACTTCTTCAGTCAATAAACGTTCTGTTAAATGCTGCCCTAAAAACAATATAATTTTCTTTGTACCCGTTTTGTACCTGGTCAAATGTCTACCCCAATTACTGACTCACATCCCTTTTAAAGATCAAGTCACATCTGCTCCATTACACCTTCCCCCAACACCTCAAACAGCAGAGTTTATCCCTTGCTTTGAAATCTACTTACACTTTTTGCATCAATCATTTGCCTCCAGTCTTTGAATTTAAGGCTAATTTTGTGTGTAGTATCTCCTTAAGTAGATAAATTGGTTAAATAAAGGAAATAATTCTTTAAAAAAAATTTATTTCTTACAGACAAGAATGTGTGTGGCTGTGTATACTCTTACTTCTTTACCTACTGCTTTCTCAGGATTATTCTTCTCCTTCCAAGTGCTTGTCCTCAGTAATTCAACACAATCAGCTCATCCTCTCCTATTCTAAATGATGAATTAAATATGTGACTCTGTTCCAATAAGCAGATGGGTCTTTCCTTACAGCAGCTAGACATCATTCAGAATCTTGCCTTTTTGTCCTGTCTCCAGTTTTCAATCACTGACAGAACTTTCCCTCTTCTCCCTTTGTCGTGAAGATGTATAGGTTCCTGGGAATCGACCTGCCACAAGAAATGGATTTGCCCGGGGGTGGCATCTATCCCTGTGGTCTTTGGTAAAGCTGGACCTTAGATTGGCCAGATGGCGAGAGAGCTCCTTGTGTGTTCTCTAAATGCAGACACATATTCTCACTGCCAGGTGACGCTCAGGATAAAAATCTCTCTCTTAAGAGGCACTGAAAACCTAAACTGAGTACATCTGGCAACCTTCCTTTGTTTACTCTTTGTGAAGCATCATAAAGTATCCTTTCAAGGCAGAGGGGAGATGATTTACGTTTGCAAAGCCCAGGCTGATTTATTCCTAACGAATTTTGCTCACCCAGATGATTTGTGTCCCACCTTTCCAGATCTTTTAAACTAGTTTTCCAGGTGCAGAGGTGAGAGTTGCCAGTGTTCAATTTGTGGATTACCCTTAACTCCATTCTGCAAGATGTTCAGCACTTTGGCTTCACTCCAGTCTCTAGCTATAGTCGCTGCTTGAAAGGATAAATTACATATTTTTGTAATTATATAGAAATAAAAACACATTTTACCAGTGAGGACGCAAAAGCTGCCAACAATCTTAAAACATCTTTATTCTTATGCTCTCGAATCTAAAAATAAACCCCTTTTCAAACTGGATCTGTTTTGCGGGGTTTTACCAGCTTATAATGAATCAGAACAAACAAATGCCCTACATTTAAAATATATAGAATCAGATAACATAATTAATGATCATTTAAAAACAGACATAGCAGAGTAATCGTTTTAGGTGCCAGACCCAGAATAAGCCCTGGAAGAAGCAATTAAATGCAAATGTTTCTATAGGGGGCTTCCCTGGTGGCCCAGATGGTAAAGAATCTGCCTGCAATGCAGGAGACCCAAGTTTGATCCCTGGGTCAGGAAGGTCCTCTGGAAAGAAAGGCTACCCACTCCAATATTCTTTCCTAGAGAATTCCATGGACACAGTAGTCTGAAGGGCTATAGTCCATAAGGTCACAGAGTCGGACACGACTGAGCAATAACCCTATTATTCTATAGGAACCTCTCCATTTTTAAAATTTAGCTTACCATGACACAGAAATAAAGCTCACATCTATGATTCTCGGGACTTGCCATGTGTCACTAGCGGTAAAGAACCTGCCTGCCAATGCAGGAGACATAAGAGATCCTAGTTCAGGAAGATCCCCTGGAGGAGGGTATGGCAACCCACTCCAGGATTCTTGCCTGGAGAATCCCATGGACAGAGAAGCCCCGAGAAGGGGCTACATTCCATAGGGTCAAAAAGAGTCAGACACAACTAAAGTGACTTAGCATGCACACACATGATTCTCAACTTAACCAGTTATGAAATACATAATTCCTAAAAGTTACTAGTGCTTCAAACATCAATAGAAGGTCGCCATTACATAGATAGACAAAGTGTTTAAGAGAAGGATTGCCAAGGTGTGACTAAGCAGTGCTACATTTGGTGGTCAGATAAAGAGTATTTGGAGATCTTGTTTGCATATCCTCTATAAAAAGCTCTCCTGCAGAGTTTATTCACTCTACATCAGTGCATTAGTATACTTGAACAGTAAAATAGTAGAACACGATCTTAGAAGTATTTGGGCAGAACATGGGCCAGCATATTTGAAATGTCTTCCAGGCTCAGAGCCTTGTGTTAAAATCTGATTATCTTTCTGTGTAAAATCATTGCATGTGTGCTAAGTCGCTTCAGTCCTGTCTGACTTTGTCTGGCCCTGTGGACTGCAGGCTGCCGGTCTCTTCTGTCCATGAGATTCAGAATACTGGACTGGGTTACCACGCCCTCTTCCAGGGGATCCTCCCTACTCAAAGATCAAACCCATGTCTCCTGGGTCTTTTGCATTGGCAGACAGGTTCTTTAGCACGAGCACACCTGGTTAAATCATTGAGAGTAATCAAAGTAATCAAACTGAAGAAAATTTTTATGAGAAGGAAAATTAAACCCAATAAGAAATTAAAATCAAGCAAGAGTTAATCAATGATAGATAATTGATAATATGTGTTAGTCACTCAGTCAGTCTGACTTTTTGTGACCTCATGAATTCTCCAGGCAAGAATAGTGGAGTGGGTTGCCATTTCCTTCTCCAGGGAATCTTCCCAATCCAGGGACTGAACCTGCATTGAAGGCAGACTTTACTGACTGAGCCACTAGGAAAGACAAGATAATCAATAATAGTAAATCAATTATAGAACAGAGATAGAGATAGTCCCACTAGGAGAGTAAATGAACATAGAGCCTTAATAACTTTCATCAATCAATATGTAAATATATACCTAAACATAATGCATTTGAGCAAGTGCATTAGCTTCTCTCAACCTAAAAACTCCAATCCATGACCTTGCATTGTAAATCGTTTATTAAAATGGATACAGAGGGAGAGTAACTGGAATTAACCATCATTCTTTTCATGTGTTCATATAGACTTCTATAGATATCAATATTCTAGCACTTTTCCTATTGCAATTACTTCTTTTAATGCATTTTGTCAAATTACTACAAAAAGGTTTGAAAAACCAGATACTACCAAAAAGTGAACAGTAAAATCAACCTTAATCTGGCCTCAGTATCCCTCATACCACTACCCAGGGGCAAATATTTAAAAGCATTTCTGGAATTAGTTAGCCCTATAAATACCCTCAGAACTATAAACAGTTTTTCTAAAAAAGGAGTATAAAATTTGCTCTTATTTATCAGGTAGCTATCCCATAATTCTCAGTTTCTTGCTCCACTAATGTCATCTGCAAATTCAAATAACTATTTTCTATCAGTCTTAATTATCTTGTATTGACATCCACCTTCTAAAATGAGGTAACTAACAGGTGCTCTCCTTCCTTCCCTCCAACTCATCTTTATTCGCTCACTATGTCTTTGTTTTTATATTTTTCTTTTAAAGCTAAAATAAGTCTATCATCATTTGTGAGTGTTGTTGATGTTTAGTCGCCAAGTCGTGTCTGACTCTTTGTGACCCCATGGATTGCAGCACTCCAGGCCTCCCTGCCTCTCACCATCTCCCAGAACTGCTCACTATGACCTGTCCACTTGGGTGGCCCTGCGCAGCATGGCTCACCACTTCAGTGAGTTATGCAAGCCCTTTGCCATGACAAGGCAGTGGTAGATGAAGGGGGTTAATAGGTCAATAGGTTAATTAAAGAAGAGCAACGCAAATATAAATTGGAGTTAAAAATAGGACCACATACTGTTTATATTCACTCCTCTCTGGTTCCCCTATGATGGTTACTGGTTATATAAAGAGAATAGATGCGAATATTTGGATGTTGTGTTAAGTCCCTTCAGTCATGTCCAACTCTTTGTGACCCCATGGACTGTAGCTCGCCAGGCCCCTCTGTCCATGGGGTTTTCCGGGCAAGAATACTGGAATGGATTGCCATTTTCTACTCCAGGGGATCTTCATGACCCAGGGATTGAATCTGTGTCTCCTGCATTGCAGGTAGATTCTTTACTAAATGGGCAATACGGAAGCCCATTTGGATATTTCCTTCTGATCTAAACTAGACTTTCAGTTCAGTTCAGTTCAATTCAGTCGCTCAGTCGTGTCCAACTCTTTGTGACCCCATGAATCGCAGCACGCCAGGCCTCCCTGTCCATCACCATCTCCCGGAGTTCGCTCAGACTCACGTCCAGCGAGTCAGTGATGCCATCCAGCCATCTCATCCTCGGTCGTCCCCTTCTCCTCCTGCCCCCAATCCCTCCTAGCATCAGAGTCTTTTCCAATGAGTCAGCTCTTTGCATGAGGTGGCCAAAGTACTGGAGTTTCAGCTTTAGCATCATTCCTTCCAAAGAAATCCCAGGGTTTATCTCCTTCAGAATGGACTGGTTGGATCTCCTTGCAGTCCAAGGGACTCTCAAGAGTCTTCTCCAACACCACACTTCAAAAGCATCAATTCTTCTGAGCTCAGCCTTCTTCACAGTCCAACTCTCACATCCATACATGACCACAGGAAAAACCATAGCCTTGACTAGATGGACCTTAGTCGGCAAAGTAATGTCTCTGCTTTTGAATATGCTATCTAGGTTGCTCATAACTTTTCTTCCAAGGAGTAGCGTCTTTTAATTTCATGGCTGCAGTCACCATCTGCAGTGATTTTGGAGCCCCCCAAAATAAAGTCTGACACTGTTTCTACTGTTTCCCCGTCTATTTCCCATGAAGTGATGGGACCAGATGCCATGATCTTCATTTTCTGAATGTTGAGCTTTAAGCCAGCTTTTTCACTCTCCTCTTTTACTTTCATCAAGAGACTCTCTAGTTCTTCAGTTTCTGCCATAAGGGTGGTGTATCTGAGGTTATTGATATTTCTCCCAGCAATCTTGATTCCAGCTTGTGTTTCTTCCAGTCCAGCGTTTCTCATGATGTACTCTGCATAGAAGTTAAATAAGCAGGGTGACAATATACAGCCTTGATGTACTCCTTTTCCTATTTGGAACCAGTCTGTTGTTCCATGTCCAGTTCTAGCTGTTGCTTCCTGACCTGCATACAGATTTCTCAAGAGGCTACTACAATGTTAAATTTGGAAATTTTCTACCTTGTCCTCTTATTATTTCCTGAATTCCTTCAGATTTTAGAATATTTTATTTACTCCTCATATTATAGTGAAAGTTAGCTGAGTATATAAATCTACATAGAAAATCATTTCCCCTAAGAACTATGAAAATGTTTCTCCATTTTCATCTAGGATGCTAAGTTAATGATGGTCTGATTATCTGTCATTTATAGGTGATTTCAGGATCTTTGTTTTTTTCTTATATTTCAGAGTAATATGCCTAGATATTTTAAGGTTCAGTGCTTGGAAAATCTCTTTTAATTAGAATTAGATTTGTTTCTCCCATTAGCTTTGAAGGATTTTTTGGCACTTTATCTTTGATCACTTTATCATTGTTATCTTCCTCTTCACCAGAATATCCTATTAGTCAAATGTTAGGCCTCATAAACTCATTATTTCTTTTCTCTTGTGTATCTCTTTGTTTGTGTTATATTAAGTGAGAAATTACTTCATATTTACTCTTCCAATGTTCCTATTGAACATGTTATTCCAATAATTACTTAATTTCCAAGACTTTTTCTTCTTTTCATTATTAATATTTTTCTTTTTTAGCATTTGGTTAGTTCGTACATAAAGAACTTTCTCAAATTCACCTTGGATATTCATGAAATTTATAAAACTCATTTCAGTTCTCTAAAATTAATCATATCACTGTTAATATTTACTTAGTATATCTCCATTATTCTTTTTCCATGTTGGAATGTTTTCATAAACTTCTGAGAATATTGAACTGGGAGACTTTGAATTTAGTAGGAAATGCTTTCGAGAGAGAATTCATGGAAGTGACTCCTGTCCTGGGGGATTTGTATATGACCAGATAAGAAAGATTTCACTCTGGATCTCTATTGTATTAACTAATTACTGTTATTTTCCCCAGACAGCTTTTTTAAAAATTTGTATTCATGCCTGGAGTAAAGCATCCAGCATGAGTTGTAGGAAGAGGTGTGTGCAGTTCACTTCAGCCATGTACGTCCTCTATTAATCATCTTGTTCTTAAATCCGTTTCTTCCTCCCACCCATCAAAGCATCTGCCATCACTCCGTCTGCTGTCCGTTTGGAGTTTCTGTCAGAAAAGTCTGTTTTTCATTTGTTACAACTCCCTCTGCCAGTGTTCTAGATTGTGTCTTTCTGTTCTTTGATTAATCACTCAGCCATCCGTCTCCTTTGTGTCTACCAGAAATTTGTTGAAACCCATCTTTTTGCTGCTGTCTTCCCATGCCCTTAATTATGAATTTATTTCTTCTTTACTTTCGTTTAATAGCATGTTGGGACTTGCAAAGAGGAAAGGTGAGTGCAAAGGCTCTGTGCACCATCTTGCCCCTGGCAGATCTTTGCCCCAGGGGTAAACAATGAGTCCCTGAAGTGTAGTGATTGGGCCTTTGTGTCTGTATATTTCTATAGCCTATCCCAGCACCTGGGATGTATTAGGTATTCAAAAAGTAGGTGATAAAACAAAACAAAGTAAACTCTATCCTAGGCAAAGTATGGCATCTATATGCTGCCGTATTTCTGCTATACAATTCTTCTAGAAGGAAAGGCTAAGCTTATGAAACAAAATATCCCAGGGACTTGTACCACCATTTTAAATCCTTCTTATGAAAATTTCTGGTTTAACATGTCATAATAATGAGGAAACTGTAAATTTCCTTAAAGAGGAAAATGGTAAAACCATGAGCCTGTTAAATTAATAAGAGTTTTATAAATGAAATATATTTGCAATGGAAAGCTCATCCAAGGGAAATAATTTACATGAGATGCTTGCACAGAATGGCAGTGATAAATAAATTTCGATTTAATGGCATGTACTCATCAAATACTCATGTTGGTGCATCATATAAAACATTTATATACAATTATGTTTGTCACTAGAATGGGCTGTTGATAGCTCAGTAGCTTATTCTACATTATTGCTTCAGAACAATGATCTTTAAATATCACCCACATGGTAGCTCTTGAAAGATTTTAAGTGGATAACATTATTATAACTTCTGGAGTATTTATGGAGAACATACAATTTAGTTTAACATCACAGTGAAGTGCTGTCTTTTTTTTTTTTTTAGACAAAGCACTAGATAAACAGTTTTTTTCTTTTTCAAACTTAGGGAACATTTTTCAAAATGCCACTTCATATCTTACTTACATAAAAAGATAAATTCCTACCTAAAAGTTAACTGACACTCTGATGCTATACAATCATCAACTCATTATATGAATTTTTCAGATGAGGAAATAAGAGTCTTAAGGATAGTTTAATGTGTGCCTAATACTACAAAGCTATTTTCATTGTTAAAGCTCAAGTCAGGGCACCTGAATTCTAGTTCCGTCTATTTTGCTTCACATCACATACTTTGCAGGATATATGCCCATATATGAGGGAAAAGTGAGGAAGCATGAATCAGTTTGAAAGATAGTAGCTTAGGTTTGTGTGTTCAGTCGATGAGTCATGTCTGACTTTTTGTGACCTCATGGACTGCAGCCCACCAGGCTCATCTGTCCATGGAATTTCCTGGTATGAATACTGGAGTGATTTGACATTTCCTTCTCCAAATCTTCCCGGATGAGGGACTAACCTGTGTCTTCAGTATTGGCAGGCTATTTACCATTGAGCCACCAAGGAAGCCCATAGACTTAGGTAGACTTATGCATTGAAAGATTGGACTCCAGATCCTAGAAGCATCAATGTCTAATTTTCCACAATTTCTGCAAATAATTCCAGGGAACAAAGCACATTGGGTCAACTTGGGCCTTGAAAAAGGAGAAGTTTGATGATTTCACATCTAGGGTTACTGAAAAGATGGAATGTGGGTCATTTTTGGTTAGGATGTGTGTCATCTTGTTCAATGACACATCCATGCTGCACCCACACCCACCTAACACTCCTACTGACCCATGTCTAGATGAAAAACACTTTGAGAACCATACCTTCCTGAGTCAGAAGATGAAAGACTTGGGAGCACAGATGGTCCTGTTATCACACTGTCTTCCTAAGAGTTAGAACCTGAGAAAGAAAGACCTAACATGTGAACAATGGACTGTACAGATGGTATCAATAAGCAGGATCTTGATCCCTGGATAATGGGATTATATGTCAAAAACATGAGCTCATAACCAGAGGCAGAGCTCATCTCAAGAGAATAGGAAAAATTATTTTAACTAGAGCCTAGAAGACCTGCTCAAGAGGGCTTTGGACTAAATATAGAAAAGTGAGGGAGAAAAATGTAATAAATGTCAGACAATGACTAGCAAATGAGTAAAGCACAAAGAAAGGGAAGCTGTATGATTTAGATGATGTCACATGTCATCACAAAACGTCTGGAGAGGGTTACCTGGTTGCCCCTCTGGCTCCTTGCCCAGGAATGCACCTTGACAACCACATATTCATTTTGCTCTAAGGCTTTAGTGGCCTTATAAAAACATTTGAAACAGTAGTCTGAAAATTGTGACATGATTAATAAAAGATATAGTGCTATTGGTTTCCATATGTGATACTTTTAGGCAGAAGACTGTCATCTGATTCAACAGGAGAATTCTACTCAGACACTATAAAGCATTTTCTGAGATTCAATCAACAATGGATTGTACAGTCCTAAATATAAAAGCTAATATTTTCCTAAATATTAGCTTTTAGTGGCATATTATCAGTAGACATAGGACAGAATGGAGGACTAGGATTCACTGGATAACCTCTACAAGTCCTTTCCAGTGCAATATCTCGTTTCAGATTGTGACATACGTTAGTAATACAAATAGCAAAGACTGTGACATCTATCTTATTTTACAGAGGACCTGTCCTTTGGAATACTGTAACATGCAACTATTTTAAGCCTTATATCCTGTTTCCCCAGTTTTTACTTCTGCCTACAATTGTCTCTACTTGGAAGACTAATAATTATCTCTGTAATGCAGTGATATTCACATACATAATCATTACTTTACATTCTTAGAGCTCTAAAATTTTTGTCTTCTACTTTATAAGTATTACACTGGAAAAAGAAATACATTTCATTTGGAGAGAACATACACAAACATATAGAGGAATGTACATAAAAATTACTTTAAAGAACCTGGAAGCAGGGGCAAAAGATGCCTGTCATTCAGTAGAAGTCAACACACACACATACATACACACACACCTTATTGATTCCATTTTTCTAACAAAAGGGCCCTCAACCTCCAGGCTGCAAGCTGGCACCTCCTGTCAGATCAGCAGCAGTACCATATTAGAAATAAAGTGTAAAATAAATGTAAGTTGCTTCATTTATTTATTTAAAAAGTAAATTCAAATTGAATAAATTTGAATCATCCCCAAATCATCCCCCCAGCCACCCTCCCTGGTCCTTGGAAAACTTGTCTTCCATGAAATAGGTCCCTGGTGCCAAAAAGGCTGAGGACTGCTGCTAACACATTTCAGCAGTAACTACTCTTGAATTCTAGAGTTTTAGTCCTTTTGCTTATATCAGTCTTGACATTAAAAAAAAAGTTTCTGAACTATTCAGACACTAAGCTAACCAGTCTTTCTTATGTGAGTGAAAATACAGGCCATATGTTTCTGATTCACTTATTGCTACCCATAAAGTTTATGTCCAAGATGGTTTAAAAATATATGTACATTTTATTGGAAATATGTTTTTTAAAATGTAATGTTTTCTAACAGATCTATATGCAGACCTTAAAATCTGGTTCTTAGTTCTGATCCCCTAAGGTGTCCTTAGTTTCCAAAATTGGCAAAACTCCTTAGTATTAAAAAAACAAACTGCCACCAAAATGTCCTTGCACCTATATAACACAATACTGAATCTGATTTAGTTGGGGGTGGGGAGGAATCTATTATTAAAAAGCTGTACATGTGTGTATGCTATATATGCTCATTCACTCAGTTGTATCCAACACTTTGTGGCCCCATGGACCATAGCCCGCCAAGCTCCTCCATCTATGGAATTTTCCAGACAAGAATACTAAAGTGTGTGGCCATTTTCTACTCCAGGGGACCTTCCCTATGCAGGGATTGAACCCACATCTCTTGCATTACTTGCATTGACAAGCAGATTCTTTACCACTAACACCATCTGGGAAGCATATATATGTATGTATGTATATATATATATATGTAAATTGGTATGAGTGCACAACTTTAGAAAGTTTATATTTCAAAATGTTAACATGTCATGGATAAATTAAATCTGAGACCACGCCATACTCTTTTCCACAGTGAACTTATTTTTTAAAAGAATAGCTTTTTATTCTTTCCTAGCCATTCAAGCAATAGCCTGAATGCAGGCCTCAAAGTATTAATAGAAAAGTGCCTTTTTGCAGAATGCCCTGTGCAAGGTGTCAAGTAGTGAAAGGTTACCACCTAACATTAGGGAAAAAGAATAATTTTCTAAGAGAAAAATGTGGCAATTTAGTCTTATTCTATATTTCATGAGATTATTTCAGTAGAGTGCTATCTGAAGAAGTAATGGCAAGCAAATATCCAGGAAGTTATTGATGATTTAAAACCTTTTCTGTTCTTCTCTAGACTAAAAACATTTTAGAAAGAAAAATAAAATGCTGATTTTTTCTTATTGTCTTCCAAAGAGCAGATTGGAAATCTCTGAGTAAGTCTTACTGTTAAGTGTCTACTGCTTTTTTTTCTATCATTGTGTGTCACCACAACATCATATAAAATATGACATGCTGTAAATTGGGGAGAAAATAGTATTAGTACAAAATATGTGGAAAGACAAGTTTCAGTTAGCCAGCTTGGCCTTTGTCCTATGTTAATATCTCTTGAAAGCCTGATAGATGTGGGCTGACTTGTTCAGCAGAACATATCACCAAAGTCCACTCTTGGGATGTTTATTAAAGTATTTAACATTTACATTTATTTATTTCAAGTGCCTGGTATACTGTGTTTCATGAAAAGATCGAGGAGTGGCTACCTTTCTCTGGAACTTCTCTGGTGACTCAGGGGTAAAGAATCTGCCTGCAATGCATGTTCAACGTGGGTTTGATCTCTAAGTTGGGAAGATCCCCTGGAGAAAGAAATGGCAATCCCCTCCAGTATTCTTACTGGGAAATCCCATGGACAGAAGAGCCTTGTGGGTTACAAACCATGGGGTTGCAAAAGGTTAGGCCAGGACTTAGCAACTAAATAGCAACAACCTCTTCTCTCATCTGCTATAATTATTTTTGACCCTGAAGATTGTCAAAGAGTCTGTATGTCTGTTATTTCTAATGATAACTACTGCTAGTGCTTGTAATCTACTCAATTCTAAAGGAAATAAAAATGAAATGTTTCCATGAAACATTTGTCTGGAAGACATTTCTCTTCCAATTTCTATATGGATGTATCTGCCAGGAAATCCCTGGAGTGCCTAGCTGCAAGGGATATGTAATCTTTAGCATTCTGGATAAGTATTTGAGCTCAGCCAGAGTTCTGTTGTTGATGCTTAGTCGCTGCTGCTGCTGCTAAGTGGCTTCAGTCATGTCTGACTCTGTGCAACCCCATAGACGGCAGCCCACCAGGCGCCCCTGGTTCCTGGGATTCTCCAAGCAAGATCACTGAGCCATGTCCAACTCTTGCAACTCCATAGACTGTAACCCCACCAGGTTCCTCTGTCCACGGGATTTCCCAGGCAAGAATACTGGAGTGGGTTGCCATTTCCTCGTACAGGGATCTTCAACACCTAGGGATGGGCTCAGTTCAGTTCAGTTGCTCAGTTGTTTCCAACTCTTTGTGACCCCATGAATCGCAGCACGCCAGGCCTCCCTGTCCATCACCAGCTCCCAGAGTTCACTCAAACTCATGTCCATCGAGTCGGTGATGTCATCCAGCCATCTCATCCTCTGTCGTCCCCTGCTCCTCCTGCCCCTGATCCTTCTCAGCATCAGGATCTTTTCCAGTGAGTCAGCTCTTCGCATGAGGTGGCCAAAGTATTAGAGTTTCAGCTTTAGCATCAGTCCTTCTAATGAACACTCAGGATTGATCTCCTTTAGGATGGACTGGTTGGACCTCCTTGCAGTCCAAGGGACTCTCAAGAGTCTTCTCCAACACCACAGTTCAAAAGGAAAACCAATACAATATTGTAAAGTAAAAAATAATAATAATAAAATATGAAAAAAAGCATCAATTCTTCGACGCTCAGCTTTCTTCACAGTCCAACTGTTACCAACATCCAAAAGATAAAATCAAGATAAAATGGCCACTAATTGCTGGAGGGAGACTAAGGAGTTGTTGGGAGAGATATGAGGGGAATTACAGCCATATTTTGTCTGAATGTGTCCAACAGTTTGTCTCTCATAGATCACATGGATGAACTGTATTACTCTCAGACCAACAATTATGTATTTTACATTGCATTATAATAGCTATCCTTTTACTATTCAAAGTAATTTTCTTTAGAATGTGATACAGGAAAAACTGCAAAATACCGAGATTAATATTTTATTTTATTGTGTTAGAGATTTCTTCTATTCAGTTGGTAAAACTGCTAAATCCTGAGTCTTTATACTAGATGACTTTTTAAAATTACTTTTCATGTAAGAAATGACAGTATTTCCATGCTAGGTAACATAAAATCATTTATAGTCAATTTAGCTCATGGCATTTATAATCATATGAACAAGTGCATGTTCACATCCAACATTATTTATCACAGGAACTAAACAACATAATCTACAACCTATTGTGAGGTACTGTCATAAACTTAAAACCTTATAACATGTGAGAATACATGTGAGAACAAACTAGTTTGATTTATAAGCATTTTTAACATAAAATAAATTGTGAGATACTTGTGTATGAAGAATTTCATGGTCCCACAATCATCTGAGTTATTCGTATTTTCCTGAAGCTTACACCCATGTTGCCATCCAGATATCATTACTCCTTCCACATATCAATCATCCTCCATGCCATTTAGCTAAGACTGAGACTAGGATATAGATACCCTTTCACCTTACTTTCCAATCCCAACTTATTGTTGTCACTGATAGACATTATTGTTTGGACTGAAAATGTTGCTTCTGGAACTGATCAAATGTCATGATTTGCATTGGCTTGCATGGAAAGAAAAACTCTACTTAAACTGAGGGATGGAAGACAATAGCATTTTTTTCAGAACTGTAATTATCTTGAGCCTTATATGTATTTCCATCTCATTTGTGTACATACTCTGTCATGCTTCGGCACTTGTAATCTGTGTCTGAAAATTACAAGCACAATTATAGAGACTTCTTTCTCCTCCCTAAAATGAATAAGCCAGAAAACAAAAAGAAAAAGGCATGTTTATGCTTCTTCAATTCATAGTTTAAAAGGTGTACTTGTTTTATCTGACACTGGATTTAAATATATAGTCTAACTTCTAAACAGGATCTGTTCCTGAATTGATTCCATAAACAATTTTGCTTGCTAGGGATTTCCTCCTGGTATTTGGAGAAATGGAGACTGGACATATTTGATATTAACTAACTTTTTTTTATCTTTTGAAAATCCTCACGTAATGTTGTGCTTCACAGTGTACTGAAATGTAAAATAGCTTCCTTTTGCCCCAGAGTGTAGCTGTTTCTGGTTAACACTCATCAGTGAATTTCAGACAGATGTTTTGCTTCCTTTCTGCACACTAAAACCTAGTGTTTTCAGGACTAAAGATCTTGGTCCTGTCACATTAAACTACGACAGGCCCTGAGCCATCCAGCTGATATCAAGACTCAAACAGTTTATTTACTTCTGAATATACTGGAGGGATGAAGGGGTGGGGGAAACCCATGAACATTTTAATTTGAGCCAGCTGTGAAGCTTCCAGACCAGCCCTCTACACCCAGTGCTGCACTAAGATTAAACCAGGCAAAATGCCTGAAGAGATACTGAATAGGTTTGATACAAATTACATTGTCCTGCCGGTTTGAGAGTGCACATTACTGGCGTCATTAACCGTAATCATCCTCAATTACAAGCACTGGATGCCTGCGCGCAGCAGCCCTGCAAATGCAGCCATTGTTTGCTCACGATGTCCATTCATCTTTAAATCCGTTGCCTCCCCTCAATGGATGCGAAGCCCCGTCCTCTCTCTTGTCCCACGATGCCAATTTCTCATTTATCTCCAAAATAGTGAAATTCATTAAAGTGCTTTCTTTGTCTTCTGACAATTCAATACTTAAAAAAATTCATATTATTTATTTATTGTTGGCTGCGCTGAGTCTTCATTGCTGTCAGAGCTTTTCTCTAGTTACAGCCATCAGGGGCTCCTCTCTAGTTGTGGTGCGTGGGCTTTTCATTGTGGTGGCTTCTCTTGTTGCAGAGCATGGGCTCTAGGGCTCCTAGCTGCAGCAGGTGGGCTCAATAGTTGTGGCATATGGGCTCTGCTCATAGGGGATGGTCCTGGACCAGGGATCGAACCTGTGTCCCCTTACCACTGAGCCACCAAGGAAGCTCCTCTGAAGATACTGTTTTTCCTTACTCCAAGCTTTGGAGTGTGTATCAGTTATTACAAGTTTCAGACTAGCATTAGTGTATACTATTAGTTTGGTCAATTTAAAAAAAATAATAATTGTCTAATGATGATGCAATGGGATTCATAAAGCTTTGTGTCACAGTGCAATAGAAAAAGGGGGGAACAGATAGGAAATGTGCTTTACAACGATTATATTGCAACCTTTCATTATCAGAATCTGTATGCTTCCAGTTTAAGGCTGAACTCATCAAGAGTTTGGGGATATATGTTTTTAACATTTCTATTGAATAATTTATGATCACTGTAGTAAAAAGTAGGAAGAAGCATAGAACTACTGCAAAGAATTTTCATGTACCTCTCTTTCATGCACATTCCATGAATGTTAACATGTTTTCTGAAATTGAGCTGCATAAGTTGTTCGTATGTTTTTGAGATTAGTTGTTTGTCAGTTGCTTCATTTGCTATTATTTTCTCCCATTCAGAAGGCTATCTTTTCACCTTGCTTATAGTTTCCTTTGTTGTGCAGAAGCTTTTAATTTTAATTAGATCCCATTTGTTTATTTTTGCTTTTATTTCCAGTATTCTGGGAGGTGGATCATAGAGGATCCTGCTGTGATGTATGTCGGAGAGTGTTTTGCCTATGTTCTCCTCTAGGACTTTTATAGTTTCTGTTCTTACGTTTAGGTCTTTAATCCATTTTGAGTTTATTTTCGTGTGTGATGTTAGAAAGTGATCTAGTTTCATTCTTTTACAAGTGTTTGACCAGTTTTCCCAGCACCACTTGTTAAAGAGATTGCCTTTACTCCATTGTATATTCTTACCTCCTTTGTTGAAGATAAGGTGTCCATAGGTGTGTGGATTTATCTCTGGGCTTTCTATTTTGTTCCATTGATCTATATTTCTGTCTTTGTGCCAGTACCATACTGTTTTGATGACTGTGGCTTTGTAGTAGAGCCTGAAGTCAGGCAGGTTGATTCCTCCAGTTCCATTCTTCTTTCTCAAGATGGCTTTGGCTATTACATATATATGGAATTTAGAATGATGGTAATGATAAACCTGTACGCAAGACAGCAAAAGAGACACAGTTGTATAGAATGGCCTTTTGGACTCTGTGGGAGAGGGAGAGGGTGGGATGATTTGGGAGAATGGCACTGAAACATGTATACTATCATGTAAGAAAAGAATCACCAGTCTATGTTCAATACAGGATACAGGATACTTGGGACTGGTGCACGAGGATGATCCAGAGAGTTGATATGGGGTGGGAGGTGGGGTTGGGGGTGGGGGGTTCAGAATTGGGAACTCATGTACACCCAAGACAGATTCATGTCAATGTATGGCAAAACCAATACAGTCTTGTAAAGTAAAATAGAGTAAAAATAAAAATTAAAAAAAAAAAAAACAACATGTTTTCACACGTATTTCATCATTCTCTTTCAATCTCTGTCTTTTTCATTATCTGTGTGTCTATTTATCTTTGTATGTACATACTTTTTACATTTTTGCAAGACTCAAATTCTACATTTAAATACCCTTTTACCTCTAAATACTTCAATGAGTTTATAAATTCATTGTATTTGTTAAAATAGAACATTCCTGTATATATATAGAAAGAAAGTTTGCTCAGTCGTGTCCAACTCTTTACAACCCCATGGACTGTAGCCCACCAGGCTCCTCGGTCCATGGGATTTTCCAGGCATGAATACTGGAGTGGGTTGCCATTTCCTTCTCCAGGAGAACTTCCTGACCCAGGGATTGAACCCAGGTCTCCAGAATTGCAGGCAGACACTTTACCGTCTGAGCCACCAGGGAAGCCCACTCCTTTATGTAAGCAGAATGCAATTATCAAAAGGGAAGGAAAGGCCATTCTATACAACTGTGTCTCTTTTGCTGTCTTGCGTACAGGTTTATCATTACCATCATTCTAAATTCCATATATATGAGGAGAGGGTGGGATGGGTTGGCAGAGTGGCAATGTAACATGTGCGATATCATAAGCGAAATGAATTGCCAGTCCAGGTTTGATGCAGGATGCAGGATGCTAGGGACTGATGCATGGGGATAATCCAGAGAGAGGGTGTGGGGCGGGAGGGTGGAGGAGGAGGTCGGGATTGGGAGTTCATGTACACTCGTGGCTGATTCATGTCAATGTGTAGCAAAACGAATACAGTATTGTAAAGCAGAACAGACTAAAAAATAAAAATTAATTTAAAAAAAAAAAAAGGGAAGGAAAATAACGATAATGCTGTATTATCTAATCTACGGACCTTATTCAGATTTTGCTAGTTATGCCACTAATGTCCTTTTCTATGCCAGAATTCAACCTCAGATGACTCATTACCGTTAGATTTCATATCTGTCAGACTTAGCATTGGAAAGTTCAGGCCAGTTATCTTTGAGAAACTCTCAAATTTTGAATTGGACTAATTAGTCCAGATTATTCAATGCAGGTTATATAGTTTTTGTAAGAATTCAGCAGGTATAGTTTGGCCTTAGTACATCATATCAATAGGTACTTTGTGTTGGCTTGTCCCATTACTGATGATGTGTGTGTCCAGCCATAGTTTAGGTTGTGTGTGCTCTAGCTCACAGCTAAGGCTGGAGACTGGAGATCATCTGCTAGGATTTGGTAGGGTTTTTTATTTTTTCCTAAGGAGATAATTTGTAATTTTGGAAGTTTCTTGGGTTTGGAGCACGTTATTTTTGTATGATTTACTTTGGTTACCTTGTCTTTCTTCACTGTTTTTGGAGTAACTATGGAGCAACATAGGTTTAAATGACTGCCATTTTCCATGTTATGGAAAGTATGAATGGGTCTGATAGGAAAGTATTTAAGTATAATTTTCTATGCTTTACTGGTTTATATATATATATATATATATATATTGCATTTGGAATTTTTTTTTTAATACTAGGCACTATGAATAATGCCTGATATAGTAGCTGTTTGAGGGAAATAGTTATATTCTTTATTTTATTTACATTTTTCTTGAAGAATCATGGGCTTACAATATTATAGTAGTTTCAGGTAGACAAGATAGTGATTTGATTATACAAAATTATGAATATTTTATTAACTATATTTTCTGTTATGTGTAGTACATTTTTGTGACTTATATAACAGTATTAACATTTTGTACCTTGTATTCCTTTCACCTAATTTGAATCTTCTTTTGCCTTTCTCCTCTTCACCTTAGTAAACACTAACTTGTTCTCTATATCCTTGAGTTTCTTTCTCTTTTGCGATATTTGTTATTTGTTTTATATTTTAGATTCTACACATAAATGAAAACATACAGTATCTTTTTGTCTGATTTATTTCACATAGTATAATATCCTTTCAGTCCATCCATGTTGTCCAAGTGGCAGGATTTCATTTTTTTATGGCTGATATTCTATTGATTTCCTTTCAGTAGTGAAATCCTGCCACTTGGACAGCATGGGTGGACCTAAATGACATTATGCTGTATGAGACAAATCACAGCTTCTTTTTTATCCATTTATCTATCAATGGACACTTAGGTTCTTTCCATATCTTAGATACTGTAAATAATGCTGTAATGAATATTGGAGTTCATATATCTTTTTGAAATAGTGTTTTTGTTTTCTGCTGATAAATACATAGAAATGGAATTGCTGGCTTATATGTTAGTTTTTAATTACCATTATTTAAGTTTTTAATTACTCATTACCATTTTTCACAGTGGGTATACCAGTTTACATTCCCACCAAAAGTATACATGGGTTGATTTTTCCCCACATCCTCAACAATATTTGTTATTTCTCATCTTTTTGATGATAGCCATTCTGTCAGATATGAAGATCATGCACTCTGTCTTCAAACTATGTTACAAAACTATTGTAAGGAAAACAGATACTCACACAAAAACACATAGACCAATGGCACAGAATAGAGAGCCCAGAAATAAACCCATGCACATGTGATCAGTTAATCTATGATAAAAGAGGCAAGAACATAAACTTCAGGAAAAACAGTCTCTTCAATAAGTTTTTTTGGGAAAACTGGACAATTACATGTAAAAAAAAATGGAAACTAAACCATTTTGTCACACCATACAAATTCAGTAAGTTAAAAATGGAATGATTTAAATGTAAGAACTGAAACCATAAAACTAGAAGGAAACATAGGCAGTTTGCTCTTTGACAATCTTAGCAACATCTTTTTGGATCTGTCTCCTCAGGAAAGGTCAACAAAACAAAAATAGACAAATGAGACTACATCAAACTAAGAAGCTTTTGCATCACTAAGGAAACTATTAACAAAACAAAAAGGCAACCTACTGAATGGGGAAAGATATTTGTTAATGATACATACAATAAAATAATAATATCTAAAACATAAAAATGGATACAGTCAACATAAAAAAAATTCAGTTAAAAAAGGATAGAGAATCTGAATAGATATTTTCCCAGAGAAGACCTACAAATGATTAACTAGCACATGAAAAGGCTCAGCATCCCTAAATGTCAGGGAAAGGCAAATCAAATCCATATTTCTTATTTCTAAGGAAAGATAAGTAGAGTGCAGACAAGCAAAACACTGGTATCAGTAATATACAAGAATCATGTACAACAAAGCTAGTTAGTACTACGTTTTTGTTATTCCATCACTTTCATGGGTTTTGTTTGGAACTCTGCAATAAATCTCACTGCGTTTCCTGTCCTATTTCAATCTTTGCAGAGGACAAGGTGCAGAATGTATGGGAAGTTCTCTCAAACTCAAGTGGGTTCAGTTTTGTATGTACAATTGTTGCTGACCTATTCGCCAAATCTTTCAGGCAAACAAAACCAAACTAAAAGTGGGAGATTGTCTTGTGTGTTTTAATAAAACTCCTTTCAAGCAATGAAATATCGACAGGGCTTTTTTTTTTTTTTTGCCGGAAAGATATAAGTCCTTAAAATTCATTTCATTATCATGCCAAAAATTTTATAGTCTTTTAAATGTCACTGTAAATCTATAAATTAAAATTTATGTATTGCTCACTAAAAATAATTTTATCCTGAAATTTAGCTAATAAAAAAACCATTAACATGAATTTTATCTAAAGCTTCTTATGTTTGTTTTTTTATGTTATTTAAACTTTTTTTAATTTTTGTATTTTTCTTTTAGTAAGAGAAATGGTATTTAAAAATATTTCCCAAATGTATTCTTTTTTAATAGCTGAGTAATACTCCATTGTGTATATGTACCACAGCTTTCTTATCCATTCATCTGCTGATGGACATCTAGGTTGCTTCCATGTCCTGGCTATTACAAACAGTGCCGCGATGAACATTGGGGTACACGTGTCTCTTTCAATTCTGGTTTCCTCGGTGTGTATGCCCAGCAGTGGGATCGCTGGATCATAAGGCAGTTCTATTTGCAATTTTTTAAGGAATCTCCACACTGTTTTCCATAGTGGCTGTACTAATTTGCATTCCCACCAACAGTGTAAGAGGGTTCCCTTTTCTCCACACCCTCTCCAGCATTTATTGCTTGTTGACTTTTGCATCGCAGCCATTCTGAAAATAAGTCTCTCTGAAGCATCCTATAATTCAAAGATAGTTGTCAGATAGATAGAAATAATGAAGGGGAAAAGAAAATAAAATCAGTCTGATAACTTAATGTTATGAAAATCAAGTTTATACCTCCTCCCTTTCCCAGAATGTGGTATGAAATCCAGAAGTGGGCCCTCACCTGAACCAGACCATGCTGGCACTGTGATTTCAGACTTCCAGCCTCCAGAAAACATGAAAAATAAATTTCTGTTGTTATAAGCCACCCTGTCTCTGATACTTAGACAGCCTACACTAAGACATTTGACTAAATAATTTATCTTATTATTTAGAATAAGTTATATAAGCTACTACTGTTTCAGGGAATCCCACACACAAGGAAAAAAAGAAAAAGAAAGAAAGAAGAATCTTCCTATCTTCCTTTAGGAAAACTAAGGCAAATTATCTGAGCATATTTCTGAAATATCCAGCAATAAAGCAATATTTGTCATATTCTGCAATAGAATATTCTTCATCATTTTCTTCACAGATGCTTCTTGGAATTCCCCATTCCAAGTGAATCTAATAATAATATCTGCAGTTAGCTACTTACCATATGAGTTTAGCACATTCCAAGCTCTGTCCTAATTGCTTTAAACAAATATATTATTGCCCTTACAATGCCCTATAATTTAGGTTCTAATATCATACCAGTTTTAAAGATGAGGAAACTGAAGCAAAGAATCTAGGTAAATTACTTGTCTGAGGTTTTCCAGCTAGTAAGTGGACAAAAAATGTCACTATGTTAACAAAGCAGGCAAAGCAGATAATGTCTGAGACACATTTGACTTGTGTTCATGCTTTTTGACCAACAACACAGAAAACTATGGTGCATAATTTGAGAATTTGGTATATTCACATCTGACATATACACTTAAAGTGCTAGGGGGAAAAAGAGTGTTAGAAAAAAAAAAGGGGTCCTCTGTCCATGGAATTCTCCAGGCAAAAATACTGTGGTGGGTGGTCATTCCCATCTCTAGGGGATCCTCCTGACCCAGGGATTGAACTCAGGTATCCTGCATTGCAGGTAGATTCTTTACCATCTGAGCCGTCAGGGAAACCTAAGACCAAGGAAACATCCCTTAAAAAGCATGTAAACATCCCTTATAAAGCATGTAAAACAGCAAATTAAAAAATCTCCATTGCACATTTTCTCATCTTACATTTTAGCTTGCAGTGTTCGATTGATAAAACTCACACTTTAGAGATCAAAATGCTGCAAGTATACAATATGCATTGAATATAACATTTCCTACCAGATCGTATGTATGGTAGAACAGATGGCCTTTGCAGGCAGATTCTTTACTCTGATCCTTTCAATTCATAAATTCTTTCAAAAATCTCCCCCACCTTCGATTTCTGAATGCTCTTAATCAGGTCTTTCTCACCTCTGGATCATTTAATAAGGTCTACTATTGTACAGGCCATTTGCACTTGAGTGAAATACAAGCAACGATCCTTTGAAGACCTTTGAGCTTGAAATTTAATATTTTAAAATTGTGTGAAACCCTAAAATCTTAACAGAGTGACACAGATAATTAGATGCTTAAAAAATTACTCGAATGTCAGGCAGTGATTCTGTTTTACACTGAAGATCTAGGAACCTGGGATGAGGAATTCCAAGCAGTGATCTCTCAGCAATAGTAGCTACATCAAACTGCTAGAGAGGCAAAGTGACTTTGTAAGCCAGTCTTAGTATTTTCAGACCTTAGGGAAGAAGCGAATAACATCTGATGCAGGAAAATATTTGAAAAAATTATTTTTACAATTAAAAGGAATGTATGGACAAATTAAAGGAAAACTCATATAATTAGAATGAACCGTAGGAGTTCTGTGCACATTAGTAAACTCTCTTGTGGAGCTATTTCCTCCTTCTCACATTTTTTTTAACTGTATGAAATAAAAATTATTAACGTTTTCAAAGCTTACATTGTTACAAAATGTAATACACATGATTCTTACATCAGATTATTCTGAGATGTTATTAGAAATGCAACTTTTTAGATTCAGTCCCAGACCTGGCTGAATAAGAATCGAAAGCAGTTGAGTCTAGACAGGGGCCAATTTAAACATCACAGGTGAATTTTGTGCTTCTGAAGATTTAAGAGCTGCTGAGAATAGAGACTACATGTGGCCCAGAGAACCTAAAAATAACATTATACCAGTTCATAAATATATATGTGTGGTCAGTTGTGTATTGTATAGATACATACATATATGTTATGTGCACATATATGCGTGCTCAATTGTTCAGTCATGTCCGACTCTTTGTGACCCCTTGCCAGGCTCCTCTGTCCATGAACTTTTTCAGTCAAGGATACTGGAGTGGGTTGCCATTTTCTACTCCAATAGACATATACACATGCACACACACATATATATGTATATGCATATATATGTTTGAAATTTGTTGAATTGCAATAGTAAATTATGAAGTGATAAGAAAGCTATAATAATACAGAAAATGTAGCATATAATTTTTTTTCAGATGACTTGCCTGGAAAAGGATAAATGAAAGAATATATGAATCATATATAAAGCACATTCACATATACTCCTTGATATATATGGTGATAAAGCCAAATGTTTCTTTCTGAGTTCAGCTTTCTCATTCCCACTGGCTCTATCATTAACATCCAAGCCCCAATATTCACATCCACTCCATCCTCCTCTTTAAAAGTAAACGTCAGAAACTACATGGGACTCACCACATCTGTTGCTGAAAGCAAGCAATAGCAAGAACCAAAATTGCCAAATTGCACCAAGTACCTAAAGAGTCTGGGAAGCCTGCTTTATTTAGGTCCTCTGGAGCCTCACCAAGACAGTGTTCTGCTCTTTCACCCTGATTGCAGTCGACGGCCATCCTCACACCATCATCATTCCTGCCATTGCAGTGTATCTCTTGATTTCTTTGAGTCCTAATACCTAAGTTCAACCATAAGTTTTGCGTCCTGATTCAAGCCTTTGATGCAAATAAAGAGATACTAAACCACAGAATATCCATGGGGAAAAATTAGGTAAGAAATACAAAGTATACATTCTAAACCAAGATAAGTCAACACTCTGTGCAGCCTCATTCATACCCTGTGTGCATGCTAAGCTGACTCAGTCATGTCCAAATCTTTGTGACCCTATGGACTGTAGCCTGCCAGACTCCTCTGTCCTGGAATTCTTTAGGCAAGAATACTGGAGTGAGTTGCCATACCCTCCTCCAGGGAATCTTCTTAATCAACCCAGGGACAGAACCAGCATCTCCTGCAGCTCCTACAATGCAGGCAGATTCTTTACCACTGAGCTACGGGCCAGGGAGGGGTGGGTGGCAAAGAACCATTCATACTCTATAAAAAAGAAAATGTCATTCTGATTTTTCATAATCTGGTGGGGAAATTTTTTAAAAATAATAATGACACCTTGTATTAATATAGTGTTTGACAGTTTTTAAATATTTTTGAATATAAATATATTTAAATATAATATTAAATACCTTCTAGGACTGGTTCCAAATAGGAAAAGGAGTACATCAAGGTTGTATATTATCACCTTGATTATTTAACTTATATGCAGAGTACATCATGAGAAATGTTGGACTGAAAGAAACACAAGCTGGAATCAAGATTGCCAGGAGAAATATCAATAACCTCAGATATGCAGATGACACCATCCTTATGGCAGAAAGTGAAGAGGAACTAAAATACCTCTTGTTGAATGTGGAGAGTGAAAAAGTTGGCTTAAAGCTCAACATTCAGAAAATGAAGATCATGGCATCCGGTCCCATCACTTCATGGGAAATAGATAGGGAAACAGTAGAAGCAGTGTCAGACTTTATTTTGGGGGGCTCCAAAATCACTGCAGATGGTGACTGCAGCCATGAAATTAAAAGACACTTACTCCTTGGAAGAAAAGTTATGACCAACCTAGATAGCATATTCAAAAGCAGAGACATTACTTTGCCGACTAAGGTCTGTCTAGCCAAGGTTATGGTTTTTCCTGTGGTCACATATGGATGTGAGAGTTGGACTGTGAAGAAGGCTGAGAGCCAAAGAATTGATGCTTTTGAAGTGTGGTGTTGGAGAAGACTCTTGAGAGTCCCTTGGACTGCAAGGAGATCCAACCAGTCCATTCTGAAGGAGATCAGCCCTAGGATTTCTTTGGAAGGAATGATGCTAAAGCTGAAGCTCCAGTACTTTGGCCACCTCATGCGAAGAAGAGTTGACTCATTGGAAAAGACTCTGATGCCAGGAGGGATTGGGGGCAAGAGGAGAAGGGGATGACAGAGGATGAGATGGCTGGATGGCATCACAGACTCAATGAACGTGAGTCTGAGTGAACTCTGGGAGTTGGTGATGGACAGGGAGGCCTGGCGTGCTGCGATTCATGGGGTCGCAAAGAGTTGGACACGACTGAGCGACTGAACTGAACTGAACTGAGAACTTCTTTAAACAGAGAATTTACTGAATAGATTTTTATCCTTATATAATGCTTTGTATTTATTTGATGTTTATTGGAAATATAGAACCAATAACAAGTGCTATATTAAGAGGTCAACATTTTGACGCTCAGAAGACAAGATAAAGTGCTTCTAGATTTACCTATACCATTACCAGAAGAACAATGTAAACTATTTTACACATAAAAGTTTACCAATATATACAGTTCAAGGGTTAATCTAGAAAAAATACCGAGACTGTTCCAATTTGAAAATATTTTTATGCAGCTAAATGTATACACTTAAAAAGCAATGACTTGAAATTAGAGTATAATTCAAGTGTAGTAGGAAGTTGAGATTCACAAAATGTTACATACATACAAATAATTTTATTTATTTTATTTAATTTTTTAAAAAATATAAATTTATTTATTTTAATTGGAGGTTAATTACTTTACAATATTGTATTGGTTTTGCCATACATCAACATGAATCCACCACAGGTATACACGTGTTCCCCATCCTGAACCCCTCTCCCTCCTCCCTCCTTTTACCATCCCTCTGGGTCGTCCCAGTGCACCAGCCCCAAGCATCCAGCAGCATGCATTGAACCTGGGCTGGCAACTCGTTTCATATATGATATTATAAATGTTTCAATGCCATTCTCCCAAATCATCCCACCCTCGCCCTCTCCCACAGAGTCCAAAAGACTGTTCTATACATCTGTGTCTCTTTTGCTGTCTCGCACACAGGGTTATCGTTACCATCTTCCTAAATTCCATATATATGTGTTAGTATACTGTATTGCTGTTTTTCTTTCTGGCTTACTTCACTCTATATAATAGGTTGCAGTTTCATCCACCTCATTAGAACTGATTCAAATGTATTCTTTTTAATGGATGAGTAATATTCCATTGTGTATATGTACCACAGCTTTCTTATCCATTCATCTGCTGATGGACATCTAGGTTGCTTCCATGTCCTGGCTATTATAAACACTGCTGAGATGAGCATTGGGGTACACATGTCTCTTTCACTTCTGGTTTCCTCGGTGGGTATACCCAGCAGTAATATATATGTGTTAGTATACTGTATTGCTGTTTTTCTTTCTGGCTTACTTCACTCTATATAATAGGTTGCAGTTTCATCCACCTCATTAGAACTGATTCAAATGTATTCTTTTTAATGGATGAGTAATATTCCATTGTGTATATGTACCACAGCTTTCTTATCCATTCATCTGCTGATGGACATCTAGGTTGCTTCCATGTCCTGGCTATTATAAACACTGCTGAGATGAGCATTGGGGTACACATGTCTCTTTCACTTCTGGTTTCCTCGGTGGGTATACCCAGCAGTGGGATTGCTGGGTCATAAGGCAGTTCTATTTCCAGTTTTTTAAGGAATCTCCACACCGTTTTCCATAGTGGCTGTACTAGTTTGCATTCCCACCAACAGTGTAAGAAGGTTCCCTTTTCTCCACACCCTCTCCAGCATTTATTGCTTGTAGACTTTTGGATCGCAGCCATTCTGACTGGCTTGAAATGGTACATCATTGTGGTTTTGATTTGCATTTCTCTGATAATGAGTGATGTTGAGCATCTTTTCATGTGTTTGTTAGCCATCTGTATGTCTTCTTTGGAGAAATGTCTATTTAGTTCTTTGGCCCATTTTTTGATTGGGTCGTTTATTACTGCTTCCTCATTGCTAAGAGAGAAGATAGAATCAAATTATATGAAAACTATAGAAAACTAGATCAAGGAATCTTTTTTTAGAATGACATGTCTTCAGCAACATGACTGTAATACTTACAAACTCAGCAAACCTCTAAGCTTTCCACTTTTTTTTGTTGTTGTTTGTTTGATTTAGTATGAGTGTATCTTTTTATTGATGGAACACTACGCCACTGAAATATTTTATAGTAGAGTCTATTTCAGAATCCCTAGAGGTTTAAATAACTTAAAGTCACTCTTTGAAGAATAGCAATTGACCTCTGAATAGGTCTTACTTGAAGTTCTTTATTTCCAAAAGAAATCAGAGCACTAGGAAGACTTAGAAAGTCAATTTTTATAGAGAAATGAAACAGTAATTTGTCCAATAGTTTATGTCAATAGACAAAAGTAGAATATGACTTATGCCAAATTTCAACTGAACTAGAATTAAATATAGGATTCTCAGCTTACATGAAGGCTAACCTGAATCATACATAATCACATTGAAATAATACAGAGATCCATGGGCTTAGATATAAATTATGGAAATAGAATCACTATGCAAATCACGTGAACATTTTCATGGAGTGAAAATAATATTGTATCTCTGAGAATTCATCTCTGAGAAATTCCCTCTTGCAAATCCACATAATCCATTTCTTATCATATGTGACATTTATGATAGGATTTGGGGATGTAGAGTAGGGGGAGTCGAATTGGTATTTGGCAAGTGACATTTCAAAGTAGGAAATTAAATTACAAAGAGGCTAAATGTTGCACCACAGAACCAAGGGGTTCTGTACCAGAGGCTCCAAAGTCATTTTCAGTCTGCTCTCTAAAGGATCATTTCATAGTTTATGCAGAAAGCCCAACATTTCAGTGGTAATTAACAGAAGTTAATCCAGATGACT
This sequence comes from Aepyceros melampus, assembly GCA_006408695.1. NCBI lineage: Eukaryota > Metazoa > Chordata > Mammalia > Artiodactyla > Bovidae > Aepyceros > Aepyceros melampus. Next base: position 218,830 of record SJXQ01003538.1, read on the forward strand.
GTCTGTGGAATAGTCGTCATGAACTTACAGGATGTGAATTAACTGTCTATTGTGTAGAGAAAAAGACTATTGTGGAAGTAGATTCATCACACTGACAAGAGATATAGAATTGTCTATTTCACGCTGATCAGATGCAAAGTCATCTCACTTCAGCAAATGTCTGATCAAATGACATAGAATGTTTATAATTAACATTTTGTCCCACAGTTTTTACAAATCATGCAGCCAACTTACATCTTACTTTTGTAATATCCATCATTGTCAACATCAAGTCCTCTATAATTTAGACCTTGCAGGAGTGCTGCTGTGTTTTCTAAATTAATTAAAGAGACAAATTTTAGGCCCATTGAAATCTGATAATATCAAACACTTGTATGAAAAAACATTGCTTGTGTTTACAGATAACTTTACAGTTTACAGGTCTACAGGTAACTTTGCATGGTTATCTGCTTCCAGAATGCATGACTCCTTGTTTAGATCTTCAAATATTAAATTTGGGTTTGTTAAATATTTATGATATCATCATATACTTTATATTATAAATATCACAGTATTTGTGATTTATAGCATCATAATGGTATAGATTACAACACTGACAACTTTCCAAAATCTGAAACTAAATAAGTTTCAAAATTTGATTTTCTACATTATTAAGAAAGTTTTATAATAGTTGAGATAATTAAAGGCTGTAGTGTAAGAAATCTAGAAGTGTCCTTGGACATTATCTAAGCAAGTCCTCTGTTTTTATAGCTGAGAAAACCAAGACACAAAGATATTCAGGTGAAATGCCCAAGTTTGGACAGTTATTTGGTAGTAGAATCATATAATTTAAACTCTAATGAAAGATTTTAGATAAAAATAAACTTACTAACATGTTCTTAACATAGATTAAAGAAGAAAGTAGGGGTTTATAATACATCAAGAACATGATGAGCAGACATTTTACATATAAAAACTATGCTCCATGGGAAATATCTCCTCATCACGTTCCTGATGTATCATAAAAGATAGCCAGACTCATTTTTATTTTCCCTAACACTGATTGGCATCATATAACTCTTTTCTTGTATCCATTGGTACCACTCATCTAGGCCTCCATATCAGAAAATTCACTCTTGCTATATTTTCATCATCCTTGTGAAAGTGAAGTTGCTCAGTCGTGTCCGACTCTTTGCGACGCCATGAACTGTAGCCTATTAGGCTCCTCTGTCCATGGGATTTTCCAGGCAAGAATGCTGGAGTGAGTTGCCATTTCCTTCTCCAGGAGATCTTCTCGACCCAGGGATTGATCCCGGGTCTCCCACACTGTAGGCAGACGCTTTATCATCTGAGCCACCAGGGAAGTCATCACCTTAAAGTGACCCAAATCTAGTCAATATTCTCTTATTCTTCCCTAGTGACTCAGTGGTAAAGAACTGGCCTGAAAACGCATGCGATTGGATCCCCTGGGTGGGGAAGATCTCCTGAAGAAGGAATATAGCAACCCACTTCAGTATTCTTGCCTGGAGAATCCCATGGAAAGAGGAGCTTGAAGGGTTACAGTCCATGGGATCTCAAAAGAGCAAGATACGACTTTGTGACTAAAACAACAAACAGCAGCTACATTTGCAAGTTTCCACCCTGAACTATCCCAAAAGAGCAACCTAATAGCTTTGCTTATTCCTTCTTCTAATTTATTCTCTTTTTAATTTACTTTTAATTGGAGTGTAATTGCTTTATAATGTTGTGTTAATTTCTGCTATACAACAATGTGAGTCAGCTATAAGTATACGCATATCCCCTATATCTTGAGCCTGCCTTATCCCACCCCCATTCATCCTAACCCTCTAAGTCATCACAGAGCACCGAGCTGAGCTCCCTGTGTTATATAGCAGCCTCCCATTAACTATCTGTTTTGCACATGATAATGTATGTATACATACATTAGACATTGATGTATATATATAGTATATATATAGTGTATATATATATATACATACATTAGACATTGTATATACATACATTAAACATACATTATGTATATATGTACATAAATTAGACATTGATGTCTAATTTATCCTTAGTTACCAAAATGTTGTTCTCATAAATACCCTGTTGATGGTTTCCTAAGTCCAAATATTACATTATTCAGTTCAGTTCAGTTGCTCAGTCGTGTCCGACTCTTTGCGACCCCATGAATCGCAGCACGCCAGGCCTCCCTGTCCATCACCAACTCCCGGAGTTCACTCAGACTCGCGTCCATTGAGTTAGTGATGCCATCCAGCCATTTCATCCTTTGTTGTCCCCTTCTCCTCCTGCCCCCAATCCCTCCCAGCATCAGGGTCTTTTCCAATGAGTCAACTCTTTGCATGAGGTGGCCAAAGTACTGGAGCTTCAGCTTTAGCATCATTCCTTCCAAAGAAATCCCAGGGTTGATCTCCTTCAGAATGGACTGGTTGGATCTCCTACAGCATAGCATCCATTATTATCCCTCTTTTCCTCAACCTTTATATTAAATCTGGTGACACAAGTAAGCAATTCTAAGAAACCTGGCCTAAAGATGTATTTTGTTTCATGTTTGCAAAGTAAATACAAATATGCATATTTGTATTTACTTAAGATGGACATGAATCTTCTGTTTCACCAGAGGCCCAGCATTCCCTATTCCCTTATTTTCATCTTCTTTATGTTTAACAAGTGAAAAAGATAATTGATTGTTTGAACCTAGTTAATTAGAGATCTCCAGACAATGGCCAATGTCATGACACAGAATATTTCCACTACTTTAATGCACTTATCCTATTTACCCACCCCTAAAACTTCTGTTGGGCTTTTCCTGGTGGGTCAATAGTATAGAATCTGCCTTCCAATGCAAGAAATGCATGTTAAGTCCTCGGGTCAGGAAGATCCTCTGGAGGAGGAAATGGCAACGCACTCTAGTATTCTTGCCTGGCAAATCTCATGGACAGGTAATTCTGGCAGGCTACCCTCCTTGGGGTTTCAGAGTCAGACACAACTTCATGACTGAACAACAAGAAAGCAGCTTCCATTTGATTTTCAAAACTTAGCTCAGACATTGAATTTCTAGGAATCTTGTCCTGATATCTTCTCTATCTCAGAGCTTTGTCAATCCCTTAATGCATGCAGTATCTCTGTAACTTGTACGCACTTAATTTCTTTTCAAACTGAGTTTTGGATTTTTACATTTCAAGAAATCTGTATCAATAAATGGTAAGAAAGGTTTTTATTAATTATATCAGTAAGCTTATATTTGGCACATGGTAGATATTCAATGAAAGAATAGAATCAAAATATTTCTCTAGACTCAGTTATATCAACCTTAAGGTAGTCTTGATTTCCTGAACAATTCTATATGCCCACTAATGTGTTATTTTTTCCAAATGATGTCATTGAATTTCATTTGATGAATAAATTGGTTAAAATATTTGATAAGGCTCTTCTGTGGCTCACAATAAGAAGCTATTCTGTCATTGCTTTGTTGAAAAGATTTTTTAACATTAGAATACATTTTGGAGTTTGTCATTTATCAATGACAGTAACAGAAAAGTTACTATATTTTGCTATTACAAATTCTACAGGAATCTTCTTGGACATCAGTTCAATCTAATTCAGTTCAGTCTCTCAGTGGTGTTTGACTCTTTGAAACCCCATGGACTACAGCACACTAGACTTTCCTATCCATCACCAACTCCTGGAGTTTACTCAAACTCATGTCCATCCATTCAGTTATGCCATTCTACCATCTCATCCTCTGTCGTCCCCTTCTCCTTCTGCCCTCAATCTTTCCCAGCATCAGAGTCTTTTCAAATGAGTCAATTCTTTCCATCAGGTGTCAAGGTATTGGAGTTTCAGCTTCAGCATCAGTCCTTCCAATGAATATTCAGGACTGATTTCCTTTAAGATTGACTTGTTGCATCTCCTTACAGTCAAAGGACTCTCAAGAGTCTTCTCCAATACCACAGTTCAAAAGCATCAATTCGTCAGTGCTCAGTTTTCTTTATAGTTCAACTCTCACATCCATACATGACTACTGGAAAAACCATAGCTTTGACTAGATGGACTTTTGTTGGTAAAGTAATGTGTCTGCTTTTTAATATGCTCTATAGGTTGGTCATAGCTTTTCTTCCAAGGAACAAATGTCTTTTAATTTAATGGCTGCAGTCAAAATCTGAAGTGATTTTGGAGCCCAAGAAAGTAAAGTTTGTCACTGTTTCCATTGTTTCCCCATCTATTTGCCATGAAGTGATGGCACTAAATGCCATGATCTTTAATTTTTTGAATGTTTGAATTTTAAGACAGCTTTTTCACTCTCCGTTTTTCACTTTCATCAAGAGGCTCTTTAATTCTTCACTTTCTGCCGTAAGGATGGTGTCATCTGCATATCTGAGGTTATTGATATTTCTCCTGACAATCTTGATTCCAGCTTGCACTTCATCTAACCCAGCATTTCGCGTGATGTACTCTGCAAATAATTTAAAAAAGCAGGGTGACAATATACAGCTTGGCATACAGTTTCACAAATAGATTTTACCTCGAAACATGTTCAAATATACAAAGTATTTATAAAATATTAGTAGGAAGTATGCTGTGCATTTAGGTGAACAAAATTAGAGCAAGATAATCACTGAGAAATGCAAATGTTCAAAGTTTGATGCATATTTAAATTGTGATAAGTATTTAATGTGTTCAATGATATACTTAACATAAAATTAACATTATTACACCTAATATTGACTGGTAATTATTGAATGGCATTTTACTTCTCTGTTTACAATCCTCCAGTGATTTTCTCCCTCACATAGAAAAAGGCATCCTAAGTCCTTATCATCTTTAAACTTCCCACACTCCAAAGACCTTTGGCTTCACTTTTATTTCTCTCCTCTCCTCTCCAGCCACACCAGCCTGCTTGACCCTCCTGCAATTTCCCAGGGACACTAACACCTCTTGGGTTTAAATGTTTTTTTCCTCTTAGATTTTCTAATAACCCTCTGTCCCTAGATACCCCATGCTTCCCTCACTCTACAATACATCTCTGCTCAGATAACCTCCTATCTAAGAGGCCTTCTTGAATACCCTGTATGAATGACCTTCATACATTGTGCCCCAGTATCCTAGGCTGTCTTGGTCGCCTCCCAAGCACTTCTCATAATCTGACCTGTCAAGTATCTGCTCAGTCCTTTGTGTGAGATCTGAATCTCTCAATGGAACATAAGTTCTGCAAGGACTAGTACTTTGCTTTGTTCCTACCACATACATCACAGACATTAAAAATAAATAGTAATTGACTACATTAAGATTTTGCATAAACAATACTTCACGGAACTCGCTGTGGGAAGTACAGCTGTAAACATTTTTCTAAAGCATACTTTAAATATTCAACTTAATCTTATTTGGTCATATTTCCACTAAACAAAAAGTTTTGATTCTGACTAAATAGTTACACTTAACATGTATGAAACAATATTTGAAATAAGAAAAAAAGTAAATGTATATAAAAAATATAACTAAATTTTGAAAATGTTGATGTTCTGCTAAATCTCTTAACCATACCCATATTTATTTGCATGTAAGTGTTATCTGACTATTCTCCAAAAGAAAGGAATCTTAATTGTTTAGTGTATAATTTAGCAATATTTTAAAATGTATAAATGCTTTATTTCAAACTTAGTATTACTAGCAAGTCCTACCACAAGTAGATTCTGCTTCTGGTAGATATATCCTGAAATCTCTTTTAGACATATGCTTTTATTGGAATAAAACTTCTGAACATTTAACTATTTTTGAATATTCAGTCTTTTCATCATAAATTACTATCTCAAAAGAGTTTAATTGGAATAGGTTTTAACTATCCAATGTCATAGAATGGAATAATAATTTAGGGGCTCATTTGTACCCTCAACTACATTTCCACTCATTATGTCCTCTATTTGATATTGCATTAAGCTACAGAAAAGGTGAATCAGACATGCCATTAAGATTGGCAAGGCTTAAAATCAGTAAAGTGGATAAAAAAGGTATTACTCAAATGTGTCAAAATGGAATCCAACCATGCCTGATCTTTAATAAGTCCATTATAAGCTGTATTGATGAAAAAAGTTTGCCAATCATCACAAGACATATCACGGGGATGGTTAATATGCTGGAATATTTTAAGATATGATCATTGAAATAAGCTGTCAGTATATGTTTAAGTGACAGTCAATCAACTATTGTTTATTTCATAAAAGCACTGAGTTAAGAATCACTAGAAATATAAAGATGAATGGAAATAGTACTTGCCTTAAAGGAAGTCAACACTAAAGATGGAGTAGAGGATATGCACATTTGTATAAATTATCTGTTAGTCCTAATTTTCTTTATTTGTAAATAAAGAGGTTAGTTGAGTTAATTTATAAGCTCTTCTTTTTGCCTTTTAACATCTTTTTTTAATTCCCTTTTGTATTTACATGCTTGAACAACAACAAAAATAAATATATAATGTATTGAGAAGTCCCCTAAAATCTATCTCTGTAGATAACACCAATTATTAGTTTCTTATATATGTTCCATGTAATTCTTCTATGTAAAGCAAGCAAATATGAATATACATTCCTCATACTTTTAAAATGAAAGGTATCATATAGTATGTAAATAACCTTTAATTTTCCAAGTGAAATAAATTCTATAAGTATAATACTTTATCATTCTTGTCTACAGCTGCATAGTATTTCAACATGTTTGTTAAAAGCAGAGACATTACTTTGCCGACTAAGGTCCGTCTAGTCAAGGCTATGGTTTTTCCTGTGGTCATGTATGGATGTGAGAGTTGGACTGTGAAGAAGACTGAGCGCCAAAGAATTGATGCTTTTGAACTGTGGTGTTGGAGAAGACTCTTGAGAGTCCCTTGGACTGCAAGGAGATCCAACCAGTCCGTTCTGAAGGAGATCAGCCCTGGGATTTCTTTGGAAGGAATGATGCTAAAGCTGAAACTCCAGTACTTTGGCCACCTGATGTGAAGAGTTGACTCATTGGAAAAGACCCTGAGGCTGGGAGGGATTGGGGGCAGGAGGAGAAGGGGACAACAGAGGATGAGATGGCTGGATGGCATCACTGGCTCGATGGATGTGAGTCTGAGTGAACTCCAGGAGTTGGTGATGGACAGGGAGGCCTGGCGTGCTGCGAATCATGGGGTCGCAAAGAGTCGGACACGACTGAGCGACTGAACTGAACTGAACTGAATGGCCTCCCCAGAGAAGGCAATGGCACCCCACTCCAGTACTATTGCCTGGAAAATCCATGGACGGAGGAGCCTGGTAGGCTGCAGTCCATGGGGTCGCTAAGAGTTGGACATGACTGAGCAACTTCACTTTCACTTTTCTCTTTCATGCATTGGAGAAGGAAATGGCCACCCACTTCAGTATTCTTGCCTGGAGAATCCCAGGGACAGTGGAGCCTGGTGGGCTGCCTTCTATGAGGTCGCACAGAGTCGGACACGACTGAAGCAACTTAGCATCAGCAGCAACAATGGCCTCCCATGGCCTTCCCTCGTGGCTCAGACGATAAAGAATCTACTTACAATGCAGGAGAACAGGTTTGATCCCTCGGTCAGTAAGATCCCCTGGAGAAGGAAATGACAACCCATGCCAGTATTCTTGTCTGGAGAATCCCATGGACAGAGGAGCCTGGCTTGCTACCGTCCATGGGGTCACAAAAAGTCAGACACAACTGAGCAACTAGTACTCAAAGGCCTCCCATGGCCACCAGGCCAAAAGGCAAATGCACTTCACTCCCCTCTAGATAGTTGATATTATTTTGCATTCCCACCAGCAATTTATGAAGCTTAATTCCATTTTCTAAATTAAAATCCTACACATTTCTTAAAAACAGAAAAATGAAGCCAAACCATAGTTACCACGGTAAAATAAAATATAGGTGTACAGTAGCCAGGCTTCCCAAGTGACACAGTGGTAAAGAATTTGCTTGCCAGTGCAGGAGACGTAGGAGATGTGGGTTCGATTCCTGGGTGGGAAAGATCCCCTGGAGGAGGGCATGGCAATGCAGTCCAGTATTGTTGCCTGTAGAATCCCGTGGACAGAGGAGCCTGGCGGGCTACAGTCCAGAGGATCACAAAGAATCAGACACGACTGAAGCGAATGAGTATGCAGTACATACAGTAGCCAAGAAAAATGTATTGTTTCCTTTTTATGTAAACACGGTGGCATGAAAGTTACTTTTAGTCATGGACAGAGGTTTTGATTTCCAACACACAAGACAACTTTTTCTTCAGTGGAAGGAAAAAGATCACCATTCATTCTAAATGTTTTTTCCCATCTTTTGGCATGTTAGGTGTCCCTAGCACCTTACTCATCCAACTAGCCATTCTGATTTTCTCACTTAGCAATTCTGTGCAGCCAAGAGAAAAATCTCTTTTTAGTTGATAAAAATATTTTTTTCTCATCTTTGATGTTTTCTAGATTTTTGGATTTAACTGACAAAGGACTGTCCTTCTAAAATCCAAACAAAAAACTCTGTCCAAGCAGATAAGTTGATCATGAACACTGAACATGAAACTGTACAAAACCCATTTTAGAGTCATTCTGTTGTGAATCTTCTCAGGCACATTATCTTGTTGCCAAGAACTCTGACTAGTCTCTACTGTTATCTGACTGTATTTGTGAATGACAGGAAAACCAGACCCAGCAGCTGCAGAAAAAAGAGTCTTGGCAAGATTAGAACAGCCAATCAGATGACAGGGAAGTAAATTGCTCCAGTCAGGTCTACATGAGTTAGACTCTTATTATATTGTTTCCCTTTTTAAGTTAATTGAGCCAACTTTTTCATGTAAGAAAGAGGAAACTGTAAATATTTTCATTTCAGTTAATCAGCTAAGAACTAGATTTCAGAGTCCCAGAGAGGAAAGGAAAAGGGCATCTGATTCATCTGGGAGTCTATGTTTCTCTGAAATTTATTGTTCTTAGACTTATGTTGGCTGCACAGAACTAGTATCTTCCTTCTCTTTTTGAGGAAACTGAATTTTACCTTTCTTAGTTGGAAAGTATTCCCATTAGGTATTGACTCTTTAGAATCATTAGAAACATCACATGGTCAGTCTTTGAACAATAAAAAGTCTCTACTTGCTCAAAGGTTAAATATGTATATATATTTAACATCTTGAGTACATCCCCCAAAACTTGGGAGGTATTATTTGCCCCTGTTAATATATAAGGGAAATATAGTTGAAAGAGATGACTTCTAAAAAGGAAATGTTTGATAAGCAGCATCATTCAATTTGAAATCTAGTTCTCATACCATATCATTCTTGGGAAGCAAAAATAGAAGCAATCAAAGTTTGCTTTTTATGTACAGGCAGTTCATTCTCATTATTCACAGTAGTTATATTCTTTAAAGTCAACACAAACATAGAATTAGCAAATACCAGAAATCTTATTGCTAGGAGAAACAGGAATGCTGCAAGCCTCTGGCCACATTTCATCAATTGACCAATGTTTTACATGTGTTTCTGCTTAAAGATACCTTATTTATTGATTTCTTAACACTGAATGTACAGACGCCACTATAACTCAAGCCTGAATAAGTCTTATCTATCACATGCATTTTCTCTGTAAGGCATTTACTGCTTTCTTGCACTTAGGAGCATTAAACAGCACTTCAGCAAGTACTGTAGTTGAGGGCCAGATTAAACAGCAAAACCACCCACAAAAAGTACCAAAATGTGAAAAACTAAACACACCACAGAAAGGAAACTTGTGTGCGGTTTGAGAGCAGATACCAGGAAGCAGAGCATCATCTTGTTCAATCTTAACTGGGAACATGTGCATCTGACAACTGTAATTTTTTGCCCCTCTGCACATGTTCATGAATTACCAGGAAATCACTTGTGAGAATGTTGTCCTGGGGGTTACAAGTAAATTTTAGTGAGTATGTGGTAAGTTCTACAATTAGAAATGGAAAAGTTGAATCTTTACAAAAATCTGTAAGACTCCAAAATCCATAGGCAGAACCTCATTGTAGACAGTCTATGTAAAACTTCACTCACTCTCTAAAATCAAATGCAAATTCAATGAGATTTTTTTACATGAATATGATTTCTAGGGTCATTCAGTCTTCAGATTTCTGGCTCAGTTTATTCAAATTCCTCAGAGTGGTAGCTCTGGGCTCACTGATGTCATTTGATGTATTTCCACATCATTTTCTCACTTCATTCTGATTGACATTTATGTTTCTGTTTAGGCCAGAGAGACCAGAATTGGAATTTAAGTCCTGTTTCTTCAAGCACACTATTAAATACTATCTAACTTGGTAGTGATATGATATTCCCATAATAATACAAGTCAAATTCAACTCCGTTCAAGAAATAATTATTGTGCTCTTTGTTTTAGTACATTTCATCTTCCTGATAATTTTACCTCTTCATTGATGATTCTCCAAAATATATTCCCTAAGTAATTTGTAGGCCTGCACCTTTAAAATCCTTCCATATTATGAAGTGAATACATTTAAATGACTGTCATGATATTTTTCCTTACCACCAAAAATATTCAGCCCTTCTATAAGTGGCTACTCTAAAAATGTGTATATATTCTAACTATTTCTCTTTCTTTGTGTATACATTCAGCCACTTAGACATGTTCACTCTTTGTGACCCCATGGACTATAGCCCACCAGGCTCCTTGTCCATGGGATTTCCTAGACAAGAATACTGGAGTGGGATGCCATTTCTTTCTCCAGGGAATCTTCTTGACCCAGTGATTGAACTCCCGTCTCCTGCATCTCTTGCCTTGGCAGATAGATTTTTTACTAAGTCACCTGGGAAGTTCCCCTCTTTATCTGCATATAAATACATACATACATATATAATTCAATACTTATCTGAGCATTTATTACAAGTCATCCTTCTCATTGAAAATATTACGTTTCATTTTTTAGTAAAAGCCATGCTTTATATTTATGTGACTGTCACAGAGAAAATACAGTGAAGAACTAGGTCCCAGGGAAGGGAAAATGCCTAGACTAGAAATCTACTACCAAGGCCAAATTATCCTTTGAGGAGTGTTAATTCCTTTCTCATAGATCCTTCCTGTCTCTGATGCTCAGGACATCATTATTAATAAAGAAAAATGTCTAAATGTGTGACTCCAAAATACAGGAGCTAACCTTGGGGTTTAAGTGTGAACCACTATCACTGTGATCTTTGGCACATGGTCAACAGGTTTTTATGACAGCAGTGGATAAGTAGCTGTCCTAGACTGAAAAATTCATGTGGCAGCCAAGAAAGAAAGGCAAAAGACATCAACCTTCCTGTCTACTTCTTGCTCCACATGTTGGAAGTTGGGGATGAGATGATAAGGGCTGTCTTGTCAGACTGTGCTGCCATAACAGATTATCACAGATTAGGTGATTTAAACAACCACCTACTCACAGTCTGCTTTGTCACAGTTCTGAAAGATAGAAGTCCAAAATCAAGGTACCAGCCAGCCAATTTGGCTTCTTGTGAGGGCTCTCTTTCTGGCTTCCAGATAGCCACTTTCCCGCTGTGTCCTCACATGGCAGTAAACAACAGTGAGCTGTCTAGAATTTCATCTATAGAGACTCTAATTACCTCCTTAAAATTTCCATCTCCAAACATAGTCCCATTGGGTGTGAGAGATTCAACGATTAGTTTGTGGCAGTATTGAGTTGTACATTACCAACATGATAAGAAGTAAGTTAATGGATCAGAAAGGAGACTTGAAGATGAAAAGTATAGAACATTGTAATCACTTGGAGAAGTTGTGACAATAGCAGTTAATTGGAGAAATCAGTTACACTATTGTATTTGTATGGCAGGCTGGTAGTATAAATCATAGTACTAACATATATATATAAGAAGGAAACAAAGATTGAAATACTATTACTTTATAAGTTCATGAAATTAGACTAATATTGATATACAAAAGCCCATTTGTTCATATAGATACAGAATCTTCTGAGCAGTAATCAGATATTTTGATTTCCATCGAACTTTTTTTCATAGACGCACTTTAAAAATGCATGTAATTTGCATTTCTCTGATAATAAGTGATGTTGAGCATCTTTTCATGTGTTTGTTAGCCATTCGTATGTCTTCTTTGGAGAAATGTCTATTTAGTTCTTTGGCCCATTTTTTGATTGGGTCATTTATTTTTCTGGAATTGAGCTGCATAAGCTGCTTGTATGTTTTTGAGATTAGTTGTTTGTCAGTTGCTTCATTTGCTATTATTTTCTCCCATTCAGAAGGCTGTCTTTTCACCTTGCTTATAGTTTCCTTTGTTGTGCAGAAGCTTTTAATTTTAATTAGATCCCATTTGTTTATTTTTGCTTTTATTTCCAGTATTCTGAGAGGTGTATCATAGAGGATCCTGCTGTGATTTATGTCAGAGAGTGTTTTGCCTATGTTCTCCTCTAGGAGTTTTATAGTTTCTTGTCTTACGTTTAGATATTTAATCCATTTTGAGTTTATTTTTGTGTATGGTGTTAGAAAGTGATCTAATTTNCATTAAAAAAAATAAAGTACAAAAAAATGCATGTAAGCATTTTTTTAAATGCTCAATTTGCATTGAGCTAGAAATAGGTTTTAAAAAGGGATAGTGTCATGCATGAATAAAATGTTTTAGCATTTACTTTAACAAAAACATAATAAAAGCCCAAGGTTTATAAACTTGGGCTACTTGTTATTTATTACAGAGAGTATTTAATACAGACATATTCCCCCTGTGTTTATCTTTTCAATATAGTGTGAAATAAACTGGTCTAGTGTAATAAAGGACAGCATCATTACAAGATTTATGCCAGTGTGCTTACTAACTAATGAGTTTACCTGTAGATTCTTGGCATTTTTGTTTTCCTCCATACAATCTTTCCATTCCCAATTGCCACAAAACTTTCATCAACAATTGTATCCTTTGAAGAAAACTTTTCTTTCAGTGGGATATATGAAAATGTAGAATGACTTCTCCAAAAGGTACCAACTCCCTGAAATCCAAGAATATTGTCAATGAAAATGAGGTCAATGAAGAGAAAGTGAACAAAACAATACATTTTTAATGAAATAGCTAGCTTTTTCTAAAGTATATGCAATTTATATACATATAAATCCATACAAATTTTTAAAATATTAAATATGCACAAATACTGGAGAAGGAAGTGGCTACCCAGCCGGTTTTCTTGCCTGGGAAATCCCCTGGACAGAGGCCCCTGGCGGGCTACAGTCCATGGGGCAGCAAAAGGGTCGGACACCACTTAACAACTTAGCACATACAAAAATATATTTCATAATATTTAAACTTAGAAACTTTTTCATCAGACTTCATGCATCCTATTATCTTCTACATGGTCATTAAAGAGCACCACAGAATTTATCTTTGAAAACTAAAAGGAAAGTGGCAGAAATGCCACCAAACTACCAATCATGTCAATTGTTTTACAAAAACCATCACCTTTATTTATAGAAAGCACAGAATTTCCAGTCTGTGGAAATTGTCAGTGTATCTCATGGAATTAATAAAATGGTATTAAGAGAAACAAACATTTTTTTTCTTTCAAATAATACTAAACATTTCAAATTGTATTTTAGAACTCGCTCATGCTAATTTCAGTAAATGGAGCAATGGTTATAGAATTTGCTTTTTGTATGCTTCAGTTTAGCTAAGCTTCATGTGTGTTACCTGCTCTGGAGCTGTATATATATATCCCATTCACAGTCTAAGTAACACTTGATATATCTAAAGAGTTGCTGTGTATTCTGAGGCATGTACAAAGCAAATTTAGAATGCATGGTAAAATTTCCATTCTGTCTAGTTTAGAATAAACTTAAAATATTTTCTAGGTGGTTTTGCAATTTTTGTAAGCTGACCATAATAATGCAGAAGCTTTATTTCTTTCACTTAGCTTTGATATTTTTGAAGTAAAGGATGACAAAAAAAAAAAAAAGTCTTTTACATCCATCTGTTAAAATACTTGATGGATCATAATTGAAATGTGTCTAAGTAGCTGATAAAAATTGATCTTAAGAGTGTATAAGTTGACAACTGATTTTTCTTAGAAAAATAATTAACTAAAATTTTTGAATACATCCATAATTAAGGTAGACAACTTCTAAAATGGCTCCCCATGGTCCCTGCATGTATGGGTGTGAAAGCTGGACCGTAAAGAAAGCTGAGCACCAAACAATTGATGGTTTTGAACTGTTGTTTTGGATAAAAAAAAAAAAAGTCTTTTACATCCATCTGTTAAAATACTTGATGGATCATAATTGAAATGTGTCTAAGTAGCTGATAAAAATTGATCTTAAGAGTGTATAAGTTGACAACTGATTTTTCTTAGAAAAATAATTAACTAAAATTTTTGAATACATCCATAATTAAGGTAGACAACTTCTAAAATGGCTCCCCATGGTCCCTGCATGTATGGGTGTGAAAGCTGGACCGTAAAGAAAGCTGAGCACCAAACAATTGATGGTTTTGAACTGTTGTTTTGGAGAAGACTCTTGAGAGTCCCTTGGACTGCAAGGAGATCCAACCAGTCCATCCTAAAGGAAATCCATCCTGAATATTCATTGGAAGGACTGATACTGAAGCTGAAGCTCTAATACTTTGGCTACCTGGAGGGAAAAGCCGACTCATTGGAAAAGCCCCTACCCTTTAGAAAAGACCCTGATGCTTGGAAAGACTGAGGGAAAGAGGAGAAGGGCCCAACAGAAGGAGAGATGGTTGGATGGCATCACCAACTCAATGGAAATGTATTTGAGTAAACTCTGGGAGAAGGTGAAAGACAGGGAAGCCTGGTGTGCTGCAGTTCATGAGGTCGCAAAGAGTTGGACATGACTGAGTGACTGAACAATAATATAATTGCAGTAGTGTTAGTCACTCACTCACGTCCAACTCTTTGCAGCCCCACCAGCTGTAGCCTTCCAGGCTCCCCTTTCCCTGGAATTTTCTAGGCAAGAATACTAGAATGGATTGCCATTCCTTTCTCCAGGGGAACTTCCCACCCAGGGATTGAACCCAGGTCTCCTGAATTTCAAGCAGATTCTTAACTGTCTAAGCCACCAGGGAAGACTTAATTGTGGTAGACAACTTCTAAAATGGCTCACCATTGTCCCAGCACCCTGGGTATTTATACCCAGGAACCTCCCTTTAAGAGTAGACTTGCTTCCAATGAATAAAATTCTGGAAAAGTGATTGGATGCCATTTCAGATACTAGATTACAAAAGATTATGACTTCAATCTGATTAGAGCCCTTTCTTGCTTGTCCTGATAAAGTCAGCTGTAGTCTTCTGAACCTCCCTGTCCAGAATCTTGAGGGCAAAAAAGTGATAGAAGCTTTCAGAAATAGCTGTGAAGGAATTTGGGCTCTCAGTCCAAAAGCCTGAGAGACACTGAATTCTATTAACAAATCCTGAGAGAGCATCCAACTAAGTTGAACTGTGAAATGACCATGGCAGGTCAAATCTCAATTACATCATTGTAGGAGACCCAGAACTTTCAGTTCAGTTCAGTGATCCAGTGGTGTCTGACTCTGTGACCCCATGGACTGCATCACGACAGGCCTCCCTGTCCATCACCAACTCTCAGATTTAACTCAAATTCATGTCCATTGAGGTGGTGATGCCATCCAAGTATCTCTTCTCCTTCCACCTTCAATCTTTCCCAGCATCAGGGTCTTTTACAATGAGTCAGCTCTTCCCATCAGGTGGCCAAATTATTGGACTTTCAGCTTCAACATCAGTCCTTCCAATGAACACCCAGGACTGATCTCCTTTAGGATGGACTGGTTGGATCTCCTTGCAGTCCAAGGGACTCTCAAGAGTCTTCTCCAACACCACACTTCAAAAGCATCAATTCTTCGGTACTCAGCCTTCTTCACAGCCCAACTCTCACATCCATACATGACCACAGGAAAAACCATAGCCATGACTAGACGGACATTTATTGGCAAAGTAATGTCTCTGCTTTTGAAAATGCTATCTAGGTTGGTCATAACTTTTCTACCAAGGAGCAAACATCTTTTAATTTCATGGCTGCAGTCACCATCTGCAGTGATTTTGGAGCCCAAAAAAATACAGTCTGACACTGTTTTCATTGTTTCCCCATCTATTTCCCATGAAGTGATGAGACCAGATGCCATGATCTTCGTTTTCTGAATGTTGAGCTGTAAGCCAACTTTTTAACTCTCCTCTTTCACTTTCATAAAGAGGCTCTTTAGTTCCTCTTCACTTTCTGCCATAAGGGTGGTGTCATCTGCATATCTGAGGTTATTGATATTTCTCCCAGCAATCTTGATTCCAGCTTGTGCTTCTTCCAGCCCAGCGTTTCTCATGACGTACTCTGCATAGAAGTTAAATAAGCAGGGTGACAATATACAGCCTTGACGCACTCCTTTTCCTATTTGGAACCAGTCTGTTGTTCCATGCCCAGTTCTAACTTGCTTCCTGACCTGCATACAGATTTCTCAAGAGGCAGGTCAGATGGTCTGGTATTCCCATCTCTCTCAGAATTTTCCACAGTTTATAGTGATCCACACAGTCAAAGGCTTTGACTTAGCTAAGAAAGCAGAAATAGATATTTTCTGGAACTCTCTTGCTTTTTCCATGATCCAGCGGATGTTGGCAATTTGATCGCTGGTTCCTCTGCCTTTTCTAAAACCAGCTTGAACATCAGGAAGTTCACGGTTCACATATTGTTGAAGCCTGGCTTGGAGAATTTTGAGCATTACTTTACTAGCATGTGAGATGAGTGCAATTGTGGGGTAGTATGAGCATTCTTTGGCATTGCCTTTCTTTGGGATTGGAATGAAAATTGACCTTTTCCATTCCTGTGGCCACTGCTGAGTTTTCCAAATTTGCTGGCATATTGAGTGTGGCACTTTCACAGCATCATCTTTCTGGATTTGAAACAGCTCAACTGGAATTCCATCATCTCCACTAGCTTTGTTCATAGTGATGCTTTCTAAGGCCCACTTGACTTCACATTCCAGGATGTCTGGCTCTAGATGAATGATCACACCATCATGATTATCTGGGTTGTGAAGATCTTTTTTTGTACAGTTCTTCTGTGTATTCTTGCCACCTCTTCTTAATATCTTCTGCTTCTGTTAGGTCCAGACCATTTCTGTCCTTTATCAAGCCCATCTTTGCATGAAATATTCCCTTGGTATCTCTAATTTTCTTGAAGAGATCTCTAGTCTTTCCCAATCTGTTGTTTTCTTCTATTTCTTTGCAATGATCACTGAAGAAGGCTTTCTTATCTCTTCTTCCTATTCTTTGGAACTCTGCATTCAGATGCTTATATCTTTCCTTTTCTCCTTTGCATTTCGCTTCTCTTCTTTTCACCGCAGCCGAGAGGAGCTACCCTACGTCCGAGGTCAGGGGCAGCGACTGAGAATGCAAGGCTGTGAAGGCGCAGGAACAGCCAAGAGGAGCCACCCTGCATCCGAGGTCAGGGTCAGGGGCCAGGAGGAGCCACCCCACGTCCAAGGCCAGGGGCGGCGGCTGGGAAGATCAACCCACGTCCAAGGAGCAGTGGCTGTGCTGGCGCTGGAGGGCCTAGAGGAGCTATCTCACGTTGAAGGTCAGGAAGGGTGGCAGTGAGGAGATACTCTTCGTCCAAGGTAAGAAACAGCAACTGTGCTTTGCTGGAGAAGCCGTGAAGAGATACCCCACGCCCAAGGTAAGAGAAACCCAAGTAAGATGGTAAGTGTTGCAAGGCTTCAGAGGGCAGACACACTGAAACCATACTCACAGAAAACTAGTCAATCTAATCACACTAGGACCACAGCCTTGTCTAACTTAATGAAACTAAGCCATGCCCGCGGGGCAACCCAAGATGGGCGGGGTCATCGTGGAGAGTTCTGACAGAATGTGGTCCACTGGAGAAGGGAATGGCAAACCACTTCAGTATCCTCACCTTGAGAACCCCATGAACCGTATGAAAAGGCAAAATAAGAGGATACTGAATGAGGAACTCCCCAGGTCAGTAGGTGCCCAATATGCTACTGGAGATCAGTGGAGAAATAATTCCAGAAAGAATGAAGGGATGGAGCCAAAGCAAAAACAACACCCAGCTGTGGATGTGACTGGTGATAGAAGCAAGATCCGATACTGTAAAGAGCAGTATTGCATAGGAACCTGGAATGTCAGGTCCATGAATCAAGGCAAATTAGAAGTGGTCAAACAAGAGATGGCAAGAGTGAATGTCAACATTTAGGAATCAGCGAACTAAAATGGACTGGAATGGGTGAATTTAACTCAGATGACCATTATATCTACTACCGCAGACAGGAATCCCTCAGAAGAAGTGGAGTAGCCATCATGGTCAACAAAAGAATCCAAAATGCAGTACTTGGATGCAATCTCAAAAACGACAGAATGATCTCTGTTCGTTTCCAAGGCAAACCATTCAATATCACAGTAATCCAAGTCTATGCCCCAACCAGTAACACTGAAGAAGCTGAAGTTGAACAATTCTATGAAGACCTACAAGACCTTTTAGAACTAACACTCAAAAAAGATGTCCTTTTCATTATAGGGGACTGGAATGCAAAAGTAGGAAGTCAAGAGACACCTGGAGTAACAGGCAAACTTGGCCTTGGAATGCAGAATGAAGCAGGGCAAAGATTAATAGAGTTTTGCCAAGAAAATGCACTGGTCATAACAAACACTCTGTTCCAATAACACAAGAGAAGACTCTACACATGGACATCACCAGATGGTCAACACCGAAATCAGACTGATTCTATTCTTTGCAGCCAAAGATGGAGAAGTTCTATACAGTCAACAAAAACAAGACCAGGAGCTGACTGTGGCTCAGATCATGAACTCCTTATTGCTAAATTCAGACTTAAATTGAAGAAAGTAGGGAACACCGCTAGACCATTCAGGTATGACCTAAATCAAATCCCTTATGATTATACAGTGGAAGTGAGAAATAGATTTAAGGACCTAGATCTGATAGATAGAGTGCCTGATGAACTATGGAATGAGGTTCGTGACATTGTACAGGAGACAGGGATCAAGACCATCTCCATGGAAAAGAAACGCAAAAAAGCAAAATGGCTGTCTGGGGAGACCTTACAAATAGCTGTACACTGCATATATGTTAAATAAGCAGGGTGACAATAAATGGCCTTGACACACTCCTTTCCCTATTTGGAACTGGTCTGTTTTTCCATGTCCAGTTCTAGCTGTTGCTTCCTGTCCTGCATTAGATTTCTCAAGAGGCAGGTCAGGTGGTCTTGTGTTCCCAACTCTTTCTGAATTTTTCAGTTTGTTGTGATCCACACAGGCAAAGACTTTGGTGTAGTCAATAAAGCAGAAATAGATGTTTTCTGGAACTCTCTTGCTTTTCTATGATCCAATATCCAACAGACGTTGGCAATTCGATCTCTGGGTCCTCTACCTTTTCTAAATCCAGCTTGAATATGTGGTAGTTCATGGTTCACAGAATGTTGAAGCCTGGCTTGCAGAATTTTGACCTGGGACCCATATAAACTATGCCCAGATTCCTGATCCACAGAATCTGTGAACTAATACACATGTAATGTCTCAAGCTACTAAATTTTCAAGAGCTTGTTTGCTGCAATACATCATTAATATGATAATTGATATAAATAATTTTTAGTTCATGTCACTAATGATGTTCTATTACATAAAATGGTTACAAGCTGTTATGTTTCAATACTCTCTACTCTTCATTCTTTGTTTCCATGTCTGTAAAATGAGAAATAATATCTCTACTCTTGTTTCCAGATCTAAATTTTATTTTATCTACATAATCCCATTACTAAATTCACACCTAATCTTGATGTCAAAATAGAAGATAAGAATTATAAAGATTACATGATATTATGCATGGAAAAGTACCTAGCTCCATGCTGTTCACTGTGAAAATGCTCAGAACATGTGAGAAAATACATGTTTGCCACAGGATGGAGTGAAGGGAAGCAAGCCTGGCTTCCAGCTTAGCTATTTCTTTGGTTCATTTGGGTTTATCTGATGGGGTAAGTAGGAATAGTTTTGGGCTAAAGTGTTCATAAGATCAGTGAAAAAAATTCAGTCCTTCAACATCTTTCAGAGATGTTTATGTTGCGTTCACTTTTAAAAAAAAAATTTTTAAGATCAATTCTTAGACTTTCTGTAGGAAAATGTTTAGAATGTCAGAACAAAAATAAAAGTGTGAAATACACATTCACAGTCTTACATTTTCAAGTTTAATAAGAACATGATTCTAACAGAAATATAAGTTGAAAAGCTGAAAAGGGGTGGGATGAGGAAGGAATAGCTAGTCTGTTTGATTTTTATATTTTAAGATTCAAAAGTTTAGAAGCACTGGCCTCATGATTTGCATAATTTCTCAGATGCACACTGACCAGGATTCCTCTGTAGAATAGTTATATGAAAAATTCATTTTGCAGTATTATTGATTAAAGATGGCTGCAAATTATTTTAATTATTTGCTGCTCTTTCTGTTGAGAGGTATAGGAGAAATTCGTCTCTCTTTGAATCAAGGATGGACCTACTAGCTTGCTTGGCAAAAAGAACTTGGCAGAAATGATGTGGGACTTTCAAAGCCAAGAAGCTTTTGAATGTCCATTCTACAGCTTATTATACATGCTGTAGGTGAAAACAACAATCATGTAAGAAGTCTAGCTACCTTAGACCACCATCCCGGAGAGATTACACATAAGTCCACAATGTAAGCTGAGTTCAGCTTTCTAGCTGTTTCTATCAGTAACTAGACATGTGAGTTTACCAATCTGGACCCTATTATCATTAAAAATGGAAGAATTACCCAGCTGAATTCTTCCCTGATTTTTGGTGAACTGTGGTAAAATCATAGTTATTTTATGGCAATTAATGTTGGAGTAGTTAGATATTCAACAATCATTACCTGGAAACATCATCATACTCATCTAGTTTTAATTAAATGTTTAATGAGCAACTAAATGCATTAGTGGTCTCAAAGTGAAAAAATATTTTGTAATATTATTTAGAAGTGATAATTTAGGTTCCAAATTACATGAGTGTTATTGGACACCCAGAGAAAAAATCATATAGAAAATGAATCAGTAAAATTGAAGGATTTTCATATTATATGACTTTATAGAATTTGTATATTTCTACTTTGAGTCACCATGGAACAAAATGTAAAAATAAATAGATATGCATGCATATATATGTGTTTATGCTTGCATGCATATTTATATATATGCTGTGCTGTGCTTAGTCACTCAGTCATGTCTGACTCTTTGAGACCCCTTGGACTGTAGCTCACCAGGCTCCTCTGTCCATGAGGATTCTCCAGGCAAGAATATTGAAGTGGGTTGCCATTTCCTCCTCCAAGGGATCTTCCCAACCCAAGTATCTAACTCAGGTCTCCTGTACTACAGGGAGATTCTTCACCATCTGAGCCATGAGGGAAGCAAGAACACTGGAGTGGGTAGCCCTTCCCTTCTCCAGGGAATCTTCCTGACCCAGGAATTGAACTGGGGTCTCCTGCATTGCAGGCAGTTTCTTTGCCAGCTGAGCTACCAGGGAAGTGAATCAGTAAAATTGAAGGATTTTCATATTATATGACTTTATAGAATTTGTATATTTCTACTTTGAGTCACCATGGAACAAAATGTAAAAATAAATAGATATGCATGCATATATATGTGTTTATGCTTGCATGCATATTTATATATATGCTGTGCTGTGCTTAGTCACTCAGTCATGTCTGACTCTTTGAGACCCCTTGGACTGTAGCTCACCAGGCTCCTCTGTCCATGAGGATTCTCCAGGCAAGAATATTGAAGTGGGTTGCCATTTCCTCCTCCAAGGGATCTTCCCAACCCAAGTATCTAACTCAGGTCTCCTGTACTACAGGGAGATTCTTCACCATCTGAGCCATGAGGGAAGCAAGAACACTGGAGTGGGTAGCCCTTCCCTTCTCCAGGGAATCTTCCTGACCCAGGAATTGAACTGGGGTCTCCTGCATTGCAGGCAGTTTCTTTGCCAGCTGAGCTACCAGGGAAGCCCATATTTATATGTGTACATAAAAATATCGGAGAAGGCAATAGCAACCCACTCCAGTACTCTTGCCTGGAAAACCCTGTGGACGGAGGAGCCTGGTGGGCTGCAGTCCATGGGGTCGCTAGGAGTCGGACATGACTGAGCGACTTCACTTTCACTTTTCACTTTCATGCATTGGAGAAGGAAATGGCAACCCACTCCAGTGTTCTTGCCTGGAGAATCCCGGGGACGGTGAGCCTGGTGGGCTGCTGTCTGTGGGGTTGCACAGAGTCAGACACGACTGAAGCGACTTAGCAGCAGCAGCAACAGCAGCAACACATACAAATATAGATACATACAGAAGCTCTGAGTTAGAAAGACATTCATTCATTATCCTGTGCAGATAACTAGGTGGAGGGAAGCATATCAGTGTGTTGCAGTTAAGTTTCTGATATTCAAAATAGACAAAACTGGGTAAAGAACATCCCTGAAATAATTCTGTTTTTAAAAGACTAGTAATTCTTTCTGTATCACATACTTTAACAGAGAATTTATTATTCATCTCCTTCAAGGGCAGGAAAAGTACAACGCACATCTTTTTTCAGGTAAATATTGAAAATAAAGAAAAATGGTAGCTTGACTAACAATTTCTTACTGAATATCCTTCTCAAAAGCCCCAAGCTTACAAAGGCTCAGTCTTATATATTTGGCAGGACCCTAAAATAGATATCCTCAACTGGTAAATCACCACTGACGATTTTCCATAGTGATGCATAAATACAATTTTCAAAAAAAAAAAAAAAAAGGAAAACCAAGGCATCAAAAAGAAAATTTAATGAAAAGCATTTATCACACAGCTATAGTTCACACAGTCCCAACTATAGTTCTTTTTAGAAACAAGTACACTTATTTTTTTCATTTGTTAAATCTCTATGTCTTTTTTCCAAATCCTCAATATCAAGCTTATACTGTTACTTCATTTTTATACCCATCAGATATTGATAAAATTTAGATATTTTCTGTTGACATTTATTATTGACATTTAGGCGTGTGGAATAATGATTTAGTTGGGCTTCCCTGTGGCTCAGCTGGTAGAAAATCCACTTGCAATACAGGAGACTTGGGTTCAACCCCTAGATTGGGAAGATACCCTAGAGAAGGGAAAGGCTGCCCATCCCAGTATTCTGGCCTGGAGAATTCCATGGACTATACAGTCCATGGGGCTGCAAACAGTCGGACACGACTGAACAACTTTCTCTTTCACTTTTCACTTTCGTGCCGCTCCAGACACCTTTCTCTCTCCCTGAGTGTGTGTGTGTGCTAGTTGCTCAGTCATATCAGACTCTTTGAATCTCATGCACTTTAGCCTACGAGGCTTCTATGTCCAATGGCAGAATACTGCACTGGTTTGCCATCTCTTCTTCAGGAGATCTTCCCAAACCAGGGATCAAACCCAGAACTCCTACATTGCAGGCAGATTTTTGACTGTCTAAGCCACCAGGGAAGACTTCTCTTTCCTTACTTATTCTTAATTCTGCTTCTCCAATTCAAACTGCATCTTTAATTTTGTACCCTTTACACAAATCATATATTTTTAATGCAAAGTATTTACAAAATCAAATCTCAATTAGCTCAGTTTTGATTATTTGACATAATATATCATTTTTTAAGATGTGTCCATTTACACAGTAAAGAGTTTCACATGTACTTAAAATTATTCTAAACATGTTATGACATACAGTTTCAAAAATGTAGTGATCAAATATGCCTATTTCATCCAAACTGTTCCCTTTCAGCCCCAGGTGTAAGTTCTTCAGGGAGATGTTTGACATATACTTTTCAGAAGAGTCATATAGAAAAAAACAATAAAAGGGATTTTACACTGAAAAAAAGTTCCTTGATATGGCTTGTTAAGAATACGGTGTCTCCTCAAATCTCAGAGGCTGACACATCCTGGTGTGATACTTCTTCTCCAGTTCTATGAATCAGCATGATGTCTTAGTACAGGAAATCTATAATGACATAATGTTCACTAAATGCCATCAGAAAGGTAATTGTTAAGAAAAAGAAAATAGCACATTTTTGTTAGGAAGAAAAATATTTGAAACATGCTTAAATATTTATTCATCAGTTTTTATGGTAATGAATAATAGATAAAAGGCTTAAGAATATCTTTGGACAACTAAGTAGAGATACTAGTGACAGATTTTTGTCCTGCATTACAATTTCCATGCTTGCTGCCCTGGAGAAGCTCCAGGGCACTCTGTCTGTAAAAAGGTATTTTGCTTTTTCTTTCATTTTAAGGACAGATATTTAACTTTTAGTAACTAAAGATCATGCCATACCCATATTCCATTCCATTTGTTTCCCTCTGTGGCAAAAGATAAAAGCAAATGTGTTTCTATTTATTCATCAAAAATGAAGATGATACTCTATTGCTAAATCTCCATTCTGCAGTGTTTAATGTTCCCCTGAAGTTATTGCCATTTTGGAGAAGTTAAATGTGGTTGAACATAAAACCATTCATTGTTTCTCTTCTGTTTTAGCTTGTAGAGCATGACCTTTCCTTAATTGTTGTTGTTACATTCCAGCTTTACATATGTTTTATTTAAAAAAATACAATTTATAAATTTAGTGATGGGAACTTGGTGGTGGTGGCTCAGTTGCTAAGTTGTGTCTGACTCCAGTTACCCTATGGATCTTTCTGATCCAGGGATGAACCTGTGCCTCTTGTATTGCAGGTGGTCTCCTGCACTACAGGTGGATTCTGTATCAACTGAGACACAAGGGAAATCCAACTTAGTTCCTTGGAATAACATAGGCTAATGTCCTGAATTGAATGTCCTGAAAATATTGTCAATAAAAACACTTATATCAGCTGGAAAACATAGAATGAAAATACTCTAAATATGTAACTGAAATTATGTCATTAGAATAGTTCTACTTGGAGAGGAACCACCAAGATTCCAAATAATGAGAAGTACCTACTCCTCAAGACGTAGTCCTAAAACTATAAAACACAAAGGTGACAAGGAGATCTGAAACACACTCAGAGAGAAAGGAGAAATAATGAGCACTAGTAACAGTCTTCTGAACAGTCATTTCAGAAGAGATTGAAATAATAACTTTCAAACTATGAGAAAACAGTGGCAAATTATAACAAAAGAAAATCTATACATTTATACATAACTAAGATATTATTATATGCAGGTCAGGAAGCAACAGTTAGAACTGGACATGGAACAACAGACTGGTTCCAAATAGGAAAAGGAGTACGTCAAGGCTGTATATTGTCACCCTGCTTATTTAACTTCTATGAAGAGTACATCATGAGAAATGCTGGGCTGGAAGAAGCACAAGCTGGAATCAAGATTTCCAGGAGAAATATCAATAACCTCAGATATGCAGATGACACCACCCTTATGGCAGAAAGTGAAAGGAACTAAAGATCCTCTTGATGAAAGTGAAAGAGGAGAGTGAAAAAGTTGGTTTAAAGCTCAACATACAGAAAACAAAGATCATGGCATCTGGTCCCATTACTTCATGGCAAATAGATGGGGAAATAGTGGAAACAGTGCCAGACTTTATTTTTTGGGCTCCAAAATCACTGCAGATGGTGACTGCAGCGATGAAATTAAAAGATACTTTCTCCTGGGAAAAAAAAAAAAAAAAAAACAACTATGACCAACCTAGACCTATCAAAATACAGAGACATTACTTTGCCAACAAAAGTCTGTCTAGTCAAAGCTATGGTTTTTCCAGTAGTCATTTATGGTTGTGAGAGTTGGACTATAAAGACAGTTGAGCACCAAAGAATTGATGCTTTTAAACTGCAATGTTGGAGAAGACTCTTAAGAGTCCCTTGGACTGCAAGGAGATCCAAACAGTCCATCCTAAAGGAGATCAGTCCTGGGTGTTCATTGGAAGGACTGATGCTGAAGCTCTAATACTTTTGGCCACATGATGCAAAGAACTGACTCCTTAGGAAAGACCCTGATGCTGGGAAAGATTGAAGGGAGGAAATGAAGGGGACCACAGAGGATGAGATGGTTGGATGGCATTACCGACTCAATAGACATGAGTTTGAGTAAGCGCCAAGATTTGATGACAGAGAAAGGCCTGGCATGCGGCAGTCCATGGTGTCACAGAGTCAGACACAACAGAGCAACTAAACTGACTGACTGAACATTTTGTGTCCAGAAAGAGGAGACTATACAGGGCAAATAAAATAGGCTTGAAATGATATGAAAAAACAATGAGTATGTTTTTTTCCTAATGAATATAAAATTTTAATGATTTGGAAAATTTTGAAAGATAATTTAATACCTCAAAAAATTTCAGTATAATAATGACTATTAGAATGTTCCATCAGAAGTTTAAAATCTGTCCCAAACAATCATCAGTTTCAGTCAGTTCAGTTCAGTTGCTCAGTCGGGTCCGACTATTTGCAACCCCATGATCGCAGCACGCCAGGCCTCCCTGTCCATCATCAACTCCCGGAGTTCACTCCAACTCACGTCCATCAGGTCAGTGATGCCATCCAGCCATCTCATCCTCTGTCATCCCCTTCTCCTCCTGCCCCCAATCCCTCTCAGCATCAAAGTCTTTTCCAATGAGTCAACTCTTCGCATGAGGTGGCCAAAGTACTGGAGTTTCAGCTTTAGCATCATTCCTTCCAAAGAACACCCAGGGCTGATCTCCTTTAGAATGGACTGATTGGATCTCCTTGCAGATAAGCATACCGACTTACAAATCAACCCTCAAAAATATGATTTTAAATTTAATTGCTAAACCTTCAATAAACTACTCATTTCTTTTAAAAAGACTTATGGAAATTAAAAAAAATTTTTCCTACCTAATCTATTTCTCAGCTAATATACCCTAAAATGTTGTGGGTTAGTTGCTAAGTCCTGTGTAACTCTTTTGCAACCCCATGGACTGTAACCTGCCAGGCTTCTCTGTCCATGCGATTTTCCAGGCAAGAATACTAGAGTGGGTTGCCATTTCCTCCTCCAGGGTATCTTCTTGACTCAGGGATCGAACTTGTGTCTCTTTTGTCTCCTGCATTGGCCAGAGTGTTTTTGACCACTGAGCCACCAGGGAAGCCAATGCCCTAGTGTTACTCAATTAGCCAGTCAGCTGTTTGCTATTGATTAGCAATGAGATGAGGAGTTTGCACTGGAATATAAATTAATATGCTGCTTTCTTCACTGAGAAAATCCCATATCAAAAAATATCAGGTGGATTAATATTGTCATCCTTAGTGATGTGGTTGATTTATATTCTGGCTCAAGGTCCTTATTTTATCATGATCCAATTAAAAACAGCTCAAAACCACAATCACAAAACCAGTACCAGTTTGTATATCACAATTTGAACAGAATTCTTCCGGAAAACAGGACAGAATAAAATGGAAAAAATTGAACCACATTTTGGAATGTGTAGGTAGGGTCCAAAGCAAGATATTTTCAAATTAAATTTTTAAGTAATTAAAACAAAAAATTCAAAGTTAGGTTTATCCCAAGAATTTTATTAAAATTTGACACCAATACATAACAAATTAATAGGAAAAAGAAATAAGAAGATTATGAACTTTTCTCACTCTAATACAAAATACCTAAAAAAAAACCAAACCAAACAAGAAGCAGAGCAACTACATTGTGGTATTTACTACTTCATGGTAAAAATCATAACCCACCGTTTTAAATATGAAAATAAGCAAAAATGATAATCATCATGTTTTGCATCTAGTATGTATACTGAAAGTAATAATCAACTAAGAGAAAAAAATGTCAGTTTGGAAATAAAGAATGACTGTGACAAATTGCGTGGAACATCTAACTCTAGGGACAAATTATAGGAGTTAGCAAGATTGCGAGTGTACAGTAAGAGTTCTCTATGTTATTTCAGGAATCATTTCTACTAGAAATGCAACTTAAAAGAATTTTAATTGTTGCCCAATATAAAGGATTCATTTAGCTAAATCTAACAAATGTGAGTAAAATCTTTAAAGAAATATGTAAAATTTGCATGAAAATACTTTAATGAAGAATTAAAAAGATATAAATGAAAAGTCTATTAATAGTAAAGCTCAAAATATTAAAACTTGCTGCTCTATTAATTTTGAATTTAGTTTTAAGGAATACAGTACATTAAAGTTGGTTAAAAATATGCATATATAAATAGATGAAGGATAGCTAAGATGATTCTGATAGATAAAAAGAATAATGAGGGTTAATTATTAACAAATTAGTTATCTTATAAATATCCTATACATAAAGATATATGAAGTTATTTAGAAATAATTCAGATGGTGTTTTATTTGCCCATCCAAAGAAATGAATAGGATAGAATGGACAAGGACAGGGAGGATTTTGAATAAGGCATGATTACAAAGATGTGTTAGGATAGATAAGAGTAGCATAAAATGTGATAAGATAGGAAAGGATAGAAATTAATTGAATAGACTCTGATAACAAAGCCTTTGGTGATGTATCCATCAGGTATGAAAATGTATTATTTTAAATGAGTGGCTTTGCTGAGAGGGGTAAAATAATGTCCTATTTAATTAATGGTTCTGAAAAAATATTTTCTGTTATATAGATAAATGATCAAGTTTGAAGTAAAGGGTTTAATCTGAAAATTAAAACTTAAAAATTTTAAGATAAACAGAATATATTTATGACACCTGGATCAGGTGTACTTCTTTAAAAATACACATAAAGTACAAGTTATAAAATATACTTTGTAAAAGTATTTGTATAAAATCATATACACACACAGAAACACAACCCAGTGACTGGGAGAAACACTGGCAAGGCATAAAACAGACAAAAAAATAATTGCATGCTGAATACAAAATAAACTAAGATAAACTGTGGTAAATCTGATAGTAAAACTTTTTTCAAAAAGGAGAAAGGGAAGGTAGGAAGGAAGTAAAGAAAGAAAAAGTAAAAAAAAAGAAAGGAAATAAAAATCCAACAAAACTGACAAAATATAGCAAAAAGCAATTCAAAGGTGAGGATATATGACTAGTGTTTAAAAATGTTTACTTTCTGTATTTAAAAGGAATGTAAGTTAAAATAGAAAATTTCACACTCAGAACTTGGCAACATTTATTTTGCAAATAACATGTTTTGACAAGGATACTGTTCAGACATTATTTTTATAACCCATGGGTAGGAGTTTACATGGGTACCACCAATTTGAATGGCAATTTAACAATATATATAAAAACTGAAGATGTGCGTACTCTTAGACTTTGTGGTTTCTCTCTAGAGAAGCAATCACATACAAATACACAAGGTGATAAATAGACAAAAATGCTTATAATGAAGCAAAGTTAGCAATAACTTAAATTTCCATTAAATGAAAAGCAGATACATATATGTATTATATATAATACATATAGTACTTATTCAGTGGCTATGAGATGGATTTATGTGAATTATTTGATCCAGAGTAAATTATTCTCAAAAACACTTTGAACATAAACAAGCAATTTGCAAAACTATGTAGACAACATTCATTTGAATAGACATCAATAAAATAAAACATAATATATATTATAGGGATAAAATATATGTACCATAAAATGTAATACTTGCTAAAAATATAAGAATGTCAAATTTATCATAGTGATGACTTAATATTTACTTATTTCTTAAGAAGGTAACAGAAAAGCAAAAGTACAAGGGATTGTTTTCTCAAATCTTTTAGGTCTAAGGATTTACACAGAAATAAATATATTATATGGTCATCAAAGTTAGCCTAACTACATACCCAGAAAGTCATTCAAGTGAAATAGAAAAGATGGTAATCTAACCAGGAAAATGTTGATATTAAATGGGCTGTGAGTATGAAAGTATCTTTTGAGAGCTTCATCTGTTTAGGAACAGGAGTCTAACTAGTGTGAAATGCTTCAATCCAGAATTATAGTAGTAGGACCTAATCTTCACCAAGATCTACAATCTGTTTATGACTAAAGCTATGAGATACTCAGGTGGAAAAATGAAACATGGCTGAGATAAAGAACAGGAATACAGACTTTCAGGCTCAAATTCAGCTCCATTTACTTCATTTAAAACTATGCTGACGTCTTTAAGTTGTTGTTGTTAAGCTGCTAAGTTATGTCTGACTCTTTGAGACCCCAGGGACACACCCTTCCAGGCTCCTCTGTCCAGAGAATTTGCCAGCAAGAGTACTGGAGTGGGTTGCCATGTTTTTCTCCAAGAAAATCTTTACCCAGGGATTGAACCTATGTCTCCTACATTTGGAGGCAGGTTCTTTACTGTTGAGCCACCTGGGAAGCCATTTCTATAATATGCTATACTCTTTGTAACATTTTAAAATTATTTTTTCACAAAAAAATTCCAAAGGAAAAGTTATTAGTATCTATATCTGTATCTATATGTACATATGTATGTATATATTTATGTGCGTGTATATACATGCATTATGTATACATATATATAAGCATAATAGATGTATTAACTTTCTAAAAATGTATGAGAGAGCAGAGTGATGTCAAAATAATGACAGCAATTAAATTTTGAAAAAAGTCAATAAAATCAACTATGCTAGAGATAGAGGAATAGAATTGAAAGAATGAAGCTGGGATATTCATCTCTTCTCAAATAATTTCCCTCATTTCACTTGTGTCTTAAGAGATAGGTATTTTCTGATACATAGACGAGCCTATCATGGTAAACCCGGATGTATTTTCAACAATCTCTAGAACTAACTGTACTTCAAGATTGAAGTGAAGCCCAATAACCTACTTTGGCCAATAACTTCCCAGGAATAGTACTATAGCAATTGGCAATGCCAGTTTTTAGAGTGGGCACATAAAATATAATAATTCCATAGCAAGCCAATGGTGAAGATTGCATCATTCCCATTTTACAAACAATAAAACAGAAATTCAGAAAGGGCACAACATTTTTGTATAAACAAAAATATATCAATTTTTTTTTTGAACAGTGACATCAGAGCCAGAGGTCAAAACCAGCTGTGTATGATTGTTTGATTGCATACACCATATGTTAAGTTGTCAAGTTAAATGGGATTATTAGGATCATTGCAGGACATCCTAGGATGGGACCTCTGTTACCAGATACAGTGAACAGAGACCCAACGCTCCTCTGTATCCACTCAGAGGGAACTGCCAAATTCGCTATTATTTGAAACCTTACTATGATTTAGATATGGTACCTCTAAGAGGTACATAAGACATAACTGGATGGGAACTAGAATTAAGACTTTAGCCTCTATTAAAGCAGAGATCTGATAGACTCCCTGATGAACTATGGACGAAGGTTTGTGACATTGTACAGGAGACAGGGATCAAGACCATCCCATGGAAAAGAAATGCAAAAAAAGCAAAATGGCTGTCTGAGAAGGCCTTACAAATAGCTGTGAAAAGAAGAGAAGCAAAAAGCAAAGGAGAAAAGGAAAGATATAAGCATCTGAACTCAGAGTTCCAAAGAATAGCAAGAAGAGATAAGAAAGCCTTCTTCAGTGATCAATGCAAAGAAACAGAGGAAAACAACAGGATGGAAAAGACTAGAATCTCTTCAAGAAAATTAGAGATACCAAGGGAACATTTCATGCAAGATGGGCTCGATAAAGGACAGAAATGGTCTGGACCTAACAGAAGCAGAAGATATTAAGAAGAGGTGGCAAGAATACACGGAAGAACTGTGCAAAAAAGATCTTCATGACCCAGGTAATCATGATGGTGTGATCACTGACCTAGAGCCAGACATCCTAGAATGTGAAGTCAAGAGGGACTTAGAAAGCATCACTGTGAAAAAAGCTAGTGGAGGTGATGGAACTCCTGTAGAGCTATTTCAAATCCTGAAAGATGATGCTGTGAAAGTGCTGCACTCAATATGCCAGCAAATCTGGAAAACTCAGCAGTGGCCACAGGACTGGAAAAGGTCAGTTTTCATTCCAATCCCAAAGAAAGGCAATGCCAAAGAATGCTCAAACTACCGCACAATTGCACTCATCTCACATGCTAGTAAAGTCATGCTCAAAATTCTCCAAGCCAGGCTTCAGCAATATGTGAATCGTGAACTTCCAGATGTTCAAGCTGGTTTTAGAAAAGTAAGAGGAACCAGAGATCAAATTGCAAACATCCGCTGGATCATGGAAAAAGCAAGAGAGTTCCAGAAAAACATCTATTTCTGCTTTACTGACTATGCCAAAGCCTTTGACTGTGTGGATCACAATAAACTGTGGAAAATTCTGAAAGAGATGGGAATACCAGACCATCTGACCTGCCTCTTGAGAAATCTGAATGCAGATCAGGAAGCAACAGTTAGAACTGGACAACAGACTGCTTCCAAATAGGGAAAGGAGTACTTCAAGGCAATATATTGTCTCCCTGCTTATTTAACTTCTATGCAGAGTACATCATGAGAAACGCTGGGCTGGAATAAGCACAAGCTGGAATCAAGATTGCTGGGAGAAATATCATTAACTTCAAATATGCAGATGACACCACCCTTATGGCAGAAAGTGAAGAAGAACTAAAGATCCTCTTGATGAAAGTGAAAATGGAGAGTGAAAAAGTTGGCTAAAGCTCACATTCAGAAAACTAAGACATGTGGCATCTGGCCCCATCACTTCATGGGAAATAGATGGGGAAACAGTGGAAACAGTGTCAGATTCTATTTTGGGGGGCTCCAGAATCACTAAAGATGGTGATTGCAGCCATGAAATTAAAAGACACTTACTCTTTGGAAGGAAAGTTATGACCAACCTAGGCACCATATTTAAAAGCAGAGACATTACTTTGCCAACAAAGGTCCATCTAGTCAAAGCTATGGTTTTTCCAGTAGTCATGTATGGATATGAGAGTTGGACTGTGAAGAAAGCTGAGTGCTAAAGAATTGATGCTTTTGAACTGTAGTGTTGGAAAAGACTCTTGAGAGTCCTTTGGACTGCAAGGAGATCCATCCAGTCCATCCTAAAGGAGATCAGTCTTGGGTATTCATTGGAAGGACTGATGCTGAAGCTGAAACTCCAATACTTTGGTCACCTCATGTGAAGAGTTGACTCACTGGAAAAGACCCCGATGCTGGGAAGGATTTGGGGGCAAGAGGAGAAGGGGACAACAGAGGACAAGATGGCTGGATGGCCTCACAGACTCGATGGACATGAGTTTGGGTAGACTCCGGGAGTTGGTGGTGGACAAGGAGGACTGGTGTGCTGTGATTCATGGGGTCACAAAGAGTCGGACACAACTGAGTGACTGAACTGAACTGAACTGTAATACATGAACATTTTAATACCATTTGTTCTTATATTTAGCAATACTATTAAACTTTAGCAAATAATATCTATCTTTTTAAAGTCATGTACATACACACAAGCATGCACACAAACAAACCAGTATTGCAATGTCAATGTGTTAGCAGACAAACCACATAGGAATGCTTTATTTTGCTTGACGTTGTATGTAAATTCATATAGCTCTGACAGAGTATCTGTTATGTAGTTACAGTTCCACATCTCCTTCAATTCATCTGACACTTTCAAATATCACTACTGCAAAGGTTGTTATTATTGCTTAGTCGCTAAGTTGTGTCCAACTCTTTTGTGATGCATGGACTGGCTCACCAGGCTCCTCTGTCCATGAGATTTCCCAAGCAAGAATACTAGAGTGGGTTATCATTTCCTTCTCCAGGGGATCTTCCTGATTGAGGGATCCAACACACATCTCCTGCAACCTCTGCATTGGTAGGCAGATTCTTTACCACTGAGCCACCAGGGAAAGCAACTCTACTCCAATTTTTTTTTTTTAAGAGAGAAATACAGATTCAAGCATAGCATATCAAGTTATAAAAGTAACACAGAATAGTTTTAAATTATGAACCTATGAAAATCAGGTGGTGGTATGAAAGACAGCAGGAAGATAATATAAGTGAAGTGATTTCCTCAGCAAATAAATATAAGGAAATGTTAATTTTAATGTTACAGTGAAAGAAAGTGAAAAGTGAAAGTGAAGTTGCTCTGTCATGTCTGACTCTTTGTGACCCTATGGACTGTAGCCTACTACGTTCCTCTGTCCATGGGATTTTCCAGGCAAGAGTACTGGAATGGGTTGCCATTTCCTTTTCCAGAAGATCTTCCCAACCCACATATCGAACCCGGGTCTCCCACGTTGTAGGCAGATGCTTTACCATCTGAGCCACCAGGGAAGAAGTTACAGTGATGACCCACAAAAGAAATAAGATTTGAAATTTAGAAGTCAAGATCTCTGTGAAGTAAGTTCAAACTTGGAGAAAATGAGAGAATTGCCTCTCACTGCGCATGGGTATTTTTCCTTATACATGTATTAATATTGTTTACATACATTCAGTTCAGTTCAGTCGTTCAATCATGTCTGACTCTTTATGACCCCATGGACTGCAACACACCAGGCCTCCCTATTCTTCACCAACTCCCAGAGTTTACTCAAACTCATGTCCATTGAGTCAGTGATACCATCCCACCATTTCATCCTCTGTTGTCCCCTTCTCCTCCAGTCTATAGTCTTTCCCAGCAACAGGATCTTTTCCAATGAGTTAATTCTTCACATCAGATGGCCAAAGTATTGGAGTTTCAGCCTGAGCATCAGTCCTTCCATAAATATTCAGGACTGATTTCCATTAGGAGGGGCTGATTTGATCTTCTTGCAGTATAAGGGACTCTCAAGGCCTGCTGCTAAGTCACTTCAGTCGTGTCTGACTCTTCATGACCCCATAGACTGCAGCCTACCAGGCTCCTCCATCCATGGGATTTTCCAGGCAAGAGTACTGGAGTAGGGTGCCATTGCCTTCTCCCACTAATTCACTAGTTTAGTATGCAATAAAATAACAGAGGCTTTGAATAAGTTAAACTGGCTAGTAACACCTAAAATTAGTTTTCTTCAGTGATCACTGTTCTTCTACCCAGGCAGGATAATGAATTCACAGATAGTCTTTCTGGTCTATCTTCAACCATTCTTACACTACATAATCAATTAGGGACATCTTTTTACAGGTATATGAAGAGAACACAGGTAGCTTTACATAAGTTGAGTTTGTTAAATCTATTTGTTATGACGGGGGATTTCTGACACAAAAATTACTCACTGCACACTGAACCCTGGAGAAGTGATGAAACAAGACAGCTGATGTTAGGAGGTGTATGGGAATGGGGTAAGGTGAGAAGTCATGGATAAATTGAAAACTGGCAAGTATCTGTTGAAGCAGAGCCACTTTTTAGGGGGCATAAGAAAAACTGATAAGTCACCATTTTGGTCTCTTTAGAGAAATTCATTTGTTGTTAAGAACTTAAGACCGTTTACTACCATTCATGCTGCAAAATGCAGTAGTCACACTATTTCCAAAAGGATCCTAAAAACTGTAATGCAAAAGAAATCTAAGAAAATAAATAATTACAAAACCATCAACATTTTTCAAACAAATGCTCTCAAAACAGTGACTTTTAAAAAATTTGAATTTGTTTTAAATGGAAAAAGAATTCTAAGAAAGATCAAAGACTCATTTCACAGATAACTCATACTGCATTTACGACTTGACTAACAGTGTATAAATAAGGGTCGTAGACTTTTTTAATTAGGTCTGAGCGATCAATATAAATACTGATGGGGGAGTATTTTGTACCCAAACTCCAATATTCCAGCTTTGTGTCCTGTCCTGTTATTATAATTTGTAAAAATCTTAACAGAGAGAATGCTAAAGTCAAAGCCTTTAACTGTGTGGATCACAACAAACTATGGAAATTCTTCAAGAGATGGTATTACCAGACCACCTGACCTGCCTCTTGAGAAATCTGAATGCAGGTCAGCAAACAACAGTTAGAACTGGACATGGAACAACAGACTGGTTCCAAATAGGAAAAGGAGTACGTCAAGGCTCTATACTGTCACCTTGCTTATTTAACATCTATGCAGAGTACATCTTGAGAAATGCTGGGCTGGATGAAGAACAAGCTGGAATCAAGATTGCTGGGAGAAATATCAATAACCTCAGATACACAGATGACACCACCCTTATGGCAGAAAGCGAAGAAGAACTAAAGAGCCTCTTGATGAAAGTGAAAGAGGAGAGTGAAAAAGTTGGCTTAAAGCTCAACATTCAGAAAACTAAGATCATGGCATCTGGTCCCATCACTTCATGGCAAATACATGGAAAAACAGTTGAAACAGTGACAGACTTTATTTTGGGGAGCTCCAAAATCACTGCAGATGGAGACTGCAGCCATGAAATTAAAGGATGTTTTCTCCTTGGAAGAAAAGTCATGACCAACCTAGACAGCACATTAAAAAGCAGAGACATTACTTTACCAACAAAGGTCCGTCTAGTCAAAGCTATGGTTTTTCCAGTAGTCATGTAGGGATGTGAGAATTGGATAAAAAGAAAGCTGAGCACCGAAGAATAGATTCTTTTGAACATATAATTAATAATACATTTTATATTTTGGTAAACAGTTTTAAAGACCAACTAAACTTTTTCTTTAATATCAGAAAACATAGCTCATAAGCAATAAACCAAAATGAAAAATCAGCATCTTTGGTGCACATTCTTCTGCCTCCAGATTGATAATAGTAAGCAATTCTACTCAAAGATTTAATTATCAGAGGGTGTGTTCTGTGGCTAATTCATCCTGGTGGACTCATTGGGTGCAAGTTTGCACAGAAGTGTTCTTTAGGAACTGTATTAGGGTTTCTTTATGTGAGAGGCAGGCAATTAACTACTCCCACCTAAAATATCTCTCAGGCTAAGCAGTGTCTTATATGTTTGTGATACAGAATTTTAGACTTTCATCAAAGTACTGTTTTGAAAAATAAATATGTATCATAAAATACTTTTTAATACAAAGTCAGAAAATACTGACTAGGTGTATAGGCATTCTTGCATTTAACCTCTACAAATCGAGTAGCTGGTGTGGACTTGAAAATATATTTTTTTAATTATATTAACAAAATATTACATTTCATAACTATATGGCTTTTATGTAAAATACATTTGCCTTTTAAAGAATTACACAGAATTTTTCTAGTTTAAGACGTCCACCCACCATCAGTTTAACCATTAATTGTGATTAGTTCATTTCTCATCAAAAATCTTCACTGAAGCAAACAATATTGAGGGAGGGCACAGTATAAGATGAGACAAAGTAAACATTTATTTCTCAATTTTCTCTCCATTTATGCTTTGTACCTCACCAAATTGCTAGCAAAATGCATTGGTGATATTTTTATATGTGTATGTGCGATGGAAAATACAGAGCCGTAGAATTTTAATTCACAATGAATATCCTTGGTAAAGGAAACAAGTGAGGCTTAAATAACATGGGGGGCTTTCCTGGTGGCTTAGACTGTAAAGATTCTGCCTGCAACACTGGAGATCCAGGTTCAATCCCTGGGTCAGGAAGATTCCCTGGAATAGGAAATGGCACCCCACTCCAGTATTCTTGCCTGGAGAATCCCATAGACAGTGGAGCCTGGTAGACTATAGTCCATGGAGTCGCAGAGTCAGACATGACTAAATGACTAACACACAAAACAACATAATGCAATGTCATCTTTTCAAAGTTATTTTCCCAAATAAAGACAAACATTATCCAGAAAGTCAATTTTAAAGACATAAAATTTTAAGTCATGTTTCAGACAAGAGAGTTAGTATAAATGTTTTATTATTAATAGTAGTTTCAAAATCCTCCCTCCTCTTTATTATTTTTCAAAAAATAAAGAAGACACAATAACTGGCATTCTGTTATGATTCTGTATAAGTCTTGTTGATTGAAAACACCAAAACAAATTATATTCACAAAGTCAACTTCCCTGCCTAGTTTTTTAAACACTTCATATTCTGCCCCACCCTACCTATACACAATTGATGAAGTCCATTTGTTCCTGGTGGCCTCTTCTAATTTTCTGGTCCTGTTGCATATTTCGTTTCCAAAACTCCTATTGAATTTAAAGCCATTAATACAGTATATTAAACTAATAATCTCAAATTACATTTTAAAAAAAAGTTGTTGTTGTTTATCCAGTGAGTATGTTTGTTACAGGAAGAATTCCATTTCCTTGATTAAATAAAGAAAATCGCTCAGTCTTGTCCGACTCTTTGCAACCTCATGGACTGTAGCTTACCAGGCTCCTCTGTCCATGGGATTTTCCAGGCAAGAGTACTGGAGTGGGTTGCCAGTTCCTTCTCCAGAGAATCTTCCCAACACAGGGATAGAACCTGGGTCTCCTGCATTGTAGGCAGACGCTTTGCTGTCTGAGTCACCAAGGAAGTCCTAGATATATCTATTAAAATTGACCCAGTGTCCCTACAGTGACAAGGGATTCATAAAACTCACTGAGAAAATTCTTAAATACATATACAGGAAACAAAAAACCATTGGCATAATAAGTTTTTCCAAGAAAATATTAGTCATTTTAATTTATTTACTTAGAGCTATCTGAGGCAGTCTCCAAAACATACTTTTTCTACAATATATGTAAAAGCATTAGTTACACAAAGAGAAATCATCTTGGTTTTGGATTCTATTTATGTTATCCACTGTTAGTTACACATTCCACATAGTGTCCTAAATTACCAATCAGCAATGTACCATATGTTCATAATTTCCAGATTTTATTTTTATTATGCAGAGAAACCAGTATATCCTACTGAAAGTCATTTTGTGAATAGGACTCACCTATATCTTTCTGCTGTGCACACTACTAACATGAGGGCTTTGCTCTATGATCATTAACTTTTTCACAGATAATTTTACTGTAACCATTGTTTCTACATATAATTTCCAGTAGCGAGGTTATGTGTTCTAGAACTACTGTTAATTTTTTCTTATCAACTTGTACTGTATTAAATTTGAGGATTTCTGTTTATCAAGAAAAAGAAAAGAGAGACTAGGAAATCCACCAACAAGAAGAAAATAATCAAAATATACCTATCCATCAAAAGTTTATATTCAGAATATTTGTAGAAGTATAAATAAAAAAGACACTATAGAGAAAAAAATAAAACAAAGCAAAAGACACTACTAAGTGAGATCCCCAATGGCTAATAAATCTGTGAAAGATACTAGATCACAGAGAAATACAGACTAAAACAATGGAAATATGATTACACACCTACTAGAATGGCTAAAACCCAAAAGACAAAAATATATGAGATATTTGTGAAAATATAGAAGAAACAGAATTCTCATACATTGCTGGCATGAGTCTATACTAGTGCAACCACTCTGGGTATCTTTTAGGCATGTCTGATAAAGTTGAACGGTGGCTCAGTTGGTAAAGAATCCACCTGTAATTCAGGAGACCGCCTGCAGTGCAGGAAACCTGGGTAAGATCTCTGGGTGAGGAACATCTCCTGGAGAAGGAAATGGCAACCCGCTCCAGTGTTCTTGCCTGGGAAATCCCAGACAGAGGAGCCTGGAGGACTACAGTCCATGGGTTCGCGGAGTCAGACATGATGTAGCGATTACACTACCACTGCTGCTGCTGCTGCTAAGTCGCTTCAGTCGTGTCCAACTGTGCAACCCCATAGACAGCAGCCCACCAGGCTCCGCAGCCCCTGGGATTCTCCAGGCACCACTACTAAAGCTGAATATATACAGACTACATACCCTCCACTCCTGGAAATATATCAGTGCACGTATCAGAAATGTGTGCAGGTTTACCACAAAAATGTGTTCTAAAATGTTCAGCATCACAATTTACAGTAACCACAACTTGAAATCTCCCAAATGCCCTATAAACCACTGAATGAATAAATGAAATTGTCCGCACAATGGAATATCATACAGCAATGCTATTGGTAATCTAAAATAGTAAACAAGAAGATGGATGAGTCTCATAAACAATGTTCAACAAAAATAACCAGACATAGTAGAGTACTTACAGAGTTATCCCATTATTTAGTAAAACAGAAAAGACAAAAGCCATGTCTGCCATATGAAGTCAGTGATTAGGGAGGTAGTGACAAAAAAAGGGAACACAGGGATCTTCTGGGGCTTGGGAAACACTCAGTTTCTTAATCGGGCTGGTGTTTACATTGGTGTGTTTACATTGGTGTGTTTACTTTGTGAAATTTTATATGATATTTATGCATGCATTCATGCTAAGTTGCTTCAGTCATATCCAACTCTTTGTGACCCCCATGGACTATAGCCCACCAGGCTCCTCTGTTCATGGGATTCTCCAGGCAAGAATACTAGAGTGGATTGCCATGCCCTCCTCTAGGGGATCTTCCCAACCCAGAAACAGAACCAGTGTCTCTTATGTCTCCTGCATTGGACAGGCAGCTTCTTTACCACTGGCGTCACCTGGGAAGCCCATATCATATTTATAATGGTATATTTTTAAGTGTATCAGTTCAGTCACTCAGTTGTGTCCAAGTGACCCCATGGACTGCAGCACACCAGGCCTCCCTGTCCATTTCCAACTCCAGAAGTTTACTCAAACTCAAGTCCGTTTAGTCGGTGATGCCACCCAACTATCTCATCCTTTGTTTTCCCCTTCTCCTGCTTTCAATCTTTCCCAGCATCAGGGGTTTTCCAATGAGTCAGCTCTTCTCATCACGTGGCCAAGGTAATTGAGTTTCAGCTTCAGCATCAGTCCTTGCAATGAGCATTCAGGACTGATTTCCTTTAGGGAGACTGATTGGATCTCCTTGCAGTCCAAGGGACTCTCAAGAGTCTTCTCCAACACCACAGTTCAAAAGCATCAATTCTTCAGCACTCAGCTTTCTTTAAGTCCAACTCTCACATCCATACATGACCACTGGAAAAACCATAGCTTTGACTAGACAGAACTTTGTTGGCAAAGTAATGTCTCTGTTTTTTAATATGCTGTCTAGGTTGGTTTAAGTGTGTATACATATGAAAAGTGAAAGTGCTAGTCACTCAATCATGTTCACTCTTTGTGACCCCACGGATTATAGATCACCAGGCTCCTCTGTCCATAGGACTCTCCAGGCAAGAATACTGGAGGAGGTAGCCATTCCCTTCTCCAGGAGATTTTCCCAATCCAGGGGTCAAATCCAGGTCTCCTGCATTGCAGGCAGTTTCTTTATTGTCTGAGCCACCAGGGAAGTTATGTGTATGTATATTATATTTTGTAAATAAATATATATATATATATATATATAAACTGTATATCTATTATCTATCTATAGCTCAAATGTAAAGTTTATTTTTTAAGCTCAGTACACACACATGATAAAACACACACACACACTGCTGCTAAGTCACTTCAGTCGTGTCCAACCCTGTGCGACCCCATAGATGGCAGCCCACCAGGCTCCCCCGTCCTTGGGATTTCCCAGGCAAGAACACTGGAGTGGGTTGCCATTTCCTTCTCTAATGTATGAAAGTGAAAGTGAAGTCGGTCAGTAGTGTCTGACTCTCAGCGATGCCATGGACTGCAGCCTACCAGGCTCCTCAATCCATGGGATTTTCCAGGCAAGAGTACTGGAGTGGAGTGCCATTGCCTTCTCTGACACACACTACAGAAAGTAAAAGCTCCCCTTCCTGCCCACTTCTCTCCATTCAACCCAAGTCCCTTTATCCCAAAGCTGTGTTAAATATGATATAAACATGTAACACCTTCTCACATTAGGGAAGTTGTTCTCAATAAGGTGGAACAGAGAGGATCAGAAAATCAAATTAATATGCAAAATCTTAAATTAATTACCAGATAACAGTTTTGTTTTCAAGAAAACAGTGAAATTAGGGATTGTATTCTCCATAGAATCCTAGTTTGAATTTCTGTAGCAAAACTCTGGATGGTTTTTCTAGTCGAATATCTATCTTTGAGCTATCTCAGTCTGTGACTCACTTTCATGATAGGAAAGATAAATACTTTTTTATTACAAAGTAAAAAGGGCAGGAGTAATGCATTTTAAAATTTTGCACTGAACAAAAGACAAAAATTCACAAGGAGACACTAGAAAATTAAAAGCTGGCTTGTAGTAACTCTGGGCACCAACAAGAGGATATTCAGCCAATGCATTCTGATTTACTTAAACATCTAATGTTATTTTGTTTTAACTCTTGTAGCCTGAAGGGTCACAATGACCCTGTTCCAAACAAACAGACAAACTCATATCTGTGAGACAATTCAGAACTGAGCTTAGGCATGATTTTCATAAACACCCTGACTGCAGACACATTATTACCTTACTAACTGAAGTATTCCTTTGAAACTGCTGGTTGAGAGCCAATAGAATCTTGACTGAATGACACCCAAGCCTGCTAAAAATTAGGAGTTTAGGGATTAATATATACACACTAATATATATATATATAATAGGTAAACACAAGGACCTACTATATAGCACAAGAAACTATTTTTTATAACTTGTAATAATTTATAATGGAAAAAAACCTGCAAAAGAATATATATCTATATACATGTGCATATGTGTATGTATAACTGAAACACTTTTCGGTACACTTGAAACTAGCACACAATTGTAAATTGTCTATGCTTCCGGCATAGCTCAGTTGGTAAAGCATCTGCTTGCAATGTGGGAGCTCTGGGTTCAATTCCTGGGTAGGGAAGTTCCCCTGGAGAAGGCAATGGCAACCCAGTCCAGAATTCTTGCCTGGAGAATCCCATGGACAGAGGAACCTGGCAGGCTACAGTTCACGGGGTCACAAGAGTCAGACATGAATTAGTGCTCTTTCTTCTTTCTTTCTTTCCTCATACTTCAATTTTAAAAATTAAATAAAGTGACTGAAAAAAATAGCTTTAATCAGAATGTCAATAGAGCTCTTAATAATCTTCCAGAAGTTCTTCATACTTACACAGGTAACCAATTAGCTTCTGTAAAAAAGAGGAGTAACTATCCCTTCTTCCCACTTATTTGCTGTGACAGTGTCATTCGAGCCTCTTTAATCTGCAATGATACCTTCGTTTGTCAGCATGCATGACAGGAACTAGTTTTGTTTCCCACTCATTTTCATTGAGCTTTATTTGTAGCACTGCTATCCACATAATCAAAGGCTTGACCATCTTTTTACTAGGAGAAATGTAAGGACCTACCATCAGTGCCAAAGGCAGGAAGTTGATGTCATATATCAAGCATCACTTAGCACTTGCACTTTCAGAAAGATCGATTATTACAATATTTATTTTAAACTGCCCAAGTTGTATCTGCAAAAGTAAGACATCCATCTTATTAGTTACAGTGCCTTTAATTCCTAACATTCTTAACTGGTTATTGCTTACTATACAGCCAGCCAGTCTTTGAATTCTGAGAAAGCAATAATTTTAATTTCTACCTAGTCATTTCTCAATTTATCTTTATCATCCTTTTCTTTGAATCCAATAAATTCTTATTTTATGAATCTATTCTGTAAGCCCTGGCTGACTAAACTGTAATAACTGCAAAATGTTGTTAAGTGAGAAATGGCCGGGCTGTCTCGTTTCTTAAAACTGCAGCAAAGACTGGGTAGAATAATCTCCATTATCTAGAACTTGAACTTCCAGAATCTCCACAGAAACTGTGTTCTGTGTAATAGTCTTGTGAACAAGAACCAGTGAGGAAAGGGAATGCATTTGTAAACAAAGATTAAATTTCCAGTGACCATGCTCCCAATTGAATTTCTTAATCTATTTAACCCTCCCCAAGTTTTCCTCTTTCTGTGAAGGCTGAAATTGTGTGCCAGGGAACCGCTGGCTTTGATGTTAATAATTTATAGATGTTGGCAATAGATATAATCACTTTAAATGTTATGGGAATAGCAGCTGTGAATAACTTAAATGTCTAGAATGAGGATTAAGGAAAGAGAAGTAACATTCCTATTATATATTCAAGTATCTTTATTTACCTTGCAGAATTAAATTTGTTCCCCTAAATCAAATGAGAGGATGGTGATGGATTTGCATTTACCTATACTGAGAAAATGGACAACATATGGGTTTTAAGATTAAATATCTAAATAGGGAGGAGGGGAAAGGGAAATTACAAGTTTGTTGAAAAAAATAACAATCACTCATAAAATAAGGAGAGGGAAGCTATTCTGGAATTGCAATGTTCTTTGTATTGTTATATATTACTATTAAAATGCAGTAAGGAACTTTTTGCAAGATTGCTGATTTCACAAAATTTATGTTTTATCAGTGTTCACAGCTCTTTTTCATAGCTCCTAAAAACATTGAGAGAAGATAATAATGTTTAACTTCCATCATTGAGTTTCAATTTACTTTCAAGATATTTCTATTACTAATATATAAAGTCCTCTTTGCCAAGAACAAACACTTTCTCTCCTTTAAAAAATTCAAGGTGGTATCAACAACTAGATGAATTCATGTATTAATAACATAATGGCTAGCTTTATGTCACTAACCCCACCTGGCAGACTTCTTTCTCTCCTTTCTATAACAGTAAGACATGCATGCTCAGTCTGACTCTTTGTGACCCCCTGGACTGTAGCCCATCAGGTTCCTCTGTCCATGGGATTTTTTTTTTTAGGCAAGAATACTGGAATGAGTTGCCATTGCCAACCCAATCCAGGAGCTATAGAGAATACGCCTGAAAATTCTGAAAAGGTCTTCTATACTAACCCAAACCTGCAATATTTTTTATTTCCTGACTGTCACACCTCTATTGCTCAAATCATTTACTTTGGTGATTGAGTATTAGTTGCGAGACCAGACTGCCTAGGCTCAAATCTTGCCTACTCAACCTATTTGGTGTACTGCTTTGAAGAAATTACTTAAGCTGTCTGTGCCTCATGTCTCCATTTATAAAATAATAGTATGAGAGAAGAGATGATACCTGTGAAATTCCTAGAAAAATGCATGCACACAGAAATCAAACAATAATAGTGATAAAAAATAATTTTACAACAGTACCCATTTGAGGAATTCTCTCTGCCA
Organism: Aepyceros melampus; assembly: GCA_006408695.1. Lineage (NCBI taxonomy): Eukaryota > Metazoa > Chordata > Mammalia > Artiodactyla > Bovidae > Aepyceros > Aepyceros melampus. Next base: position 263,737 of record SJXQ01003538.1, read on the forward strand.
GGCATATTTCTAAGTTCTTTACATTTTTAACATATTTAATTCCAATGACAACCCCCTGAAACAAATAATGTTATCTCCATGCAGGAGCACTGGATTCTATGATATTGCACAAGTCACAGGATGTTGGCTGGTCTTAGGCTTACTATAAATTCCTCTAGAGCCAGGTCTTTGGTTTCTTCTTTGGTATCTTGACAACTTGGAGATGAATTATTAATGTGATTGATGGGAAACAATTCTAAAGTGTCTACATTCAAAGTGAATTAGTCTACAAAGTTTCAAGTATAAGATAGGGTGTTTGGAAAAGTTCTGATAGTCATTTATTATCACTCTGTTAGGTGCAAATTACTGCCCTAAGTAGGTTAATAAGTGATCCTTACAGAAATTAAATAATTTTCCCCATTCACTAGGACAGCAAGATAGGATAATCAAGATTTTACCCCAGGAAATTCCAGCCTTTACATCCCTGACATGTCTTCCAGAAATGAATATTTAGGGCATATGCAGAGGTGTGACAATAAGTATGAAACCTAACGTTACTATTTCCAGCAAAAGGCTCGGTTATACAACATAGGAATTTTGTATATCTGGGAAAATATATATTTTATTCAAACATTTAACCTACAAATAGTTTTATTTGTACTTTTTTTTTTTACTTTTTTCATGTATTTCTTTGTTTATTACAAAAAATCCCAAGCAGGTTCTAAAATGCAGCTCACAGCTAGAAAGCAGAGAAGACCTTAGAATATTCAGATATGGAGATAGACCAGAATGGTGTTATTGAGGAGATTGTGAGAAGGGAACTCATTCTGGAAATAATAATTATTCACATACATTTACCCCCACTTCCAATAAGGCATAAATATGATGACACAGAAACTAGGAGAGAAGGAAAAGAGAGGGGGGAAAAATAAGACTGAATAAGCCTGCTAAAGGAATCCAAAATCCTGTAAGACCTAGCTAAGAGTGATGAGGAAAAAAAAAAAGTGACTCAGCCAGCAGAAGACTAAAGTCTTCAGTTTTGCACATCCAGTGGACAGAAGAAAGGAAAGACTACACTGTGTAAGACAGCTAAGCTGCCCAGGACCATACACACGGCCTCTTAAACAGACATATACCCACACTTACATACGCTCTTATACATAGGCTCCAGCACTCTGACTAAATCTGTGTGTGCACTTAGTCACTCAGTCGTGTCTGACTCTTTGTGACCCCATAGACTGTAGCTTGTCGAGATTCTTTGTCCATGGGAATTTCCAGCCAAGAATATTACAGTATGTTGCCATTCCCTTGCAGAATATCCCCCATTTAAAAAGGGAAGTAACAAAATAATGAATTTTCTCTGGAATATGAATGGGTCACTCCTCTGGTATTTAGGACTTCCCAAGTAAGATCATCCCCTGCTGAAACACACACACACACACACACACACACACACACACACACCAGCTGTTCATAAGTCGCACCATAAGTTCACAAGTCGCAACCCTTGCCAAGTTACTAATATTAGTTTTTTCCACACAGTAGTATATGTGAATTAACAGGACCCCTGAGATATTTGGGGAGTTCTGTGTCTGACTCTTTCCAACTCCATGGACTGTATAGTCCATGGAATTCTCCAGGGCCAAAATACTGGAGTGGGTAGCTGTTCCCTTCTCCAAGGGATGTTCCCAACCCAGGGACTGAACCCAGGTCTCCCACATTGCAGGTGAATTCTTTACGAGCTCAGCCACCAGGGAAGCCCTTTAAGTAAAAGAGACAAAGATAAACAGATACAATTACTTCCAAAGAAAGAAATGAGTGAGTGGGGAAAAAAGTACATCCTTAAAACAAGATACACTGTTAAAAAAAAAAAAAATAGAGCATAAGTTTTTTTTGTAAAAAATATCAAAATTTTAAAAATTCAATAAATAGAGTTTAATTTAGGTAGTTGGGAAACAGGTTTCAGTACAAATTTCTTTCGATTTCTCTATGTTGGAAACTTTTATAATAAAATATAGGTAAAAATCAAAAGAAACATTTGAGAATAAAGTTCGATAAATTTCCCCCTAAGAGCTGAAAATTAAGAAAAAAAAATTTTTTTAAGTTGTGAAAAATTAAGGAAGATGAAGAAAGAGTTCAGCCCCAATATACAACTGATAGGTGTTTAAGAAAGTCCAGAGAAACTGGAATAAAGAATAAAGAAATATGTTTAAAAAAGAGAGAGAGAGAGAGAGAGAAATTCTCCTAAATAAGACACGTTTCTCTAGATTGAAAGAGTGAGGAAAATATGCACTTCCTTACAACATGGTAAACTTTCCAAACTGTAAATATGAAGAAATTTTATAAATTGGGGCCAAAAAAAAAAAAAAACAGAAGAGATGCAGACCAGAATAAGACCAGATCAACGTAACTCTCAACAGCCATGCTGAATGCCAGAAGACAAAAGAGCAATTACCTCCAAGTTCCCAAGGGAAATTACTGTTATTTTTTTTGCCTCAGAATTTTATTCACACCCAAACTATCAATCATGTATGAAGAAAAATATTCAGCTATTTTCAAACATGTAAATTTTTTTTTTTGAAAAACATGTCCCACACATCCTTTAGACAGTTACTTGAAAAAGGAGCTTCTTTACTCTGGCAGAACAAACAAATAGAGCTTCTTCCCAATTTCCATTTGTTTTATTTTTATATATAAATTTATTCATTTTAATTGGAGGTTAATTACTTTACAATATTGTATTGGTTTTGCCATGCATCAACATGAATCTGCCACAGGTATACACGTGTTCCCCATCCTGAACCCCCCTCTCACCTCCCTCCCCGTACCACCCCTCTGGATTGTCCCAGTGCACCAGCCCCAAGCTCTGTATCATGCATCAAACCTGGACTGGCGATTTGTTTCATATATGATATTATACATGTTTCAATGTCATTCTCCCAAATCATCCCACCCTCACCCTCTCCCACAGAGCCCAAAAGACTGTTCTATACATCTGTGTCTCTTTTGCTGTCTTGCATACAGGGTTATCGTTACCATCTTCTAAATTTCATATATATGCATTAGTATACTGTATTGGTGTTTTTCTTTCTGACTTACTTCACTCTGTATAATAGGCTCCAGTTTCATCCACCTCATTAGAACTTTCCATTGGTTTTAAACGTGGCTATTCAGGGCAGGATACTCAGCTCTGTGCTCTGTGATGACATAGGTGGGTGGGATGAAGGGATTGGTGGGAAGAAGATCCAAAAGAGAGGATATATATGTATTGATTCACTTCACTGTACAGCAGAAACTATCACAGCATTGTAAAGCAAATGAAAAAAAAAAAAAAAAGTGAAAGTCGCTCAGTTATGTCTGACTCTTTGCAATCCCATGGACTGTAGCCCACCATGCTCCTTTGTCCGTGGGGTTTTCCACTCAAGAATACCAGGGTGGATTGCCATTTCTTCTTCCAGGGGATCTTCTCAACCCAGGTATGGAACCGACTTCTCCTATGTCTCCTGAATTGCAGGTGGATTCTTTTACCCACTGAGCCATCAGAGAATCAGCCATATGCATACATATGTTCCCTCAATCTTTTTGGATATTTTGGATTTATCTCATCCCAGATCATTGGGTAGAGTTCTTGGTGCTATACAGTAGGTTTTCATTAGTCATCTATTTTATACGTAGTAGTATATGTATATCAATCCCAATCTCCCAATTCATCGCACCCCCACTTCCCCTCCTGGTATCCATTCTTCCTAACAGTGAAATCTCTTTATAGTAAAACTGTGAGCAATGATAGATTAGAAATGAGAATAGTTAGTACCAAGAATCCCAAAATTAGTAAATGACTATTCAGAGTATATAGTTCAGTTCAGTTCAGTTGCTCAGTTGTGTCCGACTCTTTGCGACCCCATGATTTGCAGCACGCCAGACCTCCCTGTCCATCACCAACTCCCGGAGTTCACCCAGACTCACGTCCATCAAGTCTGTGACACCATCCAGCCATTTCATCCTCGGTTGTCCCCTTCTCCTCCTGCCCCCAATCCCTCCCAGCATCAGGGTCTTTTCCAATGAGTCAACTCTTCACATGAGGTGGCTAAAGTACTGGAGCTTCAGCTTCAGCATCATTCCTTCCAAAGAAATCCTAGGGCTGATCTCCTTCAGAATGGACTGGTTGGATCTCCTTGCAGTCCAAGGGACTCTCAAGAGTCTTCTCCAACACCACAGTGCAAAAGCATCAGTTCTTTGGCGCTCAGCCTTCTTCACAGTCCAACTCTCACATCCATACATGACCACAGGAAAAACCATAGCCTTGACTAAGACGGACCTTAGTCGGCAAAGTAATGTCTCTGCTTTTGAATATACTATCTAGGTTGGTCATAACTTTTCTTCCAAGGAGTAAGCGTCTTTTAATTTCATGGCTGCAGTCACCATCTGCAGTGATTTTGGAGCCCAAAAAATAAAGTCTGACACTGTTTCTACTGTTTCTCCATCTATTTGCCATGAACTGATGGGACCAGATGCCATGATCTTCGTTGTCTGAATGTTGAGCTTTAAGCCAACTTTTTCACTCTCCTCTTTCACTTTCATCAAGAGGCTTTTTAGCTCCTCTTCACTTTCTGCCATAAGAGTGGTGTCATCTGCATATCTGAGGTTACTGATATTTCTCCCGGCAATCTTGATTCCAGCTTGTGTTCCTTGCAGTCCAGCGTTTCTCAGAATATATAGCTATGCAAGAATAGTGTGAGAAATAGAACTAGAAAAGCATAGATTTAATTAAAGAAAAATAAGAAAATAGCATTCCTTGAGTTCTATATGGCAACCATTGACCATGTTGCTACAGAGGATAAAACATGGGTGCATGGGTATTATTATTATCAGATGGATTTCTTGTAATAAGTACACACTAGTTTGCCTGGTGGCTCAGTGGTAAAGAATCTGCCTGCAATGCAGGAGATCCGGGATTGATCCCTGGATTAGGAAGATCCCCTAGAGAATAAAATGGTTACCCACCCAGTATTATTGCCTGGAGAATTCTATGGACAGAGGAGCCTGGCAGGCTATGATCCATAGGGTCACAAAGAGTAGGACATGACTGAGCACTAATGCTTTCACTTTTTTTTTTAAACGTTTTTTTATCCATTACATAGTGTGGGACTATGAAATGTTCTTTAGTCCTGAAGGAACATTCTTTCAGACACTATTATAGGCAAATATCTTGACCTGGAGGTTCCTGTCTGAAAGCTGAGGGTAAGAATCTTAACGTCTAGGATAGATAAACCAGGGAGGAGGTCCCAGTTAGTAAACCAGCTTTATCAGGGTTATGTTTGAGATATTTGTAGGAGGAAAAAATTAGAAAAAGTTTTCCTGCTGGTTTCATTAATAACCCAACAAAAAGAACATTCTCAGCAATAAGAAGTGTGCTACTGCTGTGTGTACTCTAAGGTCTTGGAATCTAAGAGGGAAAAAAAAAAAAAAGATTGTAGAATCAACCTAAAGTTTAGAAGTATTGGATTACTTTAGTAATGGAGAAGGAAATGGCAACCCACTCCAGGATTCTTGCCTGAAGAATCCCATGGATGGAGGAGTTGGCCTACAGTCCACAGGTCGCAAAGTCGGACATGACTGAGCGACTTCACTTCACTTTCACTTAGTAATACAAGCAGATCTGTTTTCAGACCAGCATAGGCTGAAATGATTTCCAATGCTCACCCTTCCTGTCTTTCATTTGTGTACTACATCACTGATTTTGGGTGTAGTAAAGGCTAACATCTGCACAGTGAGAAGTACATATTCATGACTGCTCTTTCTTCTTCCACGGCCTTATCAGATTATAGGTAACCAGAGAAAAATTTCCAAGGGTAATGATTATTGAAACTCAGGAAACTTCTAGAGAAACAGGAATGATATGTATTCTTTAAATGCTGTTTTCTTCAAATCATTGTTGCTAAGTCGTGTCCAACTCTTTGGGACCCCATGGACTGGAGCACACCAGGGTTCCCTGTCCTCACTACCTCCCGGAGCTTGCTCAAACTCATGTCCATTGAGTTGGTGATGCCATCTCACCATCTCATCCTCTGTCATCCCCTTCTCTTTGTGCCCTCAATCTTTCCCAGCAGCAGGGTCTTTTCCAATGAATCAGCTATTTGCATCAGGTGGTGAAAGTATTGGAGCTTCAGCTTTAGCATCAGTCCTTCCTATGAATATTCAGGGCTGATTTTCTTTAGGATTGACTGGTTTGATTTCCTTTTGGTCCAAGGGACTCTCAAGAGTCTTCTCCAGTACCACAGTTTGAAAGCATTAATTCTTCGGGTCTCAGCCTTCTTTATGGTCCCACTCTCATATCCATACATGACTACTATTCCAGCATTACTCCTAAATAGGCTTATAATTCACAATTCATGCTGCAAGTCCAGATTTCCAGAATATAGAAGTAATGCTATTTCAACATCATCCTGTACAACACAAGAGCCACCCACAAGGTAGATGATAGAATATTAGGGGCAAGTTTATGTTATTTCTGCACAGTATCAGAGAAAAAGTAAATAAGAAATTTTAAGGAGAGTTAGCTAGAAAACATCTGTGTGCCTTTTTTCAGTTCAGTTCAGTTCAGTCACTCAGTCGTGTCCGATTCTTTGCAACCCCATGAATCGCAGCACGCAGGCCTCCCTGTCCATCACCAACTCCGGGAGTTCACTCAGACTCACGTTCCATCGAGTCAGTGATGCCATCCAGCCATCTCATCCTTCTGCAATGTAAGTTCAACCATGTTACACCTCAGAGGAAGTCTTCCCTTAAAATATATTAATTATTTAAAGACAGTTAAGAAAGTAGCCACAATTTTCTAAGATCAGAGAAAATCATGTGATTATTAAATAAGATGAAATTTTAAAAGAAAAGGTAGCTATATAACCACTTTGGAAAACAGGCTTTTATTTTGGGCAATTAAAAAAAAATAAAATTAAGTATAAACTTTTTATAAGACCCAACAATCCCACTCTCAGATATTTATCCAAAAGAAAATGTATTTCACAAAAAATACGTGTATGCAAAAGTTTCTAGCAGCTTTATTCTCAGTAGACAAAAACTGGAAATTATTTACATATCCTTCAGTAGACATATGGATGTCCTTGTGCACATCCACAAAATGGAATGTTATTCAGCAATAAAACAGAAAGGACTATTGATTCACCCAACTTATATGTGAATATAACTCAAACACATTGCTCTAAGTGAAAGAATCAGTTTCTAAAGGTCACATACTGTATGATTCCATTTATTCTTAAAAAGATAAAAATATAGAAACAGAGAGCAGAACAGAGGTTTCTAGGGTTTGGGACAGAGCAAGGTCTGAATATAGAATGGCAGGAGAAGGGAATTTGTTGGGATAATGGGATTATTCTGTATTCTGTCTCTGCTGGCTGTTACAAACATCTGTTTACATCTAAGTACTCATAGACCTATATTCCAAAAGTGATGAACTTTACAGCATGCAAATTTTGGAAACAAAAGCACAATAACAAATTCTGAATGGCTACATGTATATGTATGGCTGAGTCCCTTTGCTATTCTCCTGAAGCTGACACAACATTGTTAATTGAGTATACCCCAATACAAAATACAAAGTTAAAAAAAAAAAAAAGCTCAATCAAGGTGGAATGAGATTTCAAAGGAGATAAAAGACAGAGGTAAAAACTGTCAAATGCCAAGCAAAATCATGTTTACATAAATCTAACCAAAATGTATCTGAACCCAAGGAAACAGAGCTGATCCTAATTGAAACTGAAAGTGAACGTGAAGTCGCTCAGTCGTGTCCGACTCTTAGCGACCCCATGGACTGCAGCCCACCAGGCTCCTCCACCCATGGGATTTTCCAGGCAAGAGTACTGGAGTGGAGTGCCATTGCCTTCTCCGGATCCTAACTGAAGATATATATTTATATATATTCAACCTAGTAGTGATATACATGTATACATAGGCTTTGTACTGGTTACCAACCACACTAAAATAGAAAACCCAGTCCATCAACACCTCCAGTGAGAAGGAAACATCGCCTACATGTTGCCTGCTTTATATGTGTCCATGAGTTGCTTTCGAAAATGTTGCTAAAATTCTGTGCTGTGTGCTCTGTTGTGTCTGATTCTGTGACCCCATGGACTGTAGCACACCCGACTCCTCTGTCCATGGAATGTTCCAGGCAATAATATTGGAGTGGGTTGCTATTTCCTACTCCAGGGGACCTTCCCTACCCAAGGATCAAAATTGAGTCTCTTGAGTCTCCTGCATTTTCAGTCAGATTCTGTTTCACTAGCACCACTTGGGAAGCCCAAGGCTAAAATTCCGAAAGCAGACCATTATACGTATACAAGAAAAGGAACCCTATTTTAACCCAAAAGAGAACTATGGATATTATCTAATAAACTGTGTTGCTGCTGCTGCTGCTAAGTCACATCAGTCATGTCCGACTCTGTGCGACCCCATAGATGGCAGCCCACCAGGCTCCCCCGTCCCTGAGATTCTCCAGGCAAGAACACTGGAGTGGGTTGCCATTTCCTTCTCCAATAAACTGTGTTAGTTATCTGAAAGTGAAGACAGGGAACACATAACTAACTTCTCTTTACAAAAATTCAGGAGAAAGCTGGGATAGTGTGGGGTAGTCGAAAATCAATATATTCAATAGTTAATGTAATAATTTAGGGAACAAATTTATATTCTTTGCCCCTGGACTAAATAATTTTTTATTTAGTTATAAAATATCTTCTGTTTTTGAGATGGATACCTATGCCAGATAAACGCAAGAGTCAAGTGGCAGGAGTTGAAGAAAGAATCCCATTTTCCTAAGGAAAACAGAAGTTAATCTTCAACCTTGATATTTCAAAAGGGATATGTGAGATGAAGGTACAATACAGGAGCATTGTTCAATAGTTACTGGAGAGAAGAGTTAGGGAGGAATGCACCACTTCTTGGCTATAGGGTCTAAGGGAACTTTAAGGAGAGAGAAGAAAAAAAAGTGTGTGTGTGTATATTGTATGGGTATAGAAAAGAAATATTATCCGGTAGGAGATATGTAATATTACCACCAACACTATCTCCATCCACAACCTCCTCCTCAACACATCTCCCCTGCAAATCATTCACCACAATCCACAAATACACAGCTCACTGAAGAGTAGACAAGACTAGATCTCCACACAGGTTGGCACGGGGTTAGACAGAGTTGGTGCATGAAGGCTAGGCTGTGGCTGATATTCTGAGTTCCCTAAATATTTGAATGGTCTCAGCTAAAGCTTTAAGAAAAATCAATAAATAAATGACTGCTACAACATTTCTGTAAATTACTTTCTTCAGCTGTCTTGGAGGATTGCTGACTGAAACATATAACCTCTGTCTTCCGTGGGAGGTGGGAGTGGAGGTGTTTTTCTAGAATAAATTTCAAGTGGAAGTTTCTCCTATTCTATTTAGAAACTGTTTTGTTTTTTCAGGAAAAAATTGTCCTTCACTACCAAATGCCTTCTGCTGCAGCTTGAGAGGTTAAAAGGATTTTGCTTGCTGCCTTGTACAAGGTATTAATACGTGGGTTTTTTTTTTTCATTTTGTTTGCCCTTTTCATATTATATTGCTTCATTTGATACCAACATAAATAAAAATAAATTAGTAGAACAGGCCTTCTTATTACCAATTAAAATTTGAGAAAATGGAGGGTCAAGTATCAAAGTGTTCAGGGTAAACTGCTTGCAATTGGCAGAGAGAAATTAAATTCAGGAACTTTTTTTCTTTTCCGTTTTCTTTAATGTTCTTTGCTGTGATGGTTTTATTTTATTCACATCAGAATAACATTGAGTTATCAGGACAAGTCTTAAACTATTTAGAAAACAAGTTCAAAGAGATACCCAAAGTTTCTAAATGTGGAAAACATTGGAGGAGAGTTTAATAGTAATCTCCTATATAAGAACAGCATCATATCCTTATCCAAATGTATCTGGGAGTTAAAAAAGTAAATAAAAATATATACATATTATATTCTTGGGTTAAGAATGAATAACTATAGGGATGAATTATTGCTTTAAAATAAGGGAAAATATTATGCTTGCATTTTACTTCAAAAAGTGGATATTTTGCATATCCCCCACACATGCATAGCCATCACTTCCACCCCATCCCCATTATGAAGTTCCCCCAACATAGTGTTACATTTGTTCAATAGGTAGGCATATCATTATCATCTGAAGTCCATAGTTTGCTTTAGCGCTCTCTCTTGGTGTGCATTCTGTGGGTTTCTACAAATGTGTAATGACATGTATCTCTATTATAATCATACAAAATACTTTCACTTCCCTGTAAACCCTCTGTGTTCTGCCTATTCCTCCCTTTCCCCAAACACTCACCTTTTAATGTCTCCATAGTTTCCTTTCCCAGAATGTCATATAATTAGAATCACACAGTATGGAGCCTTTTCAGGTTGGCTTATTTCACTTGAAAATATGCATTTATGATCCCTCTATGTTTTTTCATGGCTTGGTAACTTACTTTAATGTTGAATAATATTCCATTCACAGGATGTATCATAGTTCATTTATCCATTCGCCTACTGAAGGACATCTTGGTTCTTTCCAAGTTTTGACAGTTATAAATGAAGGTGCTATATCCATGAGCAGGTTTTTGCATTGACATAAGTGTTGAACTTTGTGTAAGTTTTAAGAGGTGCAATTGCTGGATTGCATGCTAAGAGTGTATTTAAATTTGTAAGAGCTGCAGAACTATCTTCCAAAGTGTATTTTGAATTCCCAACCAGCATTTGATGTTGTCATTGTTTTACATGTCAACCCATCTAATAGCTGAATAGTGGTATCTTTTGCATTTCCCAGATGACATATTATGTAGAGTATCTTTCATCTGCTTGTGTGCAATCTGTTTAGAATCATGATGGTGTGATCACTCACCTAGAGCCTGGAATGTGAACTCAAGTGAGCCTTAGGAAGCATCACTATGAACAAAGCTAGTGGAGGTGATGGAATTCCAGCTGAACTATTTCAAATCCTGAAAGATGATGCTGTGAAAGTGCTGCACTCAATATGCCAGCAAATTTGGAAAACTCAGCAGTGGCCACAGGACTGGAAAAAGTCAGTTTTCATTCCATTCTCAAAGAAAGTCAATGCCAAAGAATGCTCAAACTACCATACAATTGCACTCATCTCACACACTAGTAAAGTAATGCTCAAAATTCTCCAAGCCAGGCTTCGGCAGTACATGATCTGTGAACTTTCAGATGTTTCAACTGGTGTTAGAAAAGGCAGAAGAACGAGAGATCAAGTTGCCAACATCTGCTGGATCATCAAAAAACCAAGAGAGTTCCAGAAAAACATCTATTTCTGCTTTCTTGACTATGTCAAAGCCTTTGATTGTGTGGATCACTATAAACTGTAGAAAATTTTGAGAGAGATGGGAATAACAGACCACCTGACCTGCCTCTTGAGAAATCTGTATGGAGATCAGGAAGCACCAGTTAGAACTGGACATAGAACAATAGACTGGTTCCAAATAGGAAAAGAAGTACATCAAGGCTGTATTTTGTCACCCTGCTTATTTAACTTATATGCAAAGTACATCATGAGAAACACTGTGTTGGATGAAGCACAAGGTGGAATCAAGATTGCTGGGAGAAATATCAATAACCTCAGATATGCAGATGACACCACCCTAATGCAGAAAGTAAAGAAGAACTAAAGAGCCTCTTGAAAGTGAAAGAGGAGAGTGAAAAAGTTGGCTTAAAGTCAACATTCAGAAAACGAAGATCATGGCATTCAGTCTCATCAATTCATGGCAAATAGATGGAAGAACAGTGGCTGACTTTTTTGGGGGGGCTCCAAAATCACCACAGATGGTGACTGCAGCCATGAAATTAAATGGCACTTACTCCTTGGGAAGAAAGTTATGACCAATCTAGATAGCATATTAAAAGGCAGAGACATTACTTTGCTGACAAAAGTCCATCTAGTCAAGGCTATGGTTTTTCAGTAATCATGTATGAATGTGAGAGTTGGACTATGAAGAAAGCTGAGCACCGAAAAACTGATTCTTTTGAACTGTGGTGTTGGAGAAGACTCTTGAGAGTCCCTTGGACTGCAAGGAGATCCAACTAGTCTATCCTAAAGGAGATAAGTCCTGGGTATTCATTGGAGGGATTGACACTGAAGCTGAAACTCCAATACTTTGGCCACCTTATGTGAAGAGCTGACACATTTGAAAAGACCCTGATACTGGGAAAGATTAAACTCAGGAGGAGAAGGGGACAACAGAGGATGAGATGGTTGGATGGCATTACTGACTCAATGGACATGGGTTTGGGTGGATTCCAGGAGTTGGTGATGGACAGGGAGGCCTGGCGTGCTGTGGTTCATGGGGTTGCAAAGAGTCAGACACAACTGAGTGACTAAACTGAACAGAAATGAACTATCTTCTTTGGCAAGGAGTCTGTTAAGGTTTTTGCCCCATTGATTATTTGGGTTTGCTTTCTTTCTGTTGAATTTTAAAAGTTCTTCATCTATTTTTATTGATGCTGGAGCCAATTATACAGAGTGAAGTAAGCCAGAAAGAAAAACACCAATACAGTATACTTACACATATATATTAAAACTGTACGCAAGACAGCAAAAGAAACACAGATGTATAGAATGGCCTTTTGGACTCTGTGGGAGAGGGAGAGGGTGGGATGGGTTGGCAGAGTGGCAGTGTAACATGTGTGACATCATAAGTGAAACGAATCACCAGTCCAGGTTTGATTCAGGATGCAGGATGCTTGGGACTGATGCACGGGGATAATCCAGAGAGAGGGTGTGGGGCAGGAGGGGGTAGGTGGGAGTCGGGAGTGGGAGTTCATGTACACTCATGGCTGATTCATGTCAATGTATAGCAAAACGAATACNTGCAGGATGCAGGATGCTTGGGACTGATGCACGGGGATAATCCAGAGAGAGGGTGTGGGGCAGGAGGGGGGAGGTGGGGGTCGGGATTGGGAGTTCATGTACACTCGTGGCTGATTCATGTCGATGTGTAGCAAAACGAATACAGTATTGTAAAACAAACTAAAAAATAAAAATTAATTAAAGAAAAAAAATAATAAAAGTTCTTCATCTATTTTAAATACCAGTCTTTGTCAGATGTGTCTTTTTGAAATATTTTCTACCAGTCTGTGGCTTGGATTTCCATTCTCTTAGCAATGTCTGCCACAGAGCATTTCATGGGATCATAAAGAGTCAGACAGGACTGAGCAACTGAACTGAACTGAACTGATTCTTTCCCAGATAACCACTGTTGGGATATCACTCACCTATAGCTAGAAATCCTGGAGTATGAAGTCAACTGGGTTTTAGGAAGCTTCACCATGAACAAAGCTAGTGGAGGTGATGGAATTCCAGCTAAGCTATTTCAAGTCTTATAAAATGATGCTGTTAAAGTGCTGCACTCAATATGCCACCAAATTTGGAAAGCTCAGCAGTGGCCACAGGACTGGAAAAGGTCAGTTTTCATTCCAATCCCAAAGAAACACAAGGCCAAAGAATGTTCAGACTACCACACAATTGCATTCATCTCACATGCTAGCAAAGTAAAGCTCAAAATTTTCATAGCAAGTCTTCAACAGTATGTGAACTGAGAACTTCCAGATGTTCACAATGGATTTAGAAAAGGCCATGGAACCAGAGATCAAGTTGCCAATATTTATTGGATCAAAGAAAAATCAAGAGAATTCCTGAAAAATATCTACTTCTGCTTCATTAACTATGTCAAAGCTTTTGACTGTGTGGATCACAATAAACTGTGGAAAATTCTTCAAGAGAGAGGAACACCAGACCACCTTACCTGCCTCCTGAGAAATCTGTATGCAGATCAAGAAGCAAGTTAGAACTGGATATGGAACAAGGGACTGGTTCCAAATTGGGCAAGGAGTGCATCAAGGCTGTATATTGTCACCCTGCTATATGCAGAGTACATCATGAAAATGCTGGATTGGATGAAGCACAAGCTGGAATAAGATTTCAGGGTGAAATATCAATTACCTCAGATATGCAGATAACACCAACCTTAAAAAAAAGGTTGAGGGAAAAACAAGTGAAGAGGAACTAAAGAACCTCTTGATGAAAGTGAAAGAGGAAAGCAATGGAAACAGGGAAACAGTGAGAGATTTTTTTTTGGGGGGGGTTCCAAAATCACTGCAGATGGTGACTACAGTCATAAAATTAGAAGACACTTGCTCCTTGGAAGAAAAGCTGTAAAAAACTTGGACAGCATATTAAAAAGCATAGACATTACTTTACAGACATGTCTGTCTATTCAAAGCTATGGTTTTTCCAGTAGTCATGTATAGATATGAAGTTGGACTATAAAGAGAGGTAAGCACTGAAGAATTGATGCTTTTGAGCTGTAGTGTTGGAGAAGATTCTTGACAGTCCCTTGGACAGCAAGGAGATCAAACCAGTCAATCCTAAAGGAAATCAATCTTTAATATTCATTGGAAGGACTGATGCTGAAGCTTCAATGCTTTGGCTAACTGATGCAAACAGCTGACTCATTGGAAAAGACCCTGATGATGGGAAAGATTAAAGGCAGGAAGAAAAAGAGACAACAGAGAATAAGATGGTTGGATGGCATCATTGACTCAATGCACATGAGTTTGAGCAAGCTCCGGAGGTTGGTGATGGACAGAGAAGCCTGGAATGCTGTGGTCCCTGGGCTCGCAAGGAGTTGGACACTACTGAGCAACTGAACTGAACTGAATTTTATGGTATATGGATTTTATGGTATATGGATTATAAATCTGTTAAAAATGCTATGTGCAAATTAATAGTCACAGAAATATAGCTGCTCAAAATGAATTCTTCAAAGGCTAGTACTGACTGGTAGGCACAGGCACAACTATAATGTTCTTCAATGTTGACATCTATTCTTTTGGGTTGGCCTCTGTTCTTATTGGTTGGTGCAGATGGTTCACTAGTAATTAACCACTTGACATCACCCTACTTCAAAGAGAGGATTTGAAGTAGACAAATATCCTTGAAAGATGGACAAAATATGGAGAAGCAAGCTATGACCCCAAGGAAAATCCAAATGAAAGAAATTTGAAAGTAGTAGCCTAATGGGATAAATGTTTAGGAAAGAGATTCTCAGAGCATGGGAAAGGCATCACTTTATATCAGAATATTGGAGAAGCTTATTAAAAATGCCACTTTCCTAGCTTCACCTCAAATCTAGGAAATCTGATTTCTTGTGAGTAAACTAAGCAAATTTCTTTTTAATAAGTACCCTCAAATAATTTTTTAAGGATTTAAATGATAAGTTGGAGAGCCATTAGTTTAGAGGATGCATTTACTACTTAGCCAAGTTTGAATGAAGAAATTATTGAAACAGAATAATAACTATAAAAACTAGACAGAGAGGTTTGTTTCACTTTGTAGATGGTGGTAAAACAGTTTACAAACAGCTGGGCAAGTTGAGATTGCTAGAGTTTTGCTTAATTTAGTTAAATCATTTGGAATTTCCTAACAATTAGGAAATTGTTAGAAAATTAAAAATGATTATTTAGAAAAGACTGATGTATACTTTTGTCTAGTTTCTCCTGAGGATAAAGAGAACTGGAAATTTCATCACTTCCACACTTCACATGAAAAAAGTTGAACAGACTACAACTTCATGAATTATTTTGGGCCTCTCAGAGAGTGGGGCTCACAATGCAGTATACAAAGGTAAACCATCACAACAAGAATTTTCCCTACCCCAACCCAACCACCATCAGCAGCCTAACAAGCATCAAGTAACAAGTAAAGTGAACACTCCCAGCAAAGTTTAAGAGCATAGTGAAGTGAAGTCACTCAGTCGTGACTCTTTGCTACCCCGTGGATAGTAGCCTGCCCCAAGCTCCTCCATCCATGGGATTTTCAAGGCAAGAGTACTGGTGTGGGTTGCCATTTCCTTTTCCAGGGAATCTTCCCAACCCAGGGATCGAACCCAGGTCTCTCACATTGTAGACAGACATTTTACCATCTGACCACCAGGGAAGTCCTGGTGCATAAAGGCAAACCAAACCTAAGGCACAGTGAAAAGAGATCACTTAAAGTTAAGAGTAGAATGAATATTAAGAAAAACTCTTGTGAATCTGTTTTTCTACCAGGACGATAGTAGTGTTGGCTAGCTCCATCTTGGAATCTCCCCTCTATCCTATAAGCATTGGGATTTGCCTGCCATCTAGCTGATTGACACCAGTCCTAGAACACACCAACCCAAATAGCCAGTCATGCAAGGGCCCAATTTGCTAGCATCATGAATGAAAACAGTGGCTATCACTACAGACCCCACAGACATTATAAGAATAGTAAGGAAATACTGTGAATACTATGAATATACACTAAACACCTAAATGAAAGAGGCTAATTCCTAGAAAGACAAAAGCTAACAAAAGTCACTCAAGAAATAAATAGCATGAATTATATTTATTAAGAAAATTGAAATCACAGTAAAGAAAAATTATTAAAAGAGCCTAAATGGTTTCACTGAAGAATTTACTACATATTTAAAACAAAGAATCCAAAGGAAAGAACTATTTTCTCAACTTATTATATCAGGATGAAATTACCAGAATGTCAGATAATGATAATACAAGAAAAGAAAACTACAGATCAGTGTTTCACATGAACATAAGCACTAAAATTCTCAAAAAAGTTAACAGCATAGCATATTCAAGAATATATCATAATCAAATACATTTATTTGAGGAAATTCAAAGCTGGTTTAACATTCAAAATAGGTTAATATAATTCACCAAATTAAAAGTCTAGAGAACAAATAAAACCTAAAATCATATTAATAGATGTGAAAAATGCTGTAATAAAATTTAAAATCTATGATTTTTTAAAAACTGTATTCTAGGAATATAATATTTGTAGGATACAACTGTTTTACAGCTGGACTGAGTCAGCTCTATGTTTATCTCCAGACGTGCTGGATATCTGACTCGATTCTTAGCTAAGATAAAGTTCATGGGTCCACTAAACAATTACCTAGTGATTTATGGGTGCTATTTAAAGGCTGAGACTCCCCTGGTGTCATCCAGAGAGAGTGTGTTTGTTCATGGCTTTTAACTTGCATAATCCTTTAGACAACCTGACTTGCTCACATGGCCATTAGAGACTCTATTGGGAAACTCTACTTGAGCACCCCTGAGGCCAAGATCCATTGCACAAATTTTGGTTATTTAGTCTGGAGACAAAACGCGTCTTGAGTGAATAAGAAGGACCCTGTGGAATTACACTTTGATGCCTCTGTAACCCTGGATGCATACCTGCATTCTCTTCCTCTTGCTGTAACCTATAGTCAGATTTTTTTTTTTTTTAACCAAAAGCCTTACCTGAGTATAGATACAGAATAGGTATAGTATAGTATTAAATACTAATAATAATATGTATAAAATACCAAAACATAATTTTTATAGGCAAAAACTTTAGCCTCATAGTGGACATTCACAAAATCTCTAACATCATACTTAACAGTGACAGACTAAATTTGGTTAAGATTGAGAAAAGAGCAAAAGTGTGCTCTTATCAATCCAACCCAACATTCTATTGGAATTCCTAACCAGTGCAGTTAGGCAAGGAAAAAATTGATGCATGTAGAAAGTAAGAAAAACTATCTTTATTTGGCAGACAGACAAATGTGATCAACATTTGTAAAAAATCCCAAAGTACAAGAAAGCCCCAAGAAATAATGAATGAGTTTAGCAATGTTGTAGGATGTAAGACTGTAGGATACAAAGTCAACACACCACAACAATTTTGGAAAATAGTATTTTGGCTACATATTGTATGGATAAAGACATAACTTTTATAGTAGACAAATACTGCTGCTACTTCTGCTGCTGCTAAGTCACTTCAGTCGTGTCTGACTCTGTGTGACTCCATAGACGGCAGCCCACCAGGCTCCCCCGTCCCTGGGATTCTTCAAATACTACTCTCTAGTTAATAAACTTGTTTTAGCAATTCCATAATTATTTTATATTTGCATAAGGGTTGAAAAAAATAACTAAAAGTATCAGTGATTTGAGATCCAAATTTGTCATTGTCAGAGAAAGAAGTTACAAGTAAGGAATCTTGAAGACTACAATAAATCTTGTTGAATTCATTGGAGGTTTAATTGAAGTATTAGTAATAAGTCATTCTTTAAATATACAAATAAGTATATGGACAGTATACATATAGATACAGAAGTAAATCCTAGTCCTGTAGGGTGAGAAAGCCAAGTAGCAATGATACCTCAATATCAATGAAATGGTGCCCAGATCTTATTTTTAAAAACCAATTTCCAGTAAAAGAAACTAGGGATCTTTAGAGAAGTCATTATTTTCAGGGATGAAATAGGAAAAAACTAAAAGAAGAGCCTGAGGCTTCTTGTATTCTAAGAAAGTAAACAAAACTCTTAAAGGGAACGTTGTTGAAAAAGCATAAGAATCAACCTGGAAGGCACTGCCCATGGCCAAATCTCTGATAATTTAAGCGTCAAACTAAGTCCGACTCTTTGCAACCCCATGAATTGCAGCAACGCCAGGCCTCCCTGTCCATCACCAGCTCCCGGAGTTCACTCATACTCATGTGCATCGAGTCAGTGATGCCATCCAGCCATCTCATCCTCTGTCGACCCCTTCTCCTCCTGCCCCTAATCCCTCCCAACATCAGATTCTTTTCCAATGAGTCAACTTTTCTCATGAGGTGGCCAAAGTATTGGAGTTTCAGCTTTAGCATTAGTCCTTCCAAAGAACACCCAGGACTGATCTCCTTTAGAATGAACTGATTGGATCTCCTTGCAGTCCAAGGGACTCTCAAGAGTCTTCTCCAACACCACAGTTCAAAAGCATCAATTCTTCTGCACTAGTGCTATACAACAGTTATAATGAATGAATATCTATGAGTCAATAGTAATATGAAAAACAATAATAAATAGATTAAGTAGGAGAAGGGGCAGCTCTTTCTTACAGAAAAGTCCAGTTAATAAATGTAAATGGAATGAGGGAAAAACAAAATCATTCTTAGAGAATCACAGAAATAATTATTGTAGTCATGAAACATTATGGATGCTACATTTTATGGATAAAAATTTAGTTAAGAAAAGTATATTTGCACAATATATATTTGCACACTCTTCCTTCAAGTAATTATTTATTGCAAAAGGAAACATTAACTTTACAGTGGAGAACCTTGGAAAACACTTTTTTAACCATTTGATTGAAGTTAACGTCACCATTGATAAGACATAGTTATATCACATAACTTTTGATGGTGCAATAAGAGGGGATATCTCTTCTGCAGTATTGCTGTCTATGTATAAACTGAATGAAATTATAAGGTGATCTAAAAAAAGCCAATATAGGGACATTATCTAAAAATATTGATCAATAATCTTCAAAAGTGTCACACTCCTGAAAGTACAAAGACAGAGGAACTACCACAGATTGTAAAAAAGTAAGGAGACATGAAGCCAAATGGAATGAAAACTAAATGCATAAGGTGTTGGGAAAACAATTCAAAAGATATTAGTGGAAAAACTAGTGAAATAAAAATAAAATCAGTATTTTAGTCAATAATATTTTACTAACATTGTTTCCTTAGTTTGACACTCAGATTATGTAGTGGAAGCTATGTCAAGCTTATATAAGCATCCTCTGCAATGTTTTCCAGTTTACATTTCAAATTATTGCAAAATAAAAATGGTAAACAAGTCTAACAATCCTGAAAGCAGACATTGTATGTTAAAGTGGTGATTATTATTTTACAAATAAAAACATAAAATCTAACATAACCTCAAAACTTGTATAAAAAGCCACAGATTGAGAAAATTGACGGTTTCACATGTTCTTACCAGTGCGAATATATGTGCATGTATGTGTGTGTATGAAAGTCTGGTTTGTGTACTAGGGTGCATGTTGGTTGCTATGGATGCTAATGACTCAGCTCAGAATTGAAGCAAATAGGAAGCCAGATTTTCAACTAGAATAAAGACATGTGACAGCATCAGGATGTGTTTCAATCTTTTGTCTCTAATTCATTCTGGAAAATGGTGAGACTTTAACAAAGTAGCCAATGTCACATCATGCAAAGATGGCTTCTGATAGAACTTGGCTCATACCGCATTAGAGCCATGTGTTTAGATTGGGAGAGGAGCAATTCCCAGAAAGAAAGATGCAATTCCTGCAAGAAGATAGTATATCGGACAAACAAAATCGTTAATATCTTCACACTTAAACAAGATGTATTTTCATACAACAATCAAGAACAGTAAAAGTAGAGGCAATGAAATAGCACAAAGCAATGTGAAATATAATTTTTGTGACAGTTTAATCATGGCATCTTATAAGTAATAAAAGAATAATAAAATTAAATATCACAACAAGCACTATCTGAAAGAAATATCAATTTAAAAAACTAAATATTGCTTCAAAATATCCATAGAAAAAAAAGGCAAAATGATAGGATACTGAATGAGGAACTCCCCAGGTCAGTAAGTGCCCAAAATGCTCCTGGAGATCAGTGGAGAAATAACTCCAGAAAAAATTAAGGGATGGAAGCAAAGCAAAAACAATACCGAGCTATGGCTGTGACTGGTGATAGAAGCAAGGTCCGATGCTGGAAAGAGCAATATTACATAGGAACCTGGAATGTCAGGTCCATGAATCAAGGCAAATTGGAAGTGGTCAAACAAGAGATGGCAAGAGTGAATATCGCCATTCTAGGAATCAGCAAACTAAAATGGACTGGAATGGTTGAATTTAATTCAGATGATCATTATATCTACTACTGTGGGCAGGAATCCCTCAGAAGAAATGGAGTAGCCATCATGGTCAACAAGTGTCTGAAATGCAGTCTCAAAAATGACAGAATGATCTCTGTTCATTTCCAAGGCAAACCATTCAACATCACAGTAATCCAAGTCTATGCTCCAACCAGTAATGCTGAAGAAGCTGAAGTTGAACGATTCTATGAAGACCTACAAGACCTTGTAGAACTAACACCCAAAAAAGATGTCCTTTTCGTTACAGGGGACTGGAATGCAAAAGGAGAAAGTCAAGAAACACCTAGAGTAACAGGCAAATTTGGACTTGGAATGCGGAATGAGCAGGGCAAACACTAATCGAGTTTTGCCAAGAAAATGCACTGGTCATACCCTCTTCCAACAACACAAGAAAAGACTACACATGGGCATCACCAGATGGTCAACACCGAAATCAGATTGATTCTATTTTTTGCAGCCAAAGATGGAGAAGCTCTACACAGCCAACAAAAACAAGACCGGGAACTGACTGTGGCTCAGATCATGAACTCCTGATTACCAAATTCAGACTTAAATTGAAGAAAGTAGGGAAAACCACTAGACCATTCAGGTATGACCTAAATCAAATCCCTTATGATTATACAGTGGAAGTGAGAAATAGATTTAAGGGACTAGATCTGATAGATAGAGTGCCTGACGAACTATGGAATGAGGTTCGTGACAATGTACAGGAGACAGGAATCAAGACTATCCCCATGGAAAAGAAATGCAAAAAAGCAAAATGGCTATCTGGGGAAGCCTTACAAATAGCTGTGAAAAGAAGAGAAGCAAAAAGCAAAGGAGAAAAGGAAAGATATAAGCATCTGAATGCAAAGCTCCAAAGACTAGCAAGAAGAGATGAGAAAGCCTTCTTGAGTGAGCAATGCAAAGAAATAGAGGAAAACAACAGAATGGGAAAGACTAGGACGTTTTCTTCAAGAAAAGTAGAGATACCAAGGGAATATTTCATGCAAAGATGGGCTTGATAAAGGACAGAAATGGTATGGACATAACTGAAGCAGAAGACATTAAGAAGAGGTGGCAAGAATACACAGAAGAACTGTACAAAAAAAGATCTTCATGACCTGGATAATCATGATGATCACTAATCTAGAGCCAGACATCCTGGAATGTGAAGTCAAGTGGGCCATAGAAAGCATCACTACAAACAAAGCTAGTGGAGGTGATAGAATTCCAGTTGAGCTATTTCAAATCCTGAAAGATGATGCTGTGAAAGTGCTGCACTCAATATGCCAGCAAATTTGGAAAACTCAGCAGTGGCCACAAGACTGGAAAAGGTCAATTTTCATTCCAATCCCAAAGAAAGGCAATGCCAAAGAATGCTCAAACTACCACACAATTGCACTCATCTCACATGCTAGTAAAGTCATGCTCAAAATTCTCCAAGCCAGGCTTCAGCAATACGTGAACCATGAACTTCCAGATGTTCAAGCTGGTTTTAGAAAAGGCAGAGGAACCAGAAATCAAATTGCCAACATCTGTTGGATGGTTGAAAAAGCAAGAGAGTTCCAGAAAAACATCTGTTTCTGCTTTATTGACTATACCAAAGCCTTTGTGTGGATCACAATAAACTGTGGAAAATCTGAAGAGATGGGAATACCAGACCACCTGACCTGCCTCTTGAGAAATCTGTATGCAGGTCAGGAAGCAACAGTTAGAACTGGATTTGGAACAGCAGACTGGTTCCAAATAGGAAAAGGAGTACGTCAAGGCTGTATATTGTCACCCTGCTTATTTAACTTATATGCAGAGTACATCATGAGAAACGCTGACTGGAAGAAACACAAGGTGGAATCAAGATTGCTGGGAGAAATATTAATAACCTCACATATGCAGATGACACCACCCTATGGCAGAAAGTGAAGAGGAACTAAAAAGCCTCTTGATGAAAGTGAAAGGGGAGAGTGAAAAAGTTGGCTTAAAGCTCAACATTCAGAAAACTAAGATCATGGTATCCAGTCCCATCATTTCATGGGAAATAGGGAAACAGTGGAAACAGTGTCAGACTTTATTTTTCTGGGCCCCAAAATCACTGCAAATGATGACTGCAGCCATGAAATTAAAAGACACTTACTCCTTGGAAGAAAAGTTATGACGAACCTAGATAGCATATTCAAAAGCAGAGACATTACTTTGCCGACTAAGGTCCGTCTAGTCAAGGCTATGGTTTTTCCAGTAGTCATGTATGGATGTGGGAGTTGGACTGTGAAGAATGCTGAGTGCCGAAGAATTGATGCTTTTGAACTGTGGTGTTGGAGAAGACTCTTGAGAGTCCCTTGGACTGCAAGGAGATCCAACCAATCCATTCTGAAGGAGATCAGCCCTGCTATTTCTTTGGAAGGAATGATGCTAAAGCTGAAACTCCAGTACTTTGGCCACCTCATGCAATGAGTTGACTAATTGGAAAAGACTCTGATGCTGGGAAGGATTGGGGGCAGGAGGAGAAGGGGAGGACAAAGGATGAGATGGCTGGATGGCATCACTGACTCGATGAACGTGAGTCTGAGTGAACTCTGGGAGTTGGTGATGAACAGGGAGGCCTGGCATGCTGCAATTCATGGGATCGCAAAGAGTCGGACACGACTGAGGGACTGAACTGAACTGAACTGATTAATAATATTGATTTTAGGAAGGGTTTCTGTATGAAGACAGATTATTTGTTCAACTGCAAAATGTAAAGCATACTGTAACTAACAAGTTATTATGCAAGATTACAGGACACAAGGTTATATATCAAAATCGATTGCTCTCTGATATTTCTTCAATGAACAAATAGAATCTGAAATTTAAAATAAAATACAATTCATATTATCATTCCAAAAAATAAATTAGGTTTAAATTATGTAAAGTTTTATGAAGAAATCTATAAAATTCTGATGAATAAAATCAAAGAACCAAATAATGGAGGGATATTCCATGTTTGTGAAAGCCTCAATATTGTAAAATGTCAGTTCTTCCCAACTTGACCTATAGATTCAATGCAATCTCAATCAAAATGTCAGCAAGTTATTTTATGGATATTGACAAATTGAGTCTAAAATTCATACGGAAAGGGAAAAGACCCAGAATAATCAACACAATATTGAAAAACAAGATAAATTTTATGACGGCTGACACTACCCAACTTCAAGACTTACTCTGTAACTATAATAATCAAGACAGTGTGACACTGGCCCAAGGATAGACAAATGGAGCCCTAGAACAGAAAGTTCAGAAATAGACTCACATGAGTATAGTCAACTGATATTTGACAAGGGTCAAAGACAATTCGATGAAGCACAAATAGTCTTTTCAATAAATGATTCTGGCAAAATGGACATCCACGTGTAAAAAGAATCCAGACCCTACACACTTTGCAAAATGAAATAACTCAAAATGGATCATAGATCTAAAAGCAAAAGGCAGACATAGAACTCCTAGAAGACAGCATGAGAAAATCTGGATGACCTTGGGTATGGGGATGACTTTTCAGATACAACACTGAAACACAACCCATTAAAGAAATAATGGATTAAGCGGACTTGTTGAAATTAAAAATGTATGCTCTGTGGCAGCCATTACTAACAGAATGGAAATCCAAGCCACAGACTGGTAGAAAAAATTTTAAAAAGGCACATCTGACAAAAGACTGGTATTTAAACTAGATGAAGAACTTTTAAAATTCAACAGAATTTTATTGTGATCCACACAGTCAAAGGCTTTGGCATAGTCAGTAAAGCAGATATAGATGTTTTTCTAGAAATTTCTTGCTTTTTCAATGACGTTCAATAAACGCAACTGTGTTGAATAAGTGAGTAAATAATGTTGATTCTTAAATATCCCCAACCTACTTGAGTGCACGTTTATATTCTGACAACTGCAGCATTCAGCAGTCTGAATATATAAAAACAGAACAGCTACAACAATTTACAAAAAAACAAGCACTTTAACTACCAAGTTAATAATGTATTTATACAAAAATTTGAAGAGTCCAGGAGAAGGATATTATCATTCCAATAAAACAAAACATTCAAAAATAAAAACACTGAATTATAAATATTGTATATACACATCTACAAATAGTATGTAATAGGCATATAAAGAATTCTGCATTACACAAACAAGAATTCAGCTAAGCAAGATGTATGCTCCTCCTACTCAGTGTCTAAGATAAACTCTTTGCAGACATTTTGATATGTGGAAAATCTTCTAAAATGTCAATATTCCAACATACACAATTTCAATTACGCCATTTTTTTCCAATGCCCACACAACATTAAATAAAAAAAAAAAAAACCCTGATAAGTAACACTGAGAGAAAATAGCATGCTTTACAGTTTAACAAATTATTTTCTTTTCTCTACAAATTCTCTAAGGTAATTATAAGGCTGAATGATTTGGTATAAGCTCTTATAAATCTAGGACACATTCTTTAATCTCCATAACTGTTCTTACCAGTCCTCCTAGTTATAACTCTGCTGTCAAGTATACTTTATTCCACTGAGACACTCAAGAACAGTGAAAGTAGAAGCAATGAAATAGCACGAAGCAATTTGAAATATAATTTTTCCTGTGTAAAGGAAATCCTTTACACAATCTGTGTTAAAAAATATTCATAAATCATCTAAAACATAGCTGCCTGTATTTTCGGTCAGGAATGACAAAAATACTCCAGACTTTGCTCATATTTTTGTCTCTACCAAGTTATAAGATAATAGAGTTAATCAAAGCAAGTCAACAAAATTTGTCTTCTGTGTCACTAAATTCACAGTCCTCTTATGTTTCTCCTCTCAATATTTACTTCATTCCATCATTCAGGTCTTCAGTTTTCCTTAACTTTTGTCATTTCCCCTTTGTCATACTTGGTAGAGATAATATCAGTCATTTAGATATTACAGACGGAGAAGGCAATGGCACCCCACTCCAGTACTCTTGCCTGGAAAATCCCATGGGCGGAGGAGCCTGCTGGGCTGCGGTCCATGGGGTCGCTAAGAGTCAGACACGACTGACGACTTCACTTTTACTTCTCACTTTCATGCATTGGAGAAGGAAATGGCAACCCACTCCAGTGTTCTTGCCTGGAGAATCCCAGGGACGGCGGAGCCTGGTGGGCTACCGTCTATGGGGTCGCACAGAGTCGGACACGACTGAAGCGACAGCAGCAGCAGCAGCAGATATTACAGAAAATTAATTTTAAATGAAAATGATTGCTTCCTCTTTGGCTCCATAGACATCCCTGAAGTTACATCTGTCCTACATACCCTGAAGATGAGTGCTTTAATCCTTTTAGTATAATGTTAAATAACAGTATAAGGACACTCATCAGGGAAAGAACCCTTAGGAGGATGAGCTGTGGAATTGCTGGGGTTCTGATCATCACTGAAAGCTACCAAGGATATGGGGAGAGCCCTGTGTTACTTTTCATGGATTTTCCCAGGATTTGAAGCATGCCATTTCTTACTTCAACAGATATTGTGTCAAGCACTGGCCATTCATTAAGAACGCAGTGGTGATTACGATAGATAAGTTCTCTACTGTTGTTTGGTTTACAAGGGTAATGAGGAAGTAGATCTTATAAAAATAAATGAGTATGCATGGTTATTTCAAATACTGATAAGTATTTTATTGACATCACTCCCGTAACTTCCACCCCAATGTTAATGTGATTTAAAAAAATGCCTTTGAAAGGACTAAGGAAAAAATTATGGCTACCTTACAGAAAATAATCAAGATATTTTTGTTTGTTTGTTTTGTTTTCTGTGAAACTGACATTGGCAATGAGTCTCCATGACAGAAAGCCAAGTAGTGTGAGAGGGAAGAATCTCCCTTTCAGCAGTCCTGTCTCCAGGGATGGCAAGGAAGAGCTTTTAAGGTGGGAAAAACTCAGTGAATTGGAGAAACAATGAACAAGCCAGTGTTGTGCAAGAAACCTGGACAGGATACAATGATATTTCTATGGGGAGCAAGAAAGTGGAATATCTTATAAATCAAGATAAGAAGTTTGGATTTTTATTTTCTAAATAGGAGATGGAAGCCATAGGATATTTAATGGTTTGCCTTGGAAACGAACAGAGATCATTCTGTCGTTTTTGAGACTGCATCCAAGTACTGCATTTTGGACTCTTTTGTTCACCGTGATGGCTACACCATTTCTTCTGAGGGATTCCTGCCCACAGTAGTAGATATGATGGTCATCTGAGTTAAATTCACCCATTCCAGTCCATTTTAGTTTGCTGATTCTTAGAATGTTGACGTTCACCCTTGCCATCTCTTGTTTGACCGCTTCCAATTTGCCTTGGATGTTAGTTGGATCATGGGAAAAGCAAGAGAGTTCCAGAAAAAAACATCTATTTCTGCTTTATTGACTATGCCAAAGCCTTTGACTGTGTGGATCACAATAAACTGTGGAAAATTCTGAAAGAGATGGGAATACCAGACCACCTGACCTGCTTCTTGAGAAATCTATATGCAGGTCAGGAAGCAACAGTTAGAACTGGACATGGAATAACAGACTGGTTCCAAATAGGAAAAGGAGTACATCAAGGCTGTATATTGTCACCCTGCTTATTTAACTTATATGCAGAACACATCATGAGAAATGCTGGACTGGAAGAAACACAAGCTGGAATCAAGATTGCTGGGAGAAATCTCAAAAACCTCAGATATGCAGATGACACCACCCTTCTTGATGAAAGTGGAAAAGGAGAGTGAGAAAGTTGGTTTAAAGCTCAACATTCAGAAAACGAAGATCATGGCATCTGGTCCCATCACTTCATGGGAAATAGATAGGGAAACAGTGGAAACAGTGTCAGACTTCATTTTGGGGGGCTCCAAAATCACTGCAGATGGTGACTGCAGCCATGAAATTAAAAGACGCTTACTCCTTGGAAGAAAAGTTATGACCAACCTAGATAGCATATTCAAAAGCAGAGACATTACTTTGCTGACTAAGTTCTGTCTAGTCAAGGCTATGATTTTTCCAGTGGTCATGTATGGATGTGAGAGTTGGACTGTGAAGAAGGCTGAGCACCAAAGAATTGATGCTTTTGAACTTGGTGTTGGAGAAGACTCTTGAGAGTCCCTTGGACTGCAAGGAGATCCAACCAGTCCATTCTGAAAGAGATCAGCCCTGGGATTTCTTTGGAAGGAATGATGCTGAAGTTGACGCTCCAGTACTTTGGCCACCTCATGCAAAATGCTGACTCATTGGAAAAGACTCTGATGCTGGGAGGGATTGGGGGCAGGAGGAGAAGGGGATGACCAAGGATGAGATGGCTGGATGGCATCACTGACTCCATGGGCATGGGACTGGGTGAACTCCGGGAGTTGGTGACGGACAGGGAGGCCTGGCATGCTGCGATTCATGGGGTTGAAAAGAGTTGGACATGATTGAGTGACTGAACTGAACTGAACTGAAGCCACTGGATGGTTTTAATTAGAGAAATAGTATAATTTGATTAATAGTATAATTTGAATTGATACTTTTGAGTTGCAGAGCTGGAGAAGGCTCATGAGAGTCCTTTGCACTACAAGGGACACAGTCAATCCTAATGGAAATGAACCCTGAGTATTCATTGGAAGGATCGATGCTGAAGCTGAAGCTCCAATACTTTGGCCACCTGATGCGGAAAGCCGACTCATTGGAAAAGACCTCGTGATGGGAAAGATTGAAGGCAAAAGGAGAAGTTGGTGACAGAGGGTGAGATGGTTAGATAGCATCATTGACTCAATGGACATGAGTTTGAACAAACTCTGGGAGATGGTAAAGGACAGGGAAGTCTGGCATGCTACAGTCCATGGAGTCACAAAGAGTTGGACATGACTTAGTGAATGAATAACAACATAATTTGATTTACATTGTAAAATGTCACTCAAATTGCTACATGAAAAGTGTATTTCAGATAAGAATTTGGAAACTGGAAGATCAATTAGAAGGTTTTATCCAGGTCAGAAATGATGGTTTGCCTTCCGGTAATTCAGTAGAGATAAAAGAAAGAAGATGTAAGTGGGATTTAGGAACTTTCATAAGATGAATTCAATAACTTTGGAATCAAACATATCCTGGCATGAATCTTCTTTAAAACTGATGAGGCATGAGACTTTGATCAAGTTATTTTCTGACATTCTATTTAAGTAGTCATGAGCAGTATCATATGATAGACTATAAAAATGATGACAAATTCTTCTTATCCCTGCATCTCAGCTCTTGTGATATGATTTTGCAGGTCTCCTCATTGAGAGAGGAGCCTATTAATTTGTCCTTCACCCTTTGAATCTGGGTTGGCCCTGTTACTTTATTGGTCAATAGAACATTAGCGTCGTAATGTAAGCAGAGGCCTAAAAGTTGTTGCACAGTGAGGATTCCCCTCTACTTAGACTCTTTGGCTATTTGCCAAACTACCATATGACAAAGCTCTGGCTGGCCTCCTATTTGAGGGGCAACATGTGGTCCAGTCA
Source organism: Aepyceros melampus (assembly GCA_006408695.1). Lineage (NCBI taxonomy): Eukaryota > Metazoa > Chordata > Mammalia > Artiodactyla > Bovidae > Aepyceros > Aepyceros melampus. The sequence continues at coordinate 293,008 of SJXQ01003538.1, forward strand.
CTTTTGCTATCATAACCTACAGCGAGACAATGCCCACAATCAGTGCCTTTCAACTGACTGGCAGGTAACTGTATTTACATAGGTGATCATGGTTGAGATCAATAGAAAAACAATCCAGCCAAGGCCAGCCCAAATCGTTAACCTACAGAATCATGAGCTAAATAAATGGTTGTCTCGAGCCACTAGGCTCTTGGGTGGTTGTAAAACAATGGGTAACCCATACATAGAGTCAGAAAGAATTAGAGTTGAAGCTGATTAAACACTAACTAGAGTTTGTGAATGGAAACACTAGAAGTATAAAAATTTATAATATGTATTAGAAGACAGCAAAGAATCATTATATTTGGTTTGGAAATTAAGGAAACTAGTTCATCTGGATTATAACAGAAATAATAAACAATAATTAAATAATAAAATTTCCTTTTAAGACCATGAAGGGTCTTAAGGATGCTGAGGTTAAAATACAATTCCAGTCCCTTCCTCACTTACTGAATTTGAAATTTTGCTACAGTGAGAAGTATAAATGCATACTGTAGAATGTAAACCTAGAAAATATATTAGAAATGTTATTCATTGAAACTATTTAAATTTATAAGAAAACACATTAGATTTCAACTTTTTCTTCTTAAAGTTCTATGAACAAAAAGTTTTCCTGGTCCTCTTTCCATTGCAGAAGGAAAGATGAGTTTTGGCATAAGAACTTTTATGGACTTCTCTAGAGATCTAGCTTTCATAAGTAAAATTCTATTTCTAGTAAAATAGAATCAAATTCAAGAAAATAACGCATAAAATGTTTTTTGCAATAGAAATATTAACTGTGTTTAATTCCTAAATGCTACATATATACATCAGAAATGGAAAGAGTATTGTCATGACTTAAACATCTAGCTTTTGCCTACTTTTTTGGCTTAATGGAATCACGTATCTTCTCTGCATTTTTGTTCCTACATCTGTAAAATAAGAGTGCTGAATAAGAGTCTCTAAGGTAATTTCAGCTTCCAAGATTCTCTGATTGATGACATGGCTTTGTATTTTCAATTTCATATAATCCAACATGTACGAATCATTTAAGTTAACAATGCCACTATTCTCACTAGAGTATTTCTTATTTGTTCATGTAATTATGTACACATAAAAGGACTAACTCATTAAGTCTCAATCTTTTTGTGGCTATTAGTGGTGAATGGCCCAGACATCAGCTAAGCCCATCTATGTGATATAAGCTTTTTTCCAATCAATATTATGTGGTCACCTGTCAGGAAAATGCAGCCAAGACTGATCACCACAGATGCACCTTCAACCTTATTATCAATTTGCCATCTTTGATTTATAAATATATCATGATTTCCAATTATTGTTATCTAGCTCTGTTTGATTGCTTCAGTGTTTAAAGGCTTTCATTATTGATTTATTTTATTTATTTTTTTTTAATTTAAATTTATTTATTTTAATTGGAGGCTAATTACTTTACAATATTGTATTGGTTTTTCCATACATCAACATGAATCTGCCACGGGTGTACATGTGTTCCCCATCCTGAACCCTCCTCCCACCTCCCTCCCCGTACCATCCCTCTGGGTCATCCCAGTGCACCAGCCCCAAGGATCCTGTATCATGCATTGAACCTAGACTGGCGATTCGTTTCTTTTTTTTTTTTTTTTTATCACATATCAACTCTCTGGATCATCCCTGTGCACCAGTCCCAAGCATCCTGTATCCTGTATTGAACATAGACTGGTGATTCATTTCTTACATGATAGTATACATGTTTCAGTGCCATTCTCCCAGATCATCCCACCCTCTCTCTCTCCCTCAGAGTCCAAAAGTCTGTTCTATACATCTGTGTCTCTTTTGCTGTCTCACATACAGGGTTATCATTACCATGTTTCTAAATTTCATATATATGTGTTAGTATACTGTATTGGTGTTTTTCTTTCTGGCTTCCTTCACTCTGTATAATCGGCTCCAATATTGTATTGGTTTTGCCATACATCAACATGAATCTGCCACAGGTGTACATGTGTTCCCCATCCTGAACACCCCTCCTACCTCCCTCCCCATAGCATCCCTCTGGGTCATCCCAGTGCACCAGCCCCAAGCATCCTGTATCATGCATCGAACCTGGACTGGTGATTCATTTCATATATGATATTATACATGTTTCAATGCCATTCTCCCAAATCATCCCACCCTCTCCCTCTCCCACAGAGTCCAAAAGACTGTTCTATACATCTGTGTCTCTTTTGCTGTCTCGCATACAGGGTTATCATTACCATCTTTCTAAATTCCATATATATGAGTTAGTATACTGTAAATGAAATGAAATGAAATGAAATCACTCAGTCGTGTCCGACTCTTTGTGACCCCATGGACTATAGCTTACCAGGCTCCTCCCTCCATGGGATTCTCCAGGCAAGAGTACTGGAGTGGGTTGCCATTTCCTTCTCCAGGGGATCTTCCCGGCCCAGGGATCGAACCCGGGTCTCCTGCATTCCAGGCAGACGCTTTAACCTCTGAGCCTTTCTTTCTGGCTTATTTCACTCTGTATAATAGGCTCCCGTTTCATCCACCTCATTAGAACTGATTCAAATGTATTCTTTTTAATGACTGAGTAATGCTCCATTATGTATCTGTGCCACAGCTTTCTTATCCATTCATCTGCTGAAAGACATCTAGGTTGCTTCCATGTCCTGGCTATTATAAACAGCGCTGCGATGAACACTGGGGTACACGTGTCTCTTTCAATTCTGGTTTCCTCGGTGTGAATGCTCAGCAGTGGGATTGCTGGGTCATATGGCAGTTATATTTCCAGTTTTTAAAGGTATCTCCACACTGTTCTCCATAGTGGCTGTATTAGTTTGCATTCCCACCAACAGTGTAGGAGGATTCCCTTTTCTTCACACCCTCTCCAGCATTTATTGCTTGTAGACTTTTGGATCGCAGCCATTCTGACAGGTATGAAATGGTACCTCATTGTGGTTTTGATTTGCATTTCTCTGATAATGAGTGATGTTGAGCATCTTTTCATGTATTTGTTAGCCATCTGTATGTCTTCTTTGGAGAAATGTCTATTTAGTTCTTTGGCCCATTTTTTGATTGGGTTGTTTATTTTTCTGGAATTGAGCTGCAGGAGTTGCTTGTATATTTTTGAGATTAGTTCTTTGTCAGTTGTTTCATTTGCTATTATTTTCTCCCATTCTGAAGGCTGTCTTTTCACCTTGCTTATAGTTTCCTTTGTTGTGCAGAAGCTTTTAATTTTAATTACGTCCCATTTGCTTATTTTTGCTTTTATTTCCAATATCTGGGAGGTGGGTCATAGAGGATCCTGCTGTGATTTATGTTGGCAAATACATTCTAGAAGGACTTCATTTTCCCTCCTCAAGCCCTAGGTTTCTTGTTTTTGATTTTATGTTTTACAACTTTTTACTTTGTGTATTCATTAACTACTTACTATAAAGTTGATTATGATTTTGTCTTTTAATCTTCATGTTGGCTTTTTAATTGGTTGATCCACTGCCTTTACCATATGTTTGTCTTTACCAGTGAAATTTTTGTCTTTCATACATTTTTGTATTTCTACTTATGACCTTTTCTTTTCCCTTTAACATCCTTGTAAGACCAGTTTCACTTTTCACTTTCATGCATTGGAGAAGGAAATGGCAACCCACTCCAGTGTTCTTGCCTGGAGAATCCCAGGGACGGGGGAGCCTGGTGGGCTGCTGTCTATGGGGTCGCACAGAGTCGGACACGACTGAAGCGACTTAGCAGCAGCAGCAAGACCAGTAATGCAGTTTTATCATTTTTGTTTTTACCAGTGAAATTTTTGTCTTTCATACATTTTTGTATTTCTACTTATGACCTTTTCTTTTCCCTTTAACATCCTTGTAAGACCAGTTTCACTTTTCACTTTCATGCATTGGAGAAGGAAATGGCAACCCACTCCAGTGTTCTTGCCTGGAGAATCCCAGGGACGGGGGAGCCTGGTGGGCTGCTGTCTATGGGGTCGCACAGAGTCGGACACGACTGAAGCGACTTAGCAGCAGCAGCAAGACCAGTAATGCAGTTTTATCATTTTTGTTTGTTTGGGAAACTCTCTCTCCCTCAATTTGGAATGATCGCCTTATTCAATTGTAACTTTTTTTCATTTCAGCACTTTAGATACATTATACTATTCCCTTATGGCATGCAGTTTCTACTTTAAAAGCAGCTGATAGCCTTACAAAGCTTCCCTTGTATGTGACTCACTTTTCTCTTCAGTTCAGTTTCGTTCAGTTCAGTCAGGTCCGACTCTTTGTGACCCCATGAATCGCAGCACGCCAGGCCTCCCTGTCCGTTACCAGCTCCTGGAGTTCACTCAAACTCATGTCCAGGTGGGTTGGCTGGTTATTTTGCAAGCGGGAGGGGCCGTGCGCGCTCTCTGTCTTCGGCCTCTGTCCCCCTACCCCCCCATTCCCCGGTCTGGGTCTCTCCTTCGGAAAGATGTCGGACACGGCAGTAGCTGACACTCGGCACCTTAACTGGAAGCCGCAGGACCTGACCGACGCTTATGGGCCTTCGAGTAACTTCCTGGAGATCAACATCTTTAATCCACAGACGGTGGGCGTGGGCCGCGCGTGCTTCACCACCTATGAGGTTCGCATGCGGACAAACCTACCCTTTTAGATCTTTAATCCATTTTGAGTTTATTTTTGTGTATGGTGTTAGAAAGTGATCTAATTTCATTCTTTTACAAGTGGTTGACCAGTTTTCCCAGCACCACTTGTTAAAAAGATTGTCTTTAATCCACTGTATATTCTTGCCTCCTTTGTCGAAGATAAGCTGTCCATAGGTGTGTGGATTTATCTCTGGGCTTTCTATTTTGTTCCATTGATCTATATTTCTGTCTTTGTGCCAGTACCATACTGTCTTGATGACTGTGGCTTTGTAGTAAAGCCTGAAGTCAGGCAGGTTGATTCCTCCAGTTCCATTCTTCTTTCTCAAGATGGCTTTGGCTATTCGAGGTTTTTTGTGTTTCCATACAAATTGTGAAATTATTTGTTCTAGCTCTGTGAAAAATACCGCTGGTATCTTGATAGGAATTGCATTGAATCTGTAGTTGCTTTGGGTAGTATACTCATTTTCACTATATTGATTCTTCCGATCCATGAACATGGTATGTTTCTCCATCTATTAGTGTCTTCTTTGATTTCTTTCATCAGTGTTTTATAATTTTCTATATATAGGTCTTTAGTTTTCTTTGGTAGGTATTGATTTATTTTAATAGTAATCACATTAAGCATCCAATCTATACTATTTAAATTTTTAAGACATGTGAATATATATTTTGCGTTCAATTTTTTTAATCAATTGTTTTAAAGGGAAAAAAAAAGACTATGAAATAATTTTCATTCATCCATAAGAATTTGATTCTTGTATTGCTTGGTATTATTTTTTAAAGTAAAGATTAAATTACCCCAAGGGGAGGAGAATTATAATACCAAATCGAGATAGACTTCTTAAAGGATGTGATCCCTGAAAATGATAATAGGTTAGCCATGCAAAGAGACAATTTCTGGATCTGATCTGACGGATCCAAAAATTCTAATCAAGAGAAAAGTATTACTTCAGTAGTCTAGTTCACAATTTAGAATTCTCTTTTTTTTTAATTGGAGGATAAATGCTTCACAACATTGTGTTAGCTTCTGTCATATATCAACATGAATCAGCCGTAGGTATATATAGTTCCTCCCTCTTGAATGTCTCTCCCACCTCCCACTCCATCCCACCTGACTAGTTTATCATGGAGCACGGGATGTGAGCTCCCTGTGTCAGGCAGCAAATTCCCACTGGCTCTCTATCTTACATATGGGAATATGCACGTTTCAGTCTTTCCTTCACCCACTGTGTCCACCAGTCAAGTTTGTTCTCTAATCGTGTCTCCATTGCTGCGCTGCCAATAGATCCATCAGTCCCATCTCTCTAGTGCCATCTGTCTGAGCACCTTTCTATGCTATGCTTCATTTCTCTAGATAACATTTTGTTGCTGTTGTTTAGTCACTAAGTCGTGTCTGATTCTTTTGCAACCCCATGGATTGTACTCCACCAGGCTCTCCTGTATATGGGATTTCCTAGGCAAGATAATGGAGTGGATTGCCATTTCCTTCTCCAGGTAGAATTCTCTTACTAATATAATCTTTTCTTTAAAGCATTTTTTCAGGAAAAAGTTAAACATACCCACCTAATCTATGAATGATATATCAACTAACTCACACCTATTGTTTAATAGAATGCATAAATTAGATTCCTCCATTGGAAATTCTATGTGATTTAATGATTATCAAGGTAGAGCAAATAAACTCTGAATTAATGGCAATGTACATGTTTAAATGTTAGGAATATAAATTTGAACTGGCAGTGTTAAGTCTATCAAAAAGCCAAAGTTAAAGTTGGCACAGCCAGGAGCAACAAAATTTGTGTGAAGGTCCCCTTTTTCACCCTGGATTTTCCCGATGAAGCACTCTCGGCTTCCCATGCCTAGATCCCATTCAGAATGACTCAGAAATTAAGATATGTTTGTAGCAGCTGTGTTTTTAAGAAGCTTCACACAAAAATTCAGATATTCACTAGATTTTGAGAATGTCTTATTTGGACTAATTATCAAAAACTAGAGGAATGTGATCCATGAACATCTGGACCCTGAGATTAAATAAAAATGAGAGTTATTCACACAGCACCTTTCTATGCTGTGCTTCAGAGGAGTAACCACAAGAACAAAAATTCAAACCATAAACAAAGGATGTTAGGTAGGAGTTTAAATGAATAATGGAAATCCAGCCAGAAACAGACAATGAATATGAAGGAGAGTACTGTTAAAAAACAAATAAGATGATTTGGTTTTTAAAAAAACTAATATTTTTCTTTTAGTTAGAGCTTAAAACAGACAAACACATAAGCCTGTACAAATGGAGTACCATTTCTAATTGTTTATGATTCTCTTCGTTGACTTTTTTCCTAGCTGGACAACAGTATGATTGGGGCAATTAAAATTTATATTAAATAAATCAATATAATGCAATACTATAATAACATAATCTGAATTCATCAATTGTTTGTGACTCTTTTTGGTATTTTTGCTATTTTGTTTGCTTTACATTTTAGTAAATGAAAATTCATCTAACACTAATGGTGTCTTTGTGTCTCACAATTGCTATCAGCCAAGTAGCAGTTTTGATTTAGTTGCTAAAAATTTTCTTTTGATGCCTTTTCATAAGATCAAGAAAGCACTAGAATCAATGACTGTAAATTTGATATATTAAATACTTTACAACAATTATTGCCACTCCTTATTAGGAAGCCAAGACCATAAGCCATACCCCACATGACCTATCCATGGCAATTCCATTACTGTGATTTTAACTATTACTTATGTGAAAAGGCTAACACTCTGATAGATCATTTCAATTAAAAATCTGAGTCCAAATGGACCTTATGAAAATCTTGAGTAAACTATCTTATTTTCTTTTATTTATCATTTTCCAAGTTCTCAAAGTTTTTGGAGAACTGTTAAGACCCAGAACTTGTCTAATTATAAAAAGCATCATAGAACATTTGATAAGAATATATACTTTCAGGACCTTTCCTTAGAAATTATGACCTATATTTTAGGAGAATTTTTTTTTTCAAATAAGATCTCTAAGTGATTTTATGATCAGGCAAATCTGATCAGATTTGTTTATAATTTTACAGGTTAATAGGGAAGTCAGAAACAGGGAAGATTTTTGATGGGTGAAAAAAGAGAGAAGAGAACCGTTTAGTAACTGTCTGTATTGTTTTATCTCTACCAGGACAATTGACATCAGATACTGGGAACAGGGGGGATGTGAAAACTTAAAGAAACTGATGGACAGGGAAAGGTGTTTTTCAGTAATCTGATCCACGTGCAAGAGTGTGAGACAATCGAGCATTCAGGCTGTCCAGCTTCACAGGGTAAAGGGACCAGTCTGTTCCAACTTCAGAATGGTTGACATTCAACCACCCATCTCAGTCTGACACCATACGACAATAGCTATTCAGGTTATCTGAAAATGTTCAGGGGCCAGTGTAATAGGGCAGACACTGACTCTTTCAATTTTTCATGTCCACAACTAGGTAGGAAGTACTTTTATGACAAGGACTTTGACACTTTATTTCTCAGAATATGTGAGGAACTCAACAGTCTATCCTCATTATTTGTGGATTTCATTTTTTCAAATTGCCTAGTTGATAAAATGTATTTTTAATCCCAAAACCAGTACTCAAGACACTTTTGTAGTCACTTGGAGATGTGTGCACAAGTCCACTAAACACAAGGAAAATACATGTTAGATAAGCTTTATTCAGCATGAATTGCAGTAGTGTTATTTGTGAGTTCAGTGTTAATGAATCAATAGTATATATCAAATAAAGTATTCTTAAACATAAAACAAGGTTATATGCTGATCAATTAATGAGAATGTGATCAGAAGCTTGCAGGAACCAAGCCTTCTGTTTCCCCTAAGAGCAATGTTTCAGTATTTGCTAATTCAGTGTTTTCAGTGACTTTATAGAACATAAATAAAAATCAACTATATCTGTGGAATTAGTCTTTGCAGTGATAGGAAGGGAGGAGAAAAACAGCTTCTGACCCAAATCAAACAGGCTAACTTGGTTGTACAGCTATACTTTACTCTCCTCAAATACTCCAACTCTCTATTAAGCAGGTTGTGTAAGTGTGAGGCCTAGGGGATGTAAGAGACATGTGTTCAATACCTGGGTTGGGAAAATCCCCTGACGGTGGGCGTGGCAACCCACTCCAGTATTCTTGTCTGGATAATCCCATGGACAGATGAGCCTGGAGGGTTATAGTCCATAGGGTCCCACAAAGCTGGACACTACTGAAGCAACTTAGCACACACAGCTTTGGAGGCTAGTCTGGAACCACATGATTCAGCTTTTCTTCCTCTTAAGATGGAGATGAAGACAGAAGCTCAGCCCCACATTCTGGGCAAACATGAAAGGAAGAGAATAGTACCACTCAGTTTTGTGAAAACCCAAGTGTCAATCCCAGAGTATTGAATCCAAGATGTAGGAAGTATGTCTTAACTCCAAGTTCTCAAAAGAAGGGAAAGCAGAGTGGTGGGATAGTATTAGATAAACACATTCTGCTTGTATTAGTTCTCTGCATGCTGCTCAGTCATGTCCGACTCTTTGCAACCCCATGGACTGTAACCCACCAGGCTCCTCTGTCTATGGAATTTCCCAGGCAAGAATACTGGAGTGGGTTGCCACTTCCTTCTCCAGGGGATCTTCCTGACCCAGGGATGGAACCCAAGTCTCCTGCATTGGCAGGATGATTCTTCATTACTGCACCATCTGGGAATTTCATTCACTACTGTTGGAAGAAAAGTTATGACCAACCTTGATAGCATATTCAAAAGCAGAGACATTACTTTGTCAACTAAGGTCCATCTAGTCAAGGCTATGGTTTTTCCAGTAGTCATGTATGGATGTTAGAGTTGGACTGTGAAGAAGGCTGAGCACCAAAGAATTGATGCTTTTGAACTGTGGTGTTGGAGAAGACTCTTGAGAGTCCCTTGGACTGCAAGGAGATCCAACCAGTCCATTTTGAAGGAGATCAGCCCTGGGATTTCCTTGGAAGGAATGATGCTAAAGCTGAAGCTCCAGTACTTTGGCCACCTCATGTGAAGAGTTGACTCATTGGAAAAGACTCTGATGCTGGGAGGGATTGGGAGCAGTAGGAGAAGGGGATGACCGAGGATGAGATGGCTGGATGGCATCATGGACTCGATTGGGCGTGAGTCTGAGTGAACTCTGGGAGTTGGTGATGGACAGGGAGGCCTGGCGTGCTGAGATTCATGGGGTCGCAAGAGTCAGACACGACTGATGAGCAACTGAACTGAACTGAACTGCTGCTGTCTAAATTACCCGAAAAATGTAGCAGCTTATATGAACTAACATTTATTATCTCACAGAGTTTTTGAGAGTCAGAAATTCAGGAACAGCTTAGTTGAGTGATTCTGGCTCAGAGCCTCTCACAAGGGTATAGTCAAAAGTGTAGGCAAAGACTTCAGTTGTCTCAAGACTCTCCTGAGGCTGTAGAATTATCTTCCAAATTTCCTCCAAGTTGTTGTTGATACTCTTTCATTCTTTGCTGGTTGTTGGCCAGAGATGATGATTCTTTGTCGTGCGGCTGCTTGAATGATCATATACATGACAGCTGACCTCCTTTAGAGCAAGTGAAAACACACACACACACAGAATCAAGTTAAATCAAGGTAGAAGTAGTAGTCTCTGGAATCAAAACCAGGTAATAATATACCACTACTTCTGCCATATTCCATTGATCACACAATCCAGGCAGAAATATCACAAAGGTGAGAATACTGGAGGGTGGAGCTGGTAATATCTCTGAGGCTGGCTACTGCAATGCAACTTTGTGAATGTTTTAATAAGGTCAGATTTGTAGCTGAAAGCAGGGTAGGAGGACCGTGATGACCATCAGTAGCAAAATGTAGTAACATGTGCTGCTGTTGCTGCGTTCTTGCTTGGAGAATCCCAGGGAAGGGGGAGCCTGGTGGGCTGCCGTCGATGGGGTCGCACAGAGTTGGACACAACTGAAGCAACGCAGCAGCAGCAGCAACCTGATGAGCCCATTACCAGTTGGAGCCAGAACTGAATTCAAGCTCCACTGCTTGTAGCTCAAGTCCAAGACACAAGAGTTGGTGGGAGAAGAAAGATGCATTATTCAGGAAACTGGCAACCTTGGAAGATGGCAGACTAGCATCCTCCAACTCATTCTCCAGTTGCCAGTTAGAGAAAACAGGATTTTATAGAGAAAAACTGGGAAGTTTCAGGGTGTGCAGGTGGGTACTATGTTTAGAACTGCACAGTCAGTTCTGACAATCATCTTGAAACTGACCATGCAGTGGTCTTGTCAGCACCATCTGGCTTGTTATAATGAGTTTGTTCTCATTTCCTTGAGACCTGTTCCTGGCATTCTGCAACCACAGGTTTAGTACTGCTCAAGATGGAGTCATGACTACAACCTGTTAGCTTTTCCCCTCTGGTGCTGGTTTTAGTATCTGCAAAACAACTCAGAAATGTGCATCAGATATTGTTATCTATGTCCTTCAGGGAGGAACTAGAGATTCTCTAAGGGCTATCCAAGGGATCTGTTGTTTAAATTGTTACTAAGTTCTCCTTGCCCAGTGCTATTTTTTGTTGTTACTGTTTATTCACATTCTTTCAGTTATTAATTCCTGAGCAATGCTTTTATGACTCTGAGGAGACCTGGCAGACTAATGCTTTTCTGCAAATAAGAGGCAAGCAGAGGACACGGTAGGGAGGGGAGGTGTCTGTCCAAGGAAGGAGCCATAGGGTCCTGCTCAGTTACAAGCCTGAAGAAATAAGCTGCCTAACTTCTAGTTGAAATGGCAAGAGGAAGATAGATAAAGTGAATAAAAATATATAATATTGGCACTTTACTTAGATACATCACTTGTCCTCACCAAGCTCAATTAAAACAAAATAAATCAAAGAACAGAGGTTTGTTTAAAAGAAAAAAAACATCAGTGAGTAAACAATGACAAGACTGAAATCAATGAAAAAAGTTTGAGCCAAGTGTTTCTACTACTCATACAATGCTTAGGTGAAGAGATTTCTTCTCTAATTTCTGGACTCTTTCAATTATCTGCACAGACATTTGATACTGTTCCATGTTCCCGAAGAGGGGGATTATAAGATTTCTTTGACTTTGACATAACATGTTGGACATTATTTTGTTCCTATTGCCTTACCTGAAATTCCCTACCTGCCTCTTTTATACTAGAGATGCTATCCAATTGTACTTTGTTTTCTCATTTGGGAATTTGAAGGAGTGCTTCTTGAATTTTTTTATTACAAAAATAACTACATAAAGAAAATATAACCTATACAGAGCTGGAAAATACCCCATGCTTAGTTTTACCGTCTCCTAATTTATAACTTACATGATTTTCCTGAAGTAATGCCTTGTTTCACAGTGGCTTCCTAGGTTGTTTTCCAAATTCACGTTCAAAAGGAAGCATTACTACTATCAAATGGCCAAGAAGCCCCCACTCTGGTTGGCAGGATGGTTCATTGTTGAGCTTTTAGTAAATAGCAAGCATTATGCTAAGCGATAGGCGAACATTTATATGCATGACAACCCTTCCAGGGAGGTATAATTGGTCTAATTTGCCAAGAACAGCCTTGCTTGAAACATGGTTTGAAACTTGGCTATTGTGTTGCCTAGGGCATGGTAATAGTTTGCTTGCCTATCATTCATAGCTATACATTTGAAAGAACGGCAGTATTTTCTTGCTATTATTCATTGCAAGACTGGAAGCTTTTGGAGGTCAGCGATGTTGTTAGTTTCACTCTCTCTTTCACAGCACACTAGTATATAGTAGGTGATCCACAAATGTTGGATAATTACTACAAACATCCTCTTCCCTGTCATAATGTTAATTGCATCTAGTGATGTTCTATTCAAATCTATTCAATTCAACGAACATGTATTGACAACTTCTCATTTGGCAGGCATGAAACCAGTGATAACTTGAGCTTTCTGCCCAAAGGCAAATTCTAAAATATTTCCCCATATTGAGAGTAAAAAAGTATCAAATCCGTTTGCCAGATCAGTACGAGCCAAGCTGGAATTAGCAGTAACAATGAGAGCAGCTCTGAGGGTCAAGAAAGCATTGCTTTCTCTCAGCCGAAGTTTCCACTTCTGGTGTCTTTTAGTCACACTGCTTGTCCAGGCAAACATAACTAAGCCAAGGTGTAAGATGAACTAAAACCGCAACATCTGGCCAGACTCTGGTGAAATGTCTCCATTATATGTGAGTGACAGCCACTCACATGGTGAGATCTCTGATCATTTACTACTTTACCACGTTTGTCTTTAGTAATTGGTATCCTCTCAGACAGACTGTGCATATGCAAATGCCTGCATGCTAAGTTGCTTTAGTCATGTCTGACTGTCTGCAACACTATGGACTGTAGCCTGCCAGGCTCCTTTGTCCTTGAGAGTCGCCAGGCAAGAATACTGGAGTGGGTTGCCATGCCATCCTCCAGGGAAGTTTCCCAACCCAGTGATCGAACGCACATCTCTTATATCTCCTGAATTCACAGGCAGGTTCTTAACTATTAGCACCACCTGGGAACCCCACATTCAAATAAATATTCCTAAATAATGACTCAGATTTTGGTCATGGATTATTCTAATGAAACCATTTTTGAAAGCTCTTCTAAAATTGCTTTTAGAACCAGTTTACAAGCAGCAAAGCAAAAGCAACACAAATACATGCTTTGTTATCAACCATGTAAGCAAACCAGTTTCCCTGTTCCACTATCATAGCTAGTTTATTTTCCTTGATGAACGTTGTCATCCATGATTCACAACCTCATTCAACCACCTCAGTGGTTTAGTAGCTAAGTTGTGTCCGACCCTTGCAATCCCATGGACTGTAGCCTGCCAGTCTCCTCCTCCATGGAATTCTCCAGACAAAAATACTGGAGAGGATAACCATTCCCTTCTTCAGGGAATCTTCCCAGCCCAAGAATAGAAGCCAGGTCTCCTGCATTACAAGCAGATTCTTTACTGACTGAGCTATGAGGGAAGCCCCACCTTAGATAATAAAATTTGGCTATTAAAAAACAACAATAACAACAGAAAAACTGTTCTCAAAAGACATAGATTTGGGACATATCATTGTATGCTTTTCATTTCATGGACATTTATTTACCACTTGACCCTCATAAATATAGCTGGTCGCACCAGGATAGACAGAAGTGGTTAGAACTTATTCAAGCATTATACACACAAGAAAGCTATGCATTTGTGATTTATGATTTGTGACAAAAATTAGAGAAAATTAAAATTTTGTCTATTTAGCATAAGCCAGTAAATACAGAAAACCATAAATTAATGATTTTCAGAATCCATATAATGAGAAACTGAAATCCTTGACCAGTAGAATCTTAAGAAAAAACTCAGTCTGAGACTGGAGTTTAGAGCAGGGTGGAAATAGAAATACTTTCTCAAGGACTCAAGGAAAAAATGACCCACTGCAGGTAACAGGTTAGATATGTGTCAATATGAGGCTAATCAGTACAAAAACATCATGGCTCCAGATGAAAAGATAAGGTCGAAATGAAACAAGTCCACTTTGTAATGGAGTCTAACGGGAGTCATTGCAGAAAGAATGGGATGAATTAGCAGAAGGCGCTGAGATCAAATACTTCTGGGTCTGTTTCTCCTTCTGTGTTTGTAACTCCTGTAACCACACCACCCTATTTTCACCACTGCTTGAAGCCAATATTTCTTTTCCATTCCCAGCATCACAGCCTGTCATATCCAAACTGGATAACAGTAATCTCCTCTCCCCTAGACTACCTAGTGTGATCAGATGCTGTGATGTCTCAAACTGTTATCTGTTACAATCAGAAAAAACATATAGTTATAAACTACACTTTGCTAAGGGGAAATAAATTCCAGATCTGTTTCTTTGCCAACTGAAGAATTATATGAAAGCTGGGGCCACTAGAAAGTCTTCCTTGAGAAGACTGCTGATAAAACCTCATATATGAAGATGATAAATAATCTTAATTACAGAAAGGATAGAAATAGACATAACCCATACATGAATGTTCACAGGGATGCTGAATCAGAGGAGTAAAAAGAAGTAACATTTTGAAAATATTTAGCGAGATTCTACCATTTAAATGGAGAAACAACAAAGTAAATGAAACACCATTACTACCATCAAGAAACAGGCATCAAATTGAAAAAGATATCTTAAAAAGTCCAAAGTGACACATGATTTTAGCTAATAGGTAATGAAAATTTTATAAGGAAACGTCCAGGGGAAAAAAAAAGCAGATTTTGACCTCTTCAGTTACCTTTCAAAATAGGGCAATAGCAACCAAAATATCACAGTGCTATATGAATCTACCTTTCAAGAAAATTCTCTCAAGTACCTAGAATAGGTGTCACCAGAACAGGGGATGGTCTGGAGCTGGCTCTGATGTAAGGCTGAAACATGTGCAAGAGATAAGAATGTGGACCGGAGGTAACCTAGAAAAACAAACAAATCAATTAAAAAAAAATTAACTGTTGAAAAGGTGCTATGTGGTCACATAAGTCTAAAAACACTACAGACATTGTTCCACCATCCTTTTGGAAATGTAAGACATACAGCAAATTAGAATCTTAAGAAATCTTAGTAAAGAAACCAACAAATAGCTTGGATTCAACATATTTTTCAAACTTAAAGCGAATGGTTTTCCCCTTTTTCTGTCTATTTTTAACCAATGAAACTAATCTATATAGAGCATACATTTTACATACAATAATACTCTGGCAGTTGTTAGGAGGAAAGGTTTGTTGTGAGTCAGAACAAGGATGGGATCCCAGGCCTGCCACTTAGTAGCAGTTTGATATGACAAAGTGGCAAAGTCTCAAGCCTTTGTTCCTTTTATTTCAAAGGGTAAAAGTAGCATCCATTTGGATTGAGAAAGGGTCCTGAGCTCAATTTCTCTTCAGTGAACATCAATTGTTATATTAATTGCACTATTATGCTGAAAATGTATACAAAAATCTTGGAGAAGAATGGCTCTCTGAAAATCACCTTACCTTTTTCACCTGTGTGGAGCAGTAATGAGAAAATCTGGGCAATCAGAAGCAAGATACTGAGCGGCCTTCTCAGTGGTTAAGACTCGCCTCTTCCTCTGTAGGATGTGGTTGATCCTTGGTCGATCCCTGGACAAGGAACTAAGCTCTTTCATGGCGCATGGTGGTCTTCCCTGTGGCTCAACGGTGGGTTGGGAAGATCCCCTGGAGGAGGACATGATAACCTACTCTGGTATTCTTGCCTGGAAAATCCCATGCACAGAAGAGCCTGGTGGGCCATGGTCCATGGGGTCGCAAAGAGTTGAAAATGACAAGCAACTGAGCATACAAGCAGGCATGCACAAGTGATGCACGGTGTGGCAAAAAAAAGAAAAAAAGGAAGAAAGAAGGCTCTGTGCTGCTCTAGACCAGGAGTCTTCAACCTCCAGGATCTAATGCCTGATGATCTAAGTGGAACTGATGTAATAATAATAGAAATAAAATATACAAGAAATGTAAAACCCTTGAATCATCCTGAAATCACTTCCCCACCCCATCTGTGAAAAATTGTCTTTCATGAAAGCAGTCCATGGTGCAAAAAGTTTGAGGACCCGAGCAGGCAGACTCTATCAGTCTCACATACCCCCTTATCATGCCTACTTTCCTATTTTCATGCTTCCTCCTCAGTTTATAATATCTCACCTTATAAATTCTTGCCTGAAAGTTTGTTCATTTTTCTCTTCTCAGCTCAAACACTTTTGAACAAATTCTCACCATGTGTCAGTCACTGTATTCACATGAGTTGTGTTAGTTGCTCAGATGTGTCCAACTCTCTGTAACTCCATGGACTGTAGCCTGCCAGTCTCCTCCTCCATGGAATTCTCCAGGCAAAAATACTGGAGAGGATAACCATTCCCTTCTTCAGGGAATCTTCCCAGCCCAGGAATAGAACCCAGGTCTCCTGCATTGCAGACAGATGCTTTACCATCTAAGCTACCATGACTGAAGATTAAAGCAGTACAGAATTTAACTGAACCAAACCTTCCCGACTCATGAAGCCTGGACTCACTAGACTATGGTGTGGTGAACCCACCCCTAGATCCAGGATCCTGAGCCAGCCCTTGTGATGTCATACCTGAATCTTGGGAAAGCTATTTAGTGTGTATGATTTGTAGCTCACACACAAGTAAAGCTATCTATGTTCACCTTTCAAATTCATCACAAATGTCAATTTCTCTCATTTTCTCTTATCAGAAAAATAGCTGGCTTTTCCTGAAAAACGTGTGCCTTGATTACTGAGAAATTTCACCCCTGAGAATTCTATACTTAGAATATGAAATTATTCTCTTTTAGTCATAATTTTAAAAACTGTATTATATATCTGGTTCTCTATGATGATTATATACATTTGTGGATGTCACATACTATATTATCTTTTTGAGACTTTAACATTATGAAAAGCAGGGCAAATGATTGTTTTTCTTTCAATTTCATAGCACCTGAACTAGCATCACACATTTTGGAGAGTCTTTAATACAGGCACAGGAAAATTTTAGCAAAATAGAGACTATCTAGAAGGGTCTTTCAGAGAAGACAATTATGAGCAACCTAGATAGCATATTCAAAAGCAGAGACATTACTTTGCAGACTAAGGTCCTTCTAGTCAAGGCTATGGTTTTTCCTGTGGTCATGTATGGATGTGAGAGTTGGCTGTGAAGAAGGCTGAGCGCAGAAGAATTGATGCTTTGGAACTGTGGTGTTGGAGAAGACTCTTGAGAGCCCCTTGGACTGCAAGGAGATCCAACCAGTCCATTCTGAAGGAGATCAGCCCTGGGATTTCTTTGGAAGGAATGATGCTAAAACTGAAACTCCAGTACTTTGGCCACCTCATGCGAAGAGTTGACTCATTGGAAAAGACTCTGATGCTGGGAGGGATTGGGGTCAGGAGGAGAAGGGGACGACCGAGGATGAGATGGCTAGATGACATCATGGACTCAATGAACGTAAGTCTGAGTGAACTCCGGGAGTTGGTGATGGACAGGGAGGCCTGGCGTGCTGTGATTCATGAGGTTGCAAAGAGTCGGACACGACTGAGGGGCTGAACTGAACTGAACTGAGAAGGGTGTTTCAGAGAAGGCAGTGGCAACCCATTCCAGTACTCTTGCCGGGAAAATCCCATGGAAGGAGGGGCCTGGAAGGCTGCAGTCCATGGAGTCGCAAAGAGTCGGACACGACTGAGCGACTTCACTTTCACTTTTCACTTTCATGCATTGGAGAAGGACATGGCAACCCACTCCAGTGTTCTTGCCTGGAGAATCCCAGGGACAGGGCAGCCTGATGGGCTTCTGTCTATGGGGTCGCACAGAGTCGGACACGACTGAAGCGATTTAGTAGCAGCAGCAGCAGCAGAAGGGTCTTTTAAAATTCAAAACATTTTGCAGTGCTTTTTTCTGTTTATTCTGCCATAAAGCTTTTATCTCCTATTAAGGTTGAAAATCATAGCAACTTAAGGAAGACTCAATACTGTAATTCAACTTTTATTGAAGGTACTATATATGATAAAGTATATTATTATTTTAGAAGGTATCATATATGACAAATTGAAGTATATTATTATTTTTAGAATATATTTAGAATATGTTAATATTATCAGATTTTAGGTTATTTAAGAAATATCTATCTCTGCCATTGCCCACTATAACAAACACAATTGTATGTTTGGTGTGAATTAAATAACTTCTATCCAGTATAATTATTTCTTTAATTCTTAGATAAATAAAATTCATTAATTATTTGATTAAAGATATTTGAAGGTGCTTAAAAAATATAAGGACAACATAATCATACTGTGAGCTCTCAGAGGCTGGCATCTCACTGCCCTTATTCATAATACACACAAACTCTAGGAAGTATCAGCATTTATATTAAGAAATTGAACCATAAGAAAAACATTATGTTTCTAAATTTCTCCTTCATAAAAAAAGCATTGTTATATATCATAAAAATTAAGATGCACTATAATAATATAACCAAATATCCCCTGAGAGAAAGGAGACATTTAAGAACCAAACCAAACTGCTTCTTTTACGGATCATATCTGGAGAGGCTGCCCAAGACCCCTGGTAGCTAGTGGACTTAGAATTGAAATCACTGTCTCTTGGTTTCATAAGCTATCTAGTATATTTCATTGCATCCTTTGATTTATAGCCCTTTGCCTTTAAGCTTTCCACTCGTAGGTGTATCTGTTCAACTCCTAAAATATTTTAGGTCATACAGTTCCCCACACTTCAGGTTTCCATTTACACAGCTATTAAAAAGTAGCATATTTTTCATTCAGCATTCCCCATTGGTAGAAGTCATAATGCTTCCCATTTAAATACAAACTCTGTAATAGCCAAAATACTTATTAAAGAAAAACCACTTTCCACTCCAGTGTGATATTATATTCATACATTGAGAGTTTTCTCCACAGGCAAAAAGAGTTAACAGTTCTGATAGAGAGAATGCAATTTAAAGACCATTTAAAGTGATTTACCTTTTTTTAATATTCAGTTTAAATATGAAGGGGGAAAAAGTCATTCCTGAAAACCAGTTATTTTAATTATGGCAAATTGAAAATTTTGTTTCAGCTATTAGCAGAGAGGTTCATGTAAATTGGCAATAAAGTCTAAAAACTTTGTTCACTAAATGAAATATGTCACTGTACAGTAGCCTAAAAAAAGGGCTAAATTTACTAAAACAGTCTCTCTCTCCCCTTGATTTCTCTTTCTTTCTGTGTCCTTATCTGTCTATCTCTCCATCTGTCTCTTTTTCTTGGCTACTTCATCAGCTATTGTGAGCTGATTCTGTACATGAGGTGTGGATGAAATGATGCTCTTTGGTTTTGCAATGAAGTGAATTCCCTCAGTGACTTTCAGCAGTGTACTGTAGACTGGCAGCTTGCCATCTGGAAAAACTGACAGTTGGCTCCCTTGAGCCCAACACACAGTGCTACTGTGAGATAGCATTAGTCACTGCAGAAAATGGACATGGGAAGCTCAAACTACTTGACACAAATAAAATGGTGCAGCTAGTCGGCTTTTAAAGTAGAAGAAGGAGGAAAAAAACACAGGAACCATGGACCTTACAAAAGATTTTTTTTTTTTTTTTCAGTGTCTTTTCTCAAAAAAACTGTTTCGAATTCAAGAGACTAATTTTTATTAGGTTGCTTAAAGGAACAAGCTGAGTACATAGTTTATTAATGAGGAGTAATCTTAACTGGGGCTTCCCTGGTGGCTCAGAGGTTAAAGTATCTGCCTGGAATGCAGGAGACCTGGGTTCGATCCCTGGGTTGGGAAGATCCCCTGGAGAAGGAAATGGCAACCCACTCCAGTACTCTTGCCTGGTGAATCTCATGGAGGGAGGAGCCTGGTAGGCTACAGTCCATGGGGTCGCAAAGAGTCGGACATGACTGAGTGACTTCACTTCAATCTAAACTGATCAGTGTACATATGTGTGTGTGCGTGTGTGTGCTCAGTCACTCAGCTGTGTCAAACTTTTTGCAACCCCATGGACTGTAGTCCAGGCTCCTCTGTCCACGGGATTTCCCAGGCAAGAATACTGGAGTGGGTTGTCATTTCTTGCTCCCAGGGAACTTCCCAATCCAGGGATCAAGTCAGAGTCTCTTGAGTCTCCTGCATTGGCAGGCAGATTTTTTACTACTGCACCACCTGGGAAGCCCTCAGTATAGATATAATACAGTTCAGTCATATGAAGAACTGTGAGTAGTTTACTTCTATTTTGCCGTGAGAGGTATATGATAAAGTGAAGTCGCTCAGTCGTGTCTGACTCTTTGCAACCCCATGGACTGTAGCCTACCAGGTTCCTCCGTCCATAGGATTTTCCAGGCAAGAGTACTGGAGTGGGTTGCTATTTCCTTTTCCAGGGGATCTTCCTGACCCAAGGATTGAATCCAGGTCTTCCTCATTGCAAGCTGATACTTTACGGTCTGAGCTACCAGGGAAGTTGATAAATCTTATAAAATGTCTTTTTTTGTTTATATTTTCAAACATTTTAATTTTTCATTTTCCTCAAAAATATAAATATAACATTTAAATATTTTAAAAATCCTTTTAAAAATAATTTTCTAATATTTAAAATATTTGATAAATTATTACTTGCTTAAGGAAACAAAGTAAGCTATTTGATAATCCAATTAAAAGTTTGGCAAAGTACTACAGTGTTTACACTGAAGTGCTTTTGCTTACTTTCATTCAAAGTTTGCTTGTATCCTGAATTTTGAAAGGTTGTTCTTATGAATAACTATTGTTTATACTGTTAAAATTAATAAAGCTATTTATTATTCTTTGATTAAATACTCACTACAAAAGAGGTGGAAATACTATGATATACGACAAACCATGTTCTATCTAGACATACAGTTTGAACTTTATATCAGGGTGGATAGCTCAGCTGGTAAAGAATCCAAGTGCAATGAAGGAGACCCTGGTTCAATTCTCAGGTGGGGAAGATCCACTGGAGGAGGGAATGGCAACCTATTCCAGTATTCTTGCCTGGAGAATCCCCATGAACAGAGGAGTCTGGCCAACTACAGTCCATGGGATCACAAAGAATTGGAGGCAACTGAGTAGAGCGTCACACATAATCTGACTCCTCTGATAGCTCAGTTGGTAAAGAATCCGCCTGCAGTGCAGGAGACTGGAAAAGGGATACACTCAGTTCAGTTCAGTTCAGTCGCTCAGTCGTGTCCGACTCTTTGCGACCCATGAATCACAGCACGCCAGGCCTCCCTGTCCATCACCAACTCCCGGAGTTCACCCAGACTCACGTTCATCGAGTCTGTGATACCATCCAGCCATCTCATCCTCAGTCGTCCCCTTCTCCTCCTGCCCCCAATCCNCTTGAAGATTATCATCCACCAGGCTCCTCTGCTCATGGGATTTCCCCAGGCAAGAATACTGGAGTAGATTGCCATTTCCTTCTTCACAGGATCTTCCTGACCCAGGGATTTAACCCACGTCTCCTGTATAGGCAGGTGGATTCTTCACCCATGAGCCATCGAAGAAGTCATGCAAAATTGTTGTCTGCGGAGCCCTTACAAATAGCTGAGAAAAGAAGAGAAGCTAAAGAAAAAGGAGAAAAGGAAAGATATACCCAGTTGAATGCAGATTTCCAAAGAATAACAAGGATACATAAGAAAGCCTTCCTCAGTGATCAACGCAAAGAAATAGAGGAAAACAATAGAATAGGAAAGACTATAGATCTCTTCAAGAAAATTAGAGATACCAAGGGAACATTTCATGCAAAGATGGGCTCGATAAAGGACAGAAATGGTATAGGTCTAATGGAAGCAGAAGATATTAAGAAGAGGTGGCAAGAATACACGGAAGAACTGTACAGAAAAAGATCTTCATAACCCAGGCAACCACAATAGTGTGATCACTCACCTAGAGCCAGACATCCTGGAATGCAAAGTCAAGTGGGCCTTAGGAAGCATCCCAATGAACAAAGCTAGTGGAGGTGATGGAATTCCAGTTGAGCTATTTCAAATCCTAAAAGATGATGCTGTGAAAGTGCTGCACACAATATGCCAGCAGATTTGGAAAACTCAGCAGTGGCCACAGGACTGGAAAAGGTCAGTTTTCATTCCAAACCCAAAGAAAGGCAGTACCAAAGAATGTTCATACTACCGCACAATTGCACATATCTCTTACAATAGCAAAGTAATTCTCAAAATTCTCCAAGCCAGGCTTCAACAGTACATGAACTGTGAACTTCTAGATGTTCAAGCTGGATTTAGAAAAAGCAGAGAAACCAGGAATCAAATTGCCAATATCTGTTGGATCATAGAAAAAGCAAGAAAGTTCCAGAAAAACATCTACTTCTACTTTATTAACAATGCCAAGCCTTTGACTGCATGGATTACAACAAACTGTGGAAAATGCTTCAGCAGATGATAATAACAGACCCAAAGACCTGCCTCCTGAGAAATATTTATGCGGGTCAAGAAGCAATAGTTATGTCTGGACATGGAAGAACAGACTGATTCCAAATTGGAAAAGGATTGTGTCAAGGCTGTATATTGTCACCCTGCTTATTTAACTTATATGCAGAATACATCATGTAAAATGCTGGGCTGGATGAAGTACAAGCTGAAATCAAGATTGCTGGGAGAAATACCAATAACCTTAGATATGCAGGTGACACCACCCTTATAGCAGAAAATGAGGAAGAACTAAAGAGCCTCTTTATGAAAGTGATAGAGGAGAGTCAAAAAGTTGGCTTAAAACTCAACATTCAGAAAGCTAAGATCATGTCATCCATTCCCGCTGCTTCATGGCAAATAGATGGCAAAACAATGGAAACAGTTACCAACTTTATTTTTGTGCTCCAAAATCAGTGCATATGGTGATGCAGCCATGAAATTAAAAGGCAGCTTGCTCCTTGAAAGAAAAGTTATGACCAACTTAGATAGCATATTAAAAAGCAGAGACATTACTTTGCAAAAAAAAAAAAAATTCTGTCTAGTCAAAATTATGTTTTTTTCCAGTAGTCATGTGTAGATGTGAGAGTTGGACTATAAAGAAAGCTACTTGCCAAAGAATTGATGCTTTTGAAGTGTGGTATTGGAGAAAACTATTCAGAATCACTTGAACTGCAAGGAGATGTAATTGGTCAATCCTAAAGGAAATCAGTCCCGAATATTCACTGGAAGAACTGATGTTGAAGCTGAAACTCCAATATTTTGGCCACCTGATGCAAAGAACTGACTCATTGTAAAAGACTCTAATGCTAGGAAAGATTGAAGGTGGAAGGAGAAGGGAACAATAAAGGATGAGATGGTTGGATTGCATCCTTGACTCGGTGGACATGAGTTTAAGCAAGCTCCAGGAGTTGGTGATGACAGGGAAACCTGGCATGCTGCAGTCCATGGGGTCACAAAGATTTGGACATGACTGAGTGACTGAACTTGACCTGATAGTTTTGTAGGTCTTGGCAAATGCTTAATGTCATATATTCAGCATTATTTTATCTATATTGATGTTTCATCACCATACACAGTTTCCTGTATTTCACCATTTATCTGCCTTTGCTGAGCCTCTGACAATCACTGATCTGTTACCCTTCTATAGTTTTGCCTTTGCCAGAATCATACAGTTGGAATCAAAGAGTATGTAGCTTTTTAGACTGGCTTGTTTTATTTATCAATGTGCATTAAGAGTCATCCTTTTTTCTTTGCTTCCTTGCTTATTTATGTTTTAATAATCAAATCTACTGAATGGATGTACCACACTTTGTTCATTCATTCTCCTACTGAAGTACATCTTTGTCAATTACATCCAGTATTTAGAACTTATAAATAAAACTTCTTTAAATATTCACATGCATTTTTATGGACATAAGTTTTTATGTCAGTTGGATAAAATACCTAGTAATATGATTGTTAGATCATATGGTAAGACAAGGCTTGATTTTTATAAATAACGTTCCAAGCAGTCACTTGCAATGGATGTATCATTTAGCAATTCTATTAACAATAAAAGTAAGAGTTCAGTGAGATATCACATCCTTGCATGTGGTTCATATTATCAGTTTTGGAATTTCAATATTATAATGAATGTGTTGTGGTATCCCTGATACTGGGAGGATTGAAGGCAAAAGGAAAAGCTGGCAGTAGAGAATGAGGTGGTTAGATAACATCATCAACTCAGTGGACATCAAGTCAGTCAGTTCAGTTGCTCTGTCGTGTCTGACTCTTTGCAACCCCATGAATCTCAGCACGCAAGGCCTCCCTGTCCATCACTAACTCCGAGAGTTCACTCAGACTCACATCCATCGAGTCAGTGATGCCATCCAGTCATCTCATCCTCGATTGTCCCCTGCTCCTCCTGCCCCCAATCCCTCCCAGCATCAGAGTCTTTTTCCAGTGAATCAACTCTTCGCATGAGGTGACCAAAGTACTGGAATTTCAGCTTCAGCATCATTTTCTCCAAAGAAATCCCAGGGCTGATCTCCTTCAGAATGGACTGGTTGGATCTCCTTGCAGTCCAAGGGACTCTCAGGAGTCTTCTCCAACACCACAGTTCAAAAGCGTCAATTCTTCTGCGCTCAGCTTTCTTCACAGTCCAACTCTCACATCCATACATGACCACAGGAAAAACTATAGCCTTGACTAGATGGACCTTTGTTGGCAAAGTAATGTCTCTACTTTTCAATATGCTATCTAGGTTGGTCATAACTTTTCTTCCAAGGAGTAAGTGTCTTTTAATTTCATGGCTGCAGTCACCATCTGCAGTGATTTTGAAGCCCCCAAAAATAAAGTCTGACACTGTTTCCACTGTTTCTGCATCTATTTGCCATGAAGTGATGGGACCAGATGCCATGACCTTCGTTTTCTGAATGTTGGGCTTTAAGCCAACTTTTTCACTCTCCTCTTTGACTTTCCTCAAGAGGCTTTTTAGTTCCTCTTCACTTTCTGCCATAAGAGTGGTGTCATCTGCATATCTGAGGTGATTGATATTTCTCCCAACAATCTTGATTCCAGCTTGTGCTTCTTCCAGCCCAGTGTTTCTTATGATATACTTTGCATAGAAGTTAAATAAGTAGGGTGACAATACACAGCCTTGACTTACTCTTTTTCCTATTTGGAATCAGTCTGTTGTTCCATGTCCATTTCTAACTGTTGCTTCCTGATCTGCATACAGGTTTCTCAAGAAGCAAGTCAGGTGGTCTGGTATTCCCATCTCTTTCAGAATTTTCCACAGTTTATTGTGATCCACACAGAATTTGAGTAAATTCTGGGAGACAGTAGAGGATAGAGGAGCTTGGCATGCTGCAAGTCAAGGTTCACAGAGAGTCAGACACAATTTAGCAACTTAGCAACAGACAAGTGGTACCTTACTGTTATTTTAATTGTCACTTCTCCAGTAACATGATATTGAGCATCTTTTAATAATAAGTTTATTTGCCATCTGTATATCTTCTTTGGTGAGGTGTCTGTTCAAACTTTTATCCATTTTTTTTTTACTTTTTTTTAAATTGAGACAAGCATTCTTTGTATATTTTTTCAGATATATGTTTTACCTGTGTTTTATCCCAGTCTATGATTTGTCTTATGACAATATCTTTTGAAGAAAGTAGAAATTTTAATTGCCTTAATTCTTTTTTTTTTTTTTTCTCCTTCTTATTTTTCCTGTTGTTCTCTGGGGTTGTGAAATATATCCCTAAATCTCTGCCACACCTGTGTTGACCTTTATTCTAAGGTTTTAGTACCCAAGTTTTCATTAATTATCTTTTTTTTTTTTTAGTTATATTTTGACATTTTCCCGTGATTCATGGCTTCCCTGTTGCCCAGCTGATAAAGAATCCACCTGCAATGTGAGCGACCTGAGTTCAATCCCTGGGTTGGGAAGATCTGCTGGAGAAGGGAACAGCTACCCAATCCAGTGTTCTAGCTTAGAGAATTCCATGGACTGTATAGTTCATGGGATCACAAAGAGTCGAACATGACTGAGCCACTCTCATTTTCACTTTCATGAATCATAAATATATAGAATGATAAGTCTATTCCAGAGCTTTTCAATTTACTTTACCCAGATCTATCAGAGGCATCACTACATATGGCAGCTATAGCTTTACAAATGTATTTCTTTTTTAAATGTCTTTTTAAATTAAAAGGTAGTTGCTTTTTAATGTTGTGTTTATATCTGTCATAAAATAATATGAATCAGTCATAATTTCATATATATATATATCAGTCATAATTATATATATATATATATATATATACCCTCCTTCTGGAAACTCCCCCTGCCCTTAATCCCGCCCTTAATTCCACCCTTCTAGATTATCTCAGAATACCAGGCTGGGCTCCCTGTGTTATATAGCAGCTACCCACTAGCTATCTCTTTTGCATGGTAGTGAAAATATGTCAGTACTACTTTCTCAATTCATTCCACCCTGTATCTCTTTATTCCTTCAAACAATTAAGACAAATAAGCAAGCTAGTTAAAAGCATCTTTAGTAGGCAAGTGATCTCTAACAGTCTAATCCACTTTAGAAAACATTGTTTTTTTTTTTAAATGATGTGATGACAGATTTTATTTTATATATATGTTGCAGGAAGGGGGACCCCTTCCAGGGCCCAAAACTGGGCTCTTGTCTAACACTAACACTGGAAATGAATTGTCTGAGGAAACACATGTGCTGATAAAGTAAAAGATTTTATTGGGAAAGAATGCCTGGGCTGAGAGCAGTGGGGTAAGGGAACCCAGGAGAACAGCTCTGCCACAGTCTTTTATGGTGATGGAATTAGTTTCCAGGTTGTCCTTAGCCAATTATTCTGACTCAGAGTCCTTCCTGGTGGTGCATGCCTTGTTCAGCCAAGATGGATGCCAGTGAGGAGGATTCTGGGAAGTGGTCAGACATGTGGTGTATCCTTTTGACCTTCCCTCAACTCTCCAGGTTGGTGGTGGGGTTTGTGGTGGCTTATTAGTTCTGTGTTCCTTACCAGGACCTCCTGTAGTAAAACGGCTCACACTAATGGTCACTATGGTGACTGGCCAGGGTGGGCAGTTTCAGTCAGTGTGTTTCCCCTAACAACTTCCTCATGAGAGACATCATACTCAAGATATTTCTTGGGAATTGGGGTGGAGGTCTCTTTCTTCTGTAACTTCTTCCTGCTGTGCATGGTTGTAGGCCTGCCTAGCAGAGCAGAAGTCTCTCTCTACCTGATCTAAGTCAAGGTTTTTTTTTTTTTGAAACCAGCATTCACCCTTGTAATAATAGCAATTTAGTTTGAAACTGTTAGCTCCTCTCAGAGATGAAATAGACAGGGGCAAAACAGGAGACCTAATAGGATGGTCATCACTGGTCCCCAGAAACAGAAGGCAACATTTGGGATGAGGGCTCCAGGGTTTGTGACTTTTGGTTTTTTGTTTGTTTGTTGGATTGGTTGGTGGTGAGGCAACCGAGCTGTGCTCCAGGAATCTTTGTGTTCAGTCTGCAGTTACCATCCTCCATCTGGATGGGGGCCCCAGTTCTGTAGAAGAACTTAAAGACATTGTTATACTTTTATAAGTATTATTTTATATTGTTATATTTTTTCTGAGAAGAACTAGGATCCTGTCTGAAGGCTGTACCACCCTTTGATTGTTTTTCCTCTGTTTCTATATCCCCTCCCTTCCCTGATTAGTAATGTTTAAATCTACCCTTTGGAACTCAGGAAAGTTTAAGGAGGCTGAATGAAGCTTATATCCCACAGACAAAAAATAGAGAACACAGAACAGATCTATACTCTAGAGCCCCATAGAGTCCTGCTCAGTTTTAATTTAGGGAACTGGGCAAATATGACTGTGATAACTTCCTGTCAAAATGGGGCATAGGACTGTCTCATCTTGGAGAATAGACACTGGATTGGAAGTATTCCTGAGTTCCAAGTCCTAGATCTGAGCCTTGTATGATTAAAATCTCAGTCCTTTGGTCTGTCATTTCTGTGTAACAGACCCAATTAGAAGTAGCTGGAGGACTGATAACTGGAATTTTAATAGACAAAATAAATCTCACTTCTTTTGAGAATAGACCTGAAACCCAGTCTGGACCTGGCACTCTGGGGACACCTGTAGCCAGGTAGCCTAGTTTTATAAAAAGTAAGGTTGCAGTTACTAGCTTCCAGCAGACATTGTTTTAATAATGGTGGCATCCAAGTCTAACAAGACTCAGAAAATTCAAGTGTTTAGCAATACAAGGTCTAGTCTGAAATAACAGCCATAGTATCATCTAGTTATTTCCTGGGATGTTTGAACCACAGCTACTCTATTTTGACTTTTAACTGTAAAATTTTATTTCATAGCCAAAGCAGATGTCACCATGAATGACATCAGTGTTTCTCTAGCTATGAGAAGATGCAAGAATTGGGACTCATAAAATCTCCTGAAAAGAAATAACTATCTGAAGGCCTGTTCTGCCAGTTTTTTCCCAGAGCACAAGGTGCCTCATTTCTAATTTTCACCCTGAACTCCTTTCAAGGGAGTTGAGGGTCGGCAGTTGCAGTGGCCATGATTTAATCTTTGTAGATGGAGATGGCAAGTGTCAGTTTTCAATTGGCAGAGCCCTTTTTTGCTCATAAACTTGATTTTGAGGGGGGGCATTTCATGACCATTTTATCCCATGGTGCTGAGAATGTCCATTCTCAGATTTGGCAAAGATTTTGTTGGCAGGCCTCTCAATATGCTGTTACTGGACTAGACCATCAAACAGTATCCAAAATTCTCTGGACCACCTGTCTTACTAGCCTCTTGGTCCAGGAAAACATTCCCTCTTGTTGCTTCTTCCCATATCTAGAGTTACACTGTTACCATCATCGATCTCATATGGAACTATATTTTATCAGAGGCCTCAGCCACATATTTGGCAGTGTAAGAAACAGCAAGTTTGTAAAACAAGTGAAATACAAATAACAAACATAGGCAGCAGTATTAGTAAATTCACAGTAAGACTTAAATTAAGAGCTTCCATTAGAAGTAGCCCAGTATATCCCAGGTCATCTGATTTAGTCTACACTGTATGATTCTTTATCTTCCATGGAAATTATATATTTGCACTGTCTATAAGGCACATAGCCCAGTTTTCCAGTGTCACTAGACTGATTATCCTTAGTATGACTTAATTGTTTCCAACACAGAGGAGACTTTAAACCTAAATTACCATAGCCTGCTGTTATCTATATAAATCCATCCCATAATTGTGGGAAAGTTTTCCTCCTCTGTTGAAACTTCGCTTGTTGCTCTGATTGAGCTTGAGTAATAGAAGAAAGCTCAAATTTATGGCCAGAATCAAAGCAGGCATTATTAATTGGCTCAGTGAGGGGATCACATCTAGTAATATCAATAGTGACCTGAATATGACTATAATATTTTTTTAAAGTAAATTTTCTCAGGGACTACCAGTTAGAGCCTTGTAGTAGAGAAATACACAAACCCATAACTAGACACAGGTAATTGTCCACACACCCAACAATTGGATTGATTTCTAAAGCTAGCATAGGATCAGGCCTATGATAGAAAAACATTTGATTTATATGCAAAGGTCTAAGAAGTCAAGAAAATATTATAAATAATCATATGAATCAGGTCCAGCATCTTGGGCAAGCTGTCTACCTCTGATGTTGTCATCTTCTCATCCTGTTGTAGTGTACTTTCTCCTCTGTTTGAGCATCATTTTAAGGTGAAATCAGGTCAGCTGTCTTCTCTCTAGACCAGTCCAGGGTAGGGGCATTTGGAAGTGGGAATTTATCTGAGTCAATTTTCCTTTTATAAATAATCATATGAATCAGGTCCAGCATCTTGGGCAAGCTGTCTACCTCTGATGTTGTCATCTTCTCATCCTGTTGTAGTGTACTTTCTCCTCTGTTTGAGCATCATTTTAAGGTGAAATCAGGTCAGCTGTCTTCTCTCTAGACCAGTCCAGGGTAGGGGCATTTGGAAGTGGGAATTTATCTGAGTCAATTTTCCTTTAGTTTCATTGTGCATGCTAGTTAAGAGTACCTGATTTTTTTTTTTTTTTAAAGTCCTTCCATCCAGGTTAGAGACAATCCCTTAAATTATGTCTTTTTCCAGAGATAGATTACTGAGATAAGCTTCAGAAACAAATTTAGAATGTTCTTTAAGAATTAAATTAAATTTTACATTAATACCACATAACAGCAAAGAACTATCCAAGAAATGAGTCTTACTAGATGCAGACCTCCATTAACAAACTAGAATTTAACATTTATTGAAACATCTTCTTCTCCCTAAAATTACCCTCATTTTTATCAAATATAACCAAATTAAGGCTAGTTTGTTTGCAAAATAGGTCTGCTCTCACTAATTTTGGCCTGATGATTTATATAACCATAACTGATCATAGACTTTTTATTTTGTTGAAACATTTATAGAGACTCAGACAGAACTTTTAAAATAGAACAGGGCTGGGAAACTCACACTAAAGGCTTATCAAAGATTTCACCTAACAATCTAGGTGACATTTTCCTTTTTAAGGTCTCAAAAATTCCTTGAGAATTTTGTACTTGTTGGTGAAATAACCTTCCTAACTCATTTGATAAACTTACTGGAAACCTAAGAGTTTCCAATTTCTGGAGGAGTCAGATAGAAAATATAATGGTTTTGTTTATAATTTGTAATTTTATCAAATTATTGTCATAATTAAAGAAGAAGGTTTTCCCTACTCCTAGGAAAACATAAGATTCAAATCCATAATTTTTCAGATAGAAGCCATAAAAGTTATAAGCATATTCACTGGTTTATTCAGTCCTTTGTTAACTTTTGTGAAGTCATCAGGTTTTACATTAGAATACCAGGACATGTCAGAATGTTAAGAACTCCATATAATTTCTAGGATATCTATATTAGTAATATTTACCATACATTATAACATGAGAGGATTTATTACTCATTTGATAATATTTTTCATGTAATTTAACCAACCAAATAAACACAGTTTAATATCTCCCTTTGGGATATTTCAGGGGCTCTCTGAAGCACTCCAAATTTAGCTAGAGGTCAAAGGAACTTCAAAAGAATTTGATTTAGCAAGTTTTGTCAAAAAGATCAATTAAAAGTGTTTAGAACAGTTGGTCAGATTTAGTCAATGTTGATGGGTGTGTCATTTAGCTTGTTGATATGTCACAGTGGGTATATATATGGCTCAAGGTTTAGTGAAAGTCAACTCTGCCATCTTGGACTTAGTTGCCTCTAACCAGTTTTCTTATGGTTGTGTCATTCCTAACAAAATCCACTTATCTAATTAATTAGATAATGTAATATAATCTAATTATAGAAAATCTTGATCATGCATAACTTTTTAGTATTTTTTCCTAATTTTTTTTTAAACTGAAACACACTGCCTACTTTCCTTAAGCAACAAATAACTAACTTTTATATTAGCATTTTATAGATTGGTGAGCATAAATACCAGTGATAATTTCTAAAACCCTTGCTTTCTTAGAACATGTTAGAATGGCACCAAATATTATTCATTTATAGTCCCAAATATCTTTCGTTTCTCTGTAAAAGGAAATTAGTGTTTAGTAGTAATGTTTCAAAGTATTTTTTTAATTTGGAAATGAAGTAACTATTCAAGAGACTTCCAACAGTTCGTTTAGCACAGCCCTTAGAAATTCAAGTTACACCAATCTGGAGAGGCTATTTTAGACAGATATTTCTAAAGAGTAATTATTCTTAATAAAGTTTATCTAAAAGCTCATATCTCATTTATGTATTTTTAGAAGTGTCTTCACTCGAGATAATTTCCTTGTTGACAAACGTATAACAGATAAGATAATATTTAACTTATATTAAACCTATTTCTGCTTTATTGATTATGCCAAAGTCTTTGACTATGTGGATCACAATAAACTGTGGAAAATTCTGAAAGAGATGGGAATACCAGACCACCTGACCTGCCTATTGAGAAACCTGTGTGCAGGTCAGGAAGCAACAGTTAGAACTGGACATGGAACAACAAACTGGTTCCAAATAGGAATAGGAGTATGTCAAGGCTGTATATTGTCACCCTGCTTATTTAACTTATGTGCAGAGTACATCATGAGAAACGCTGGGCTGGAAGAAGCATAAGCTGGAATCAACATTGCCG